>CM072511.1:112564953-112739953 GCA_036898135.1 Oncomelania hupensis
CCTACTCTTCGGATGAAAGTATAAACTGAGGTCTAGTCTGTGCGCATGTACTTTAAAGATCCTGACGAAGTGCCGGCTACACAAATACAGTACACCCATCATCCTAGATCCCTTCTCCCCATCTCCGGTCGCCCAGGATTCTGCTCAGTCGTCTGGGTATCAGACTATGCGCCCAAATATTTAGTTAGATCCTGTATCGATCAGCGCCTGTGCTGGAAAAGCGCTATATATCAGATTTTTAAAAATATAAAATATATAATTTCTCATGCTCTGTAGTTTAAGTGAATTCAGCAAATATAAGTCCTTCGAAGGATCCGCCCTTCACTCCCCACCCCTATCCCCAAACAAACTCCGGTCGCCCAGGATTGTGCTCAAGTTGTCTGGGACGTTCACCTTTTTTCGAGGTTCTCAGATCCCGAACCTAGGTTTCTGAACCTTTTGGAAAACGAGATCTTGTATCGGCCAGCGTTTTGAGCAGCTATTGAGCTGGAAAAGCGCTATTTAAGAACGATTAAATAAACAACTGTCCAAATCAAAATGATACGACAGCAATACTCTTCTATGTTAATATGAGTTGTAGCCTATACCCAAATCATGTATAATAGTTTCAGCTGAATAGTCCGGGTGAGGGCAACCTGGCAAAGACTTCATGTGTCTACCACCAGTACCACCTCTCCCTCTCTCTCTCTCTCTCTCTCTCTCTCTCTCTCTCTCTCTCTCTCTCTCTCTCGTGCGTGTGCAAAATGCATACTTAAAATAAATAACAATTGCTTGTTGGCCGAGTCAATCGCAATTACGCTTTAAAAAAATGTTTCAAAAATACCAAATTAGTTATCATCTCAACTTAAATAAGCTTACAAGTAACAAAACATTCAAACATAGCTTTAAAACAATTACATCCAGACAAATGTGGAAAGCACATATTGTCCAAATAATGGATTACCTTGTTATTGGGAACGGAGAATAAACAGCGCTTGTTTGAGTAAAATCGCGGAATTTGATAAAGGCCTCTTACTCGCCACAAAAGGCCTTCCACACCAGATAACAATACAATCTACACAGTACTTTCCCAACGGGTGTCCAGACAACCATAACTTACCTCTTTCCATGATTGTCCTACATTTTCTCATTGTTAGTCTCCCAACTAACACAGACCATAATTATACTTTACTGGTAGGTTACTATGTATACCACACGTTTGGTCGAAACTCATTTAAGCGAACTTTTGTTTCCAAATTACTCGCCCTTCCTTTTCCGTGATGTCAGAGCTAGGCTCGTTCCATCTTTTATCGAATTGACAGAATGTTAATCTATTAATAATAATAATAATAATAATAATAATAATAATAATAATAATAATAATAATAATAATAATAATAATAATAATAACAATTTATTTTATAAAGACAATTCACAGTCTAGAGCGCACACGCAACCCTGTACATGTAAATTGTAATTGGGTTTGTGGTTTACCTTGTTAGTTAAATCTTTGATAACACAGCATTTATTTAAATAATAATAAAACAAGCAAACAAAACACTTCACTGCCACACCTCATTTGTTATCTGATTGTCTGCTCTGATCAATACAAACAGGGACAGAACAGACACGCACCATACTTTCGAACTGTAAGTGGGGGCTCCGTCCTATCTCTGATTTTTATGAGCGCTCACCTAAATCACTTAAATGCGTGGATTTGTTTTTCATCCAGGAGAACGGTCAAGAAAGAAAGAATTTCACAAAGACAAGTAATGAAACATTACACTTTACGTTTAGGGAAAAAAAGGAAACTAAGAAAGAAAGCACTCATCAAACGCAAAGAGACAAAGTAGACTATAATAGAATAATTAAAATCTGTAATATATATTTACTCGTTCCCTTTCAATTTAGGCCTATTATGCCACAGGAAACTTTGACAATGAAGACCATTGTTCTGTATGATGTAATTCGATTACTAAACAATAATGGAAACATATAATACGATTCTAGCCAAATGTCTTATGTCATTTCAGTTACAAACAACTCCCCACCCCCAACCCCAATACCGCTCCCACCATACCTACTCTCACCTATCTTATTCTATCCCATAACTCGAAGGTCGTTAAGGCACCACAGATGATCGTTTAGCCAGCGTACTCCATCTTTCTCTGTCCTCAGCACCCCTTATGGCTTCGCTCAGTCTCAAGCCAGTCCATTCTCGAATGTTGTCTTCCCACCTCTTTTTCTGTCTTCCTCTTCTTCTGCCTCACTGTACCGTGCCTTGCAGGATGGTCTTTGCAAGGCCTGATGCTCTGATGACGTGACCATACTATAGGAGTTTCTTCGCCACTGTGATCATGTCATCGTGTTGTCCAATATGGCTTGTGTGATGGTCTGTCGGACTTCGTTGTTGATGATGTGCTGGGTATAGGAAATGCCCAGAAGTCTTCTGTAGCACCTCATTTCCAAGTTTTGTATTCTTTTGTTGTAGATCTGCTGTAAGGGTTCAAGTTTCGCAAGCGTAAAGGAAGATGAAGATGACAAGGGAGCGCAGCAGCCTTACCTTGGAATGTAGACTGATGGTCCTGTCTTTCCAAATGGGTCAGGGACCTTGTCAGGGCAGCTACTCTCACGCACTCCTTCTTCTCCCTTCCCCTTCCTCTCTCCCCTCCCGTCATCCAAGAGATAGATCCATGATAACTGAATGTATCAGAATAGTGCCGAAGAAGCACACCAGTCCTCTCAGTTGACGGAACTTTTTTTTTCAAAATCAAACTGTTTATTGATCTACAACTATATTGATTTAGATAGGCTCTATTAAAGAGCACAAAGTGTTTATTTGTCAAGGTAAAATTTAGCCTACACACGGAACACACACTGTGGCTGTTGTTCCAGCTCAATAGTTGATTATAGTAACCTACTTTATACTAAACAACAGGGTAAACAAATGTTGGTTTCAAACTCAGTTCAATACATACACCTATACGCCCATTCACAATTCAAATACACGAGTTATTTTTTTTTTGTTGGTGAGGAGGGTGAAGATAGCGAATCTACACCGATAGGCCTACTGACCTATTATACTGGAAGACGTGCAGGCCGATTTATTCAAGACATTATATTCAGCGATTGATTCTTGTAAATATTGATTGACCTTACTATTCCACGAATGCAAAGTTACTCATTAACGTATTCGTCACCTGTATGCTAAGAAAAATGTTGCGGTGCAAATAACGAATGCGTCACTGTCCAGGATAGAGATTATAAGACGTAGTAGGCCTGCACAATTATTTCAAAAATGATATTTCATGTAGCTAAAATATGTACGTTATACGCAATCTAAAAGGAGAGTGATAAAGGAGCCAGGTAGCACGGTTAAACAAATTTAGAGGTACCCGTTAATTTGACACCTCTTTCATGGCATGACGAACGCATTATTGAAAGAAAAAATTCTATGAAGAATCACTGTATTTCTATAGACCGAAGCTCACATTTTTATTCAATACTTATCCTACTTTGTTATCATAATGGATTTTGCATTATATAAATACGATTTGTTTGCTGTCTGCTACTTTATACCTGACCAGTTTGTTTTACCTCCAGACTTTTTTAAAAATTTTTATAAGAATGAATGAAGTTCCTCTGTCTGTAAACTCTGAATGAAATAGAAGTATAAATCTGTCATGGGGTTTAGGTGAAACACTAGGTAAAATACAGGTATCTTTCATTCAGCAGCCCAGGTTAAATAGATGACCTTATTGTATATATCCTGATGACCACAATTGTCTTTTTAGTAACTTTGTCCCCCTTTTACATTAAAGTCACTAAAAAATAAACTAAACATAAATGATATTGTCAAAAATAAAATTTAAATTTTTTAAAATATATATATAATATAAAAGCTTTACTTACCTTGCGTAGAGACAACCTGCATTGCAACACATTGATAGTAATTGTTACTCCTTCCGCAGTGATAAATTAAATATGTCAATTATTGAAGATGATTGTGGCTTTCCTCTTTCCTTGTCCTTGTAGTTTATTTTCAAAAATCAACTGCCTTTTTTACCGTGAAAATTCAAACAGTTATCGTCCTCGCGTCTATCTGCCATATTCACATTAATTTATAATTATTTCTGCTCGTTGTCTCAGTCTTTTACTGTAGTCTATATAGTCAATCAGAGAGATTTTGTTACCAGAGTAAATGAATGCTCCTTTTATGTTTTCTTCAAATCCATTTCACTTCAGTTCTTTCTTTCATTTCAAGGCTGTTTCACTTCATTCCTCCTCTTGTCTGCCAAATGAAAGGCCTCCGCTTTAGATACCGTCTTTGGTACTGTGCCTAATGGAACCAAGCCATATGTATTAACACTGTCGATAATCACGTTCACCGGAGAGGAGAGCCATGCAGTGTTTTTGCAAGCAACAGACCCCACGGAGCCTTTCTACTGCTCTGGCCAAGGCGGAGAGAGAGCGAAAGGACCTGCATGTACTGCACTGTCCTAGGTTGCCTACCGGAGGACCGGTCCTGATAAGGGCTCTGGCATTTCACAGGGAGAGGAGAAGGGTGCGAGTAGCTAGAGTGATAAAGGTGGTAGATGGGGCTTGGGGGGTTGGGGGGGGGGGAACGCTGATGGTCCTTGGCGCTAGACAATGCAGCAAGTTGGCGTCTTCCTGATTTTGATCCTGATTTTGGTCAGCGCTTTTGCGCTGAATAAGTGCTGAATGAGTGGTTTCATGACTATAACACAGATCCCCCCCCCCTTCTCACCTCCAATCCCATATATTTCTTGTTGCACCAGTCTTGATAGAAGATATAATAATTATAGGCTTATAATAATGTAAGAAAAAATGAGGAAATGCATGAATGAGCAGATATCTTGCAATAGATGCACATCAGACCTATAGGCGTATTTAACATTAAAGAAACGGTGTTTTGTTTTTCTTCTCTGTGAAAATAGTCATTAAAAAGTAAGCTTATTAGGCATAAATTAAAATTTTTGCAGCTAATTGCATACTCATATTTTCATAGCCTGAAAATCATTTCAGCATAAGACGGAACTAATCTCTCCCACTCTGTACGCGCGCGTGGGTTCTGGATGTGTGTGTGTGTGTGTGTGTGTGTATGTGTGTGTGTGTGTGTGTGGGTTTGTGTGTGTGAGAGAGAGAGAGAGAAAGAGAGGGAGAGAGAGAGAGAGGGGGGGGAGGTAATACCAAAGGTATGGCCTCGTTCAGTCTTAATTAGCAAAATTAACAGTAATTTAACGTTAGACTCGCGTTAGCTTTGAAAAAGATCTGTTTGCTCTGACACTCTAGCTAGTGAAACGCATAATCCAGTAATGGAAAGTATTACAAACCCGCGCAATAAAATGAGAGAAAGAGCTCGTAGAGTCTACGTAATACTCGAACCAACACCATTGGTAAACACAAACCATTCGATCCAAAAAAATTCTGCTGCCTCCGCACACCTCCTCCCACCCCATCACTAATACATAAATATTTGCCCTCCCTCCTCCCCATCTCTGAAAAAGACAACAACACTACAACCAACAACATGCCAACCTGTTTGAAAGAAAGCCTTTGTAATATGAATATTTCATTTTCATGTTAACCACGTCTTCAAGTGGCGCCACAGCATTGTGGCAAGGATACAGGCTACTGTTTCGGGAAGTTCAGCACAAGCCGGTCCTTGGATGGGTGACAATCAAACGTGGAGAAAACGTAACATAGCACAACAGCCACCCTAGCCCACCCTGCTGTGATTGGGTTACTTGCTCTTAGTTCTGAGAATCACGTCGTCAAATTTCCGGGTGTCTTACTTTAGCTGGGCGCCTTTGCGCATGCGCCAGGTCAAGTCGGGCCGGCATTTTCACGATGTTCTTAGGATTCGTAACCCTAACCCTAACCCCTAACTCTAACCCTTACTAAAACTACGATAGCACTGTGCGCATGCGTCGAATTTTGTAATGCGTCGACCAATCAGAATGCTCCCAGTCGCTCTCAGCCCAAATAAGATACTAGGAACTTTGACGATGTCACACCGGGGAAGGTAAATCTGCGAGCGAGAGAAGACGTGTGCCACCCTCACAATGCTGGAGCTGGCCGATTCAGTTCTCCCTCCCCCCCACCCCTCCCTTCTGTCTCTGTCTATCTGTCTCTCTCTCTCTCTCTCTCTCTCTCTCTCTCTCTCTCTCTCTCTCTCTCTCTCTCTGGGTGGGTGGATAGGGTGCACCCCGTACACACAAATCGATTAGTCCTAGCCGTACAAAAAAACAATTCTTGGATCGATCTTTCAAAATCAGAAAGAGTGGTGTGGTATTGCTGAAGATGGTGATATGTAATATTTAGGTGTGAGTATGAACAGGGAGTGGAGGCTCAACTGGAGTATTCGCTTTTCATTTTCCTTGTTAATCTCGGATTGAAAATCAGTGTGGCTTTGTAATATACTGCCATCCTTTGTCCTCCAGCCGGCCAGAATAGCTCTACGCAGTGCGATCCTTTCATTCTCAGATAAAGGCAAAGAAATGACAAGAACACAGAGTGAGAGAGAGAGAGAGAGAGAGAGAGAGAGTGAGAGAGAGAGAGAGAGAAAGAGAGAGAGAGAGAGACCAAAACAAAAAAAGAGACAGAGAGCTAAAAAAAAAAAAAAGTTGTGTGCTATGTTTAATTGGCGGCCCTCACGATCTTTCTGAGCCGTCAGGATAAAAGCGTAACGTATCTGTCACTGAAAGGTTCTGAGCGGTGTGGTACCAGTACTGGTACGTTACTATTAACTTACTATTGTTATGAGACAATCTCTGATATTCTCTGGCGGAATCTCTCTTTACTTTAACCTATCAAATAACCAAACTGTAAACAAATGTTGTGTTAGTAATTTTTTACTTTGTTTGCATCCTTCAAAGTACATGCTAAGAAAAAAATATCAGTAGGCTTAGTTCCCAAACCAAAAGGTGAGCTAGTTCTGTGACGTGCGTCGATGGAGGTCTTAATGTCCTATTCTACTGCTTATCATCCCCTTCAGTATTGTCACTATCGTCATTATCAAACTATCATCTAACATTCTAGCACACGACAAAAAAATAAAACTTCTCCTTTCACCAGACGGGATACTGTTGTGTAAAGAAGAAAGCGGTGTGGTACCGGTATAGGGTGTAGTGTCAAGTTTGCGCAAATCGATCACTGTCAGGTAATCTGTATGAAGAAAAATAGTTCAAAACCCTCGATCAGCTTAAGTACCACTGTAATACCGTGAAACTATCCACCGATCATTCATTCTCTACCTATAGAGTATGTATGTATTTTAGTAATAATTTATAATGATGTTTATAATCTATTTTGTTGTTGTAAACGGGGTTTTTGCTAAATTAAAGTAAAGCCTCAGCGTCCCCTGTATGGGATGCCTTTATTGTAAAGTGGTGGCTGGTGGAGTGCCTTCTGTGTTACCATTAGGGTTGTTTCCGCAGATCTTTTATACGGATCATGGGTGAGTTCTCTTTCAACCAAGTATAAGTGGCCCTGATTCGGGTCTTTGCAGTCCGCTGGACCCTATAAACAATGACTAACTAACTAACAACCTATCCAATTGCGGTAATAAGCTACCAAAAGAGGTCTATCCTCAATATCGTGCACGCAATGCTGATACCAATGGCAACGCACGCCTTGGTACAAAAATCCAGCGTAAATAGCATGTTAATATTGAAAATCGGTGTATTATCATCCTGTTTCAGCGTCAACAAAAGTTTTATCTGAAGAAAGAAGTAGTGAAGTAGTATATTTGGGGTCACTGAGCACATGCCCAGATACAGAGGTATTACTCAGTTTTGGCGCTTATGCTTGCTATCTTCCGCTTTGCCATGGGGTATCCGACAAAGGCGCCAAGCTGGAATAATGCCCTTGTGGTTCCAGAGTATGTTCTTGAAGTTGCTGGCCTGGTTTCATACCCATTGTACTCACTGAAGACTATTCTAAATTACATTTTTGATCACGCCCGAGGTCTTTTGCTCTCCGAATAAGTTTTCAATCACTGCTTTGATAAAACCGCACTGAAAGGAAAACAAATAAGTCCTCGTCCCGTTGACAACATGTTGAATGGGTGTATTGAAGCAAGCACGTTTTCATAGACTGCAAATCATTCTAGTATAGGACAGGACCTCTTTCTCTCTTAGTGTACGTGTGTTTATTTATGATGTGTGCGTAGATCTACGCGCGCGCGTGTAGGTGTATATCCATATGTGTGTGTGTGAGAGAGAGAGAGAGAGAGAGAGAACAAAAAAGAGGGAGAGCAAGAGAGAGAGAGTTCAGAACTTTATTTTGAAAAATTAAGATTTTAGGAATAAAGCCTATTCTAACAATCAGACCTTTTGTAATAACTATTATGAGAGATAGAGAGAGAGAGAGAGAGAGAGAGAGAGAGAGAGAGAGAGAGAGAGAGAGAGAGAGAGAGAGAGAGTATTTAGTTATTTACTACGATAACGGCTGTTAAGGGTCAACTTCTGTTTTCAGTAGACTACTTGAAACCAACGATGATCACACCGGTTTAAAAACTTCCAAAGTAATAAATTTTAAGCGCATTCTGTCAAGAGTGCTAAATGTTGCAATTGCAAAACGTCAGCGAATATTAGCGGAGCGAATAAGAATACATGATGGTCATGGCTTTGGTTACTCGTTTATATGTTATTTAGAAGCCCTAAAACTTGATCCTCATAATTTATTGAGGAAAAACACACAAACACACACACATAGAGACGAAAACCCGCGTGATAGCATCCTGTATTATTATTAATGGAACACTTCAATATCATCAAAGGGTCGATCTCTGTGTAGGCTACTGTTCATGTGAGAGGGAAGATCGAGGGTTTGCCAAAATGGAGCTCTGTATAATATCATGGCATAAGTGGTGTTTTTATATCAAAGCGTAAGTGGTAAATAGCCAAGGTTAAACACAGGGGGTTTGCAAAAAATTATCTGTAGTCTATCACGTGTCTACGAAAGATCTTTGACAGTTTGCCTAGTGAAAACATGGTTAGTTTTGAGTTTGGGCACTTGTAAGTCATGCTGTACATACAATCCCTCTGAGACGGTGGTTTGTTGTGAAAGAGGTTTAGCGAGTGTCCACGGTACCCAGGCAGACTTTCCGCTATCTATGTTGACCTATGGACTTGACGTTCAATGTAGTGTCACACGCCTGATATATTAGCTTTTGGTCCTCTTGGCGCGCCATAGCACCCGACAAACTTCGCTCTCGTTGACTTTCTCTCATCTCTTAGCTATGGTGGTCCGTAAGAGTCACTTGGCCCAAAGTTCCTCAGGCAATGTTTTGCCTTTGATTCACGTCTTATTTACTGCACATTGACAGTGAAAGACTGAGTGGCGAAATGTGTGTGTAACTCAGCACAGTGTCGTTGTAGCACATACATGTACATTCCTTTGTTGCTAGACCATCCCCAGGTAATGCGACCTAGTATTATTTTGGAAATAACAAAATGCAAAGCAGCTTTTCCGATGCAATATGCACAATCTTGTCTTTCATTCTTTTATATTGTATCCCTCACAATTGAGATTTCTTTCATCCCAAAAATATATACTATTATTTATTGCGTGCGAGAAAAAAATCTTCAAAAGGTGTACTGTCATTTTTTTCAAATTCATAATTATAATTAAAATTTTCATCGGCTGCCCACATACACTTAAGAAATTTATTGATAACCACACATGCATACATGTATACACTGTATGCTGCAACGTATAAGTTCAAGGCATTGTTAACCTTCCTTATTTAAAGAAAAAAAATTTAAGAAGTAATAGTAATATAAATGAGAGCTTGCAGACTTTTTCGTTTGTTTGTTGGTTCTACAGCCTGACTGTGATGAATAGGAATAGCTTGGTCGGCATTGTCAATGTCTGTCCAAAGATCGTCGGTATCAGGCAGAGACCTGGGTTCTTTCTGCGATCGGTAAATCGTCAAGGAAGGCGAACGGAATTATTTGTTCTGACAAGTGAATTCTCAGTGCTACCATCCGGGCGCCGTTTTGCCTTGCCAGCCTGTAAGGGTAATCGCCGCTCCCCCAGTTTTTATTCCTTGCGCAATTCGATTGCTAAACTTGATGCGATCATCTCCGCTTTAATACCTTCTGCACCCTCCTAACACATTTTTTAAAAAAAAATGCTCGACGATGGCCCGATTTAGTGATTGATTATCAGACGATTGATTTGATGATTGAAATTTTTACCTTATTTTCTTCCTTCATGTTTTTATTTGATTTAACTGTCGGTGGTGAGTGTTCGTGGTGTGTGTGTGTGTGTTGTGTTTGGTTTATGTTTGTATGGTAGGACATGTGCTTATGAAATCGTGTGACAATGTTGTGATCCTTTGTTTTACATTTCACTGTTTTTAAACTTTATTTTTTAAAATTTTAAAATGTAAGCTGTTTCTAAATCTTTTAATTGCCCTATGTGGATAACTAAAGTTGTATTGAATTGAATTGAATTGAGGAGGGCGAACTCTGCACACTATTTTGGTATTAAACCTAATAGTGAATTCTCCACTATTAATTTTTTCCCTTCAGGAATGCCACGTTAACAGAGACACAGTTTACTGTTCATGATTCCCCAACTCCCCCCCCCCCCCCAATCCTATGCTGCAGATAAGCAGGTAAGTATATTGTGATATTTAAACATACAATGAAGTCAGGAAATTCGTATACTCAAGCAGCTACAAGTAGGTATGATTAGAAGCAGTTTGAATGTATCCAATGCTGAAATAAATGGTGAGATTTAAATACACTGTGATCAGAAGATTCATGCAGGAGAGGGAGGTATGAGAGAGGGATGGGGAAGTGGAGGAGAGGGGGGGGGATCGAGGGACCTTTCATCCAATCTCTGAATGTAACAATTTTTTATACCAAAGGCAAAAGAACAGCCAGGACCATAGTACAGTTTGGATACAAACGATATTATTATTATTATTATTATTATTATTGAGGATTTTTATAGCACACTTATCTCGCCGTACCTGACCAGACTCTAGGCGCTGGCCGATACAGGATCTAACTCAAATCGCCAGAGACGCCCACCCGCAGCCTTTGGGCGCATGGTCTGACGTCTGGACAACTGAGCACTATCGTGGCCAGCCAAGGATGGGGCAGAAGGACCAAGTGCATGCTGGGTGTGTTCTTGTTACCGGCACTCACCAGTCTAGGACATGAGCAACAGGATCTTTAAGGTCCGTTATGATGGAATGTATGCGACAAACAGACTAGACCTCAGTTTATCAGGGGTGGGAATTGCTGAAGTGAAAAATAAAGGAAACTAGGGGAGTCCGGGGGCATGCCCCCCCGGAAAATTTTCAAAATCAAGAACAAAATCTGTGCAATCTGGCGTATTCTGATTGCAAAATGTAAGTAGTTTTGAAGTATGAAAAACATTCTTTTTTGTCTTTTTTTCTTGTGCTTTTTGTTTGAATGACCAAAGAATATAATGCTGTGATGTAGTGCTGATAAACAATGTACAACTAACAGACACGTTGCATAAAGAAAATAACATAAATTCAAAAAGGATTTTTGTATATAACTGTATACATGTACAGTGATTATGTGAGAGAGAGAGAGAGAGAGAGAGAGAGAGAGAGAGAGAGAGAGAGAGAGAGAGAGAGAGAGAGAGAGAGAGAGAGAGAGAGAGAGAGAGAGAGAGAGAGAGAGAGAGCTGTACACACACACACAAAAACCTTCTTGTAAAGTTTCACCACGCTGTACAATCATAGCCTTTAAAGACATGATGGCGGTGATTAAGTACAAGGACCTCGACCTCTCACTTCCGGTGAGACTTCTGTTGCGCTGTGTCTAAACACCGCAATAGTGTAAAAAAAAAAATTTTTATTTTTTATTTTTTGGCGGAAGCATTATTGTTTTTGGCGGATGGGATTTTTTTAATGGCGGAAATCCGCCAAATGGCGGACAATTCCCACCCCTGTTTATACTCTCATCCGAAGGAGTAGGAAACGGGAGTAAAGTGTCTTTCCCAGGGACACAACACAAAGGCCCGACTGGGCTCGAACCCAGGACCTTCAGATCCGCAAGCCCAAGCACTACCATTAGACCACCGTGCCTATCTTATTTAAATAACGGCAGACTTGAATATGTCCAGTCTTCATTGTCTTGTCCAGAAAAGGCAGCTGAGATTCATAAATATTTACTCTTTTTGTCTAAGACTAAAACTTTTATGTTTTAGATCAGATCTGGACCTCGGATCTGGATCTGGATTCTCGCCATGGTAATTATAGTCACAGGAGCCATGAATGGCTATAAAGTGGAGGGAAACTAAAGGGATTGAAATAAATATATAAATTAATGAATTCATTCAAATGAAAAAAAATCAAAAGGGAGAATAATGTAACACTCAAGTTAAGACAGTAGTACAAGCACACTACAGGTTAAAGTTCACATGACATAAAGAATAAAATCCCTCTTGTTTTAACTTTACAATCATCCAAAATTTATTCAGTTCAAAAACATGATCTCATTTACATAGCAACATAATAACAATATTAACATTGCAACGCACTACAACCCATTTCCAAGGAAATGTATACAAATTGCATCACACATCCTTTTAACGGCAAATACTGTCCATTCTAGAAATCATTTTCATGGGGGAATATACATTATATCACAAACACAGAGAGGACAAAACAATTCATTTACAAGGTCTTCAATCAAATATGCATCCAATGAAAAAGTAAACGGGTGTTAGACAATTGCTGTTGCAGTTTTCCAGTAGCTGCTGACACACAAAAATTACCCCCAACTTAGAATAAGCATACAAATCCAATTTTATTCTTCACATCTAAAGATCAAAATGCTTTTCTGCTTAAATGAAATTTAAAATAAACACCAAAATCCAGATTCTTATGTCAATTTTTAAAATGCTCTTCCATCTTGTAATATTTGTCATTCTTTTTAGGAATAATAATAACTAGTTTAGTTTGATCATGCAAGAAATAAATGTTTAATAAATCGAAATTGCGATTGCGAATATAGTTTTACAAACTTGGAATTCTTTATGTCAATGGCCAATGATCTTCAATAAAACATTCTATTTCTTAACTGATAATGTTGGCTGTGTCATAAACCCTCAAACGCATGCTCGGTGTTAATAACATTTAAAAAAAATCATCATTACATCGATCGTGTGGTCTCCTTGTGTTCTTACACCACAATTGCATGACTATCTTTTACTACACATGTGTCTGACTTGTACAAAACACTGAGCCTTTTAAAAATGTTCTGAAACGCCCTTTTTACATTAAACTGCACACCAACTTTCTCTTTTTACATTAAAGAGTTTCAAAATACTAGCCAATCAATTGTAGAAGTGTTAAGATTGATATGAGAACACAATCCTTAGTCCATTACAACAAACACAAACAGTGCTTCCATTCAACAACTGTACAGGATCCTAAATTAACATTGGCCACTAGTTTGAACCATAAATAAATAAATAAAAATTAAAATTAGTAGTAGTAGTAGTATTACTACTACTATAATTATCATTATTATTATTAATAGTAGTGGTAGTTGGGTTATATATATATATATTTATATATAGCACTGTTTCCTACGTATACAACAGTTCAAAACGCAGAATTATCTGAAGAATCAGAATTATTATATAACTTTTGACCTCTAATAGAAATAGAAACCAATATGTTGTGGATTACCTCAAACTGAATGAACAAATGAGTGCGCAAAAACTGCAAGGAAAAAAGATTTCACATCCACTTTACATATGTAAAAAATGTATTCCCTCAAACATATATGAAAATATGCATCATCACATCACTCCTTAAATAGGTCTACATTAGACAGGAACACTATACACTTCATCCAAAACTAGCTGATTGAAAACATATTTGAAATAACAGAAAACAGGCTTAATCAGAAGCCTAAACTTAATGATACAACTTTAGTTTCTTTCATTCTTCATCTGTCAAGAAACACACTAGAATCCACATTGCGCATATATACAGTTGTTTTTCTTGTAACTTTGGTAAAAATAACTATTTCTGTAAGGTAGTCAACAAGAACCTCCAGATTTGAAATGTGTAGGCACCCTGCCTTATCTGTATGACCGTAGTCTAAAATAGTTCAGCAAAATTTCAACCTGTAGTCATGATGATGCAGATCACTATGCCCTTGCAGCTTTCTCCATTGCCTGTGAAGTAAAAACAAACACAGTGAATATATTTACTCATAAAGTAACCAATGCAAAACAAACAAAACAAATTTCTAGAACCCAACTTACAGTATTTGTCATTTTGCTTGTATTGCAATAAATATATATGTACGCATACTTCATCATAGCAGACTTGCCTACCTGAAAAAACTTCTTGACAGTACTCCAGATTTTGGAAGCTCTGTCCACATTTCTGCATAATGAACTTTTTGTCTTCTTGTAACAAATTAATATTGACATTGTGCGCAAAGTGTACTGAAATACATATAGAAATGCATGCTAACTAAGCCCATAATATTACAAAGTATAAAAATGAAATTACAAGTGAAGAGTTCAGGTCAATGTTGGGTCGAAGAGGGCAAATAAACTATGTTTCACATAAGCAACGCATCACACATACTTCAGGTTATAATATATGCATGTATTCGGCACAAGTGGCTTTCATCTGCACCTGGAAAAAGCTTTTTATGGATTTTGACCTTTAGCAGCTTCTTTAAACTTGCCAAATGTGTTTGATGATACGTGCTTTTGCAGTCGTTGCGACCGCCATGTGCAACGGTGAAGTTGATTTTGCACAAAGTGCATCTTTCAAACTCTGGCCCTTTTAGAGGTGTAGTCAGACAAAGACATTTTTGTTGTAGACTTTCTTTCAGGTCTACTGTTTATGTAATGATTGAGAGCCGCACAATAGTTCTGATCATTTTATTTTGTAAAGCATGCGATGGTAGCGTGTATTTACCTTTGATTCGATTCTGCGCGAGAACAAGCTTTGTATAAAGTTGATAATTTTCGTCGATCGATTTGGTTGCCGTATCGTGGAGAATTTTCTGGAATTACTTGTTTATTATCAATCAAAGTTTCCAGATCTAGCTGGCGATAGCTTGTAAACTGAGGAATGTTGTATGACATAAGACAGCGCAAAGTTCCAGTGACGAGTTTTATTTTGGTGCTATTTGCATCATGCTGGATTGTTATAAGTTTTACTGGATTGCAGAGAAGATATGTAAGTAATGCAATACCTGCTTGAAAAAAGTGATTTTTTGTTGTTGTGATTTTTGGAAAGCGATCTTGTATGCAGTTGTTGATGTTTGCTGAATAAAGTTGGGAAACTTTATATGACGACTCCTGCCTTGTTGCTGTGTGAACAGGCTGTGTATATAAACGAATTCAAGTTACACATATCAAGATTCAAGCATCGGGGTTGAATTGATTTTTGATAATACGTATAACAGTGTAGCTTTTGGTCCATCTTTATTCGGAATGGAAGAACGGCCTGCATCAGAGCCACGTTTATATTTCACACTAATACACAGCACTGAGCAGAATGGAGGAAACCGAAACACAAGTGCGGCGAACTTATGATATGTGCGCCTGCACCCCCTCGGTAAGGAAAATAACTACACTGCATGTCTTTTAATCGGAAGGAACCAAAAAAAAATTGGCAAGTATTTTTTACGAGCTAGCCAGATGA
This sequence comes from Oncomelania hupensis, assembly GCA_036898135.1. Taxonomy (NCBI): domain Eukaryota; kingdom Metazoa; phylum Mollusca; class Gastropoda; order Littorinimorpha; family Pomatiopsidae; genus Oncomelania; species Oncomelania hupensis. Next base: position 112,580,630 of record CM072511.1, read on the forward strand.
CAGTACTGCAAGGCTAAATTACCAGACATGCCTACCCTCAATTTGAAGTTTCGTATTAGCTTTTTCAAATTTCAGTATTACTATTACGATTTCCGTATTTACTTTTACTACCTATTGTTTTTGCACTTATCCTTTTTGATATTATGCGAAGAATCCAGTGATAGATTGATTTGCTGCCACAATGTTCTTTTTCTTCTCCAAAGCCTCGTAATTCCGCGTGCCGCTTGATGTCGTTCATATCACCGGCGTAGATGCCAAACTGGTTGGCACAAATCGTACTTTTGAGTCAGTGCTGCCGCGAATAACGAAAGGACACTTTTCCGAATAAGAGGCAAGAAATGTCTGCCCCTTGCGCGTTTTTTTTGAAGATTCAGATTCACAATCACTTTGCTTAGCCATTCGTTTGAACGCCATGTTTTAAATTCTGTCTCACGAGCACCGATCTTTACTGCGACTGTGCAAAAACGGGTTCGGCAAACTTCGGTGCCTCTACCGGAAACTTCGATGTCACAGGTCTCCACTGCAACTGCGCATTGCAGCATTAAACCTTCGGAAAAAGGTCATGCGGTGCATTACCACAGGCCAACGATTTCGATTTTTTTTCTTTATAATTTTTTTAAATTTCCATACCGTAAAACAAATATCCATATTTTCCGTAGCGCTTGCCGAGTTTTTCAAATTTCCGGAAAAAATACGGAAATTCCGTACGGGTAGGCATGTCTGAATTACGTACAAATACATTGAATGAATATACGGTAGGCAAGTCAGTATGCACTAACTTACCAAAAGAACAGGTCATCCACTAAACCTACAACAATGTCAAGATGATGTTGTCACAATGATAGACGGGAAGTACCTGGGAATTTCTCGCTAAAATAAACTCTGGACTTAAAACTCCCATTTTTATGGCAGAATTTTTTTGGCTGACTTCACCGTGGTCTGACCTGACCTGCACTCTTTGTCAAAACCTTAAAAACAAGAAAAACGTTTTCTTCATACCTTCAGCATAGCGGTTCCTAGTTGTGCTGGAGACATGGTGATTTCTACACCTGCAGACTTCAGTGTTTCAATCTTTTCTGTCGCTCCACCCTTTCCTCCGGCAATGATGGCACCTGCATGACCCATTCGTCTCCCCGGGGGTGCTGTTAAGCCAGCTATGAACGATACAACTGGCTTAGCATTGGGGCCCTGCAACATCAAATGGAAAATTCAATGTTGATAGGTAGGCAAAAGGGTGGGATGACTATAAAATGTTAAAGTTACTGGAAACATTCAACATACAAACGTCTAGATCATTTATTTTCATTGGTCATGCGGCTGAAAACATGTGAATCAAATATGTGAATGTGAAGAGATTACATTAAAAATAAGTTTGAAGAAATAATGAGCATTGCTTCATGTGACAACAAGGTTGTTATTTAACTAACACACACACTCTCATAGACAGAAACAAGGAAAGTCAGAGATAGGGAAGGTAAAGTGAGTGGGAAGAAACATTGAGAGAGAACAAAGAGAGAGAGAGAGAGAGAGAGAGAGAGCGAGAGAAAAAGATAGGAAGAGATAGAAAGAGTAAAATAACAGCAATGTACTTACAGTATTGTGGTTTCTTAGGTAATCTGCAGCATTCTCCTCAGCCTGTCCACCAATCTCACCAATAAGAACAATACCTGTTGCAACAATGAAACGGACACACACCAAAATATATTAATAATTAATATAGCAGCTGTATAAAAAATATCATTAACAATATTGCTGTCCTCAATAGCTACACTAAGATAGTTATTCAAATTATTTCTTATTAAAACAAACAGAAAAGACAAATAAAAAATTACATTCTTTGATAAACTTGATGCCCAATGTATCATGTGAATCAAGCCAAGTGGAGATAATTGAATAGTTTAGCATAAAATGCTTCTGCATAGACATAGATTTACACTCTAATCAGCAAATAGTACATTTTAATGCCACAAATTAATTTGATGCACAACGTTTTGATGATAATATTAAATTCTAGTTCTGAAGGTTTAAAAAAATTACAAACAAGCTTTACTATAAAATATGAGCAGCACAAATAATATGGCACATGCAACTTTGACAACAGAAGCATCGCAACAGAAAAGCTTTCTTTAATTCTTTATTATTCTGTTACATTTTCACACACTACTTTGTGTTTTTTACATTGATTTATATCAGCAATACAAATAACTGATATTTGACACCAAAAAAGGGATTAAAAAAAACAAAACTTGTTAACGTAAATCAATGCAAACAAGTAGGTCAGTTCGAAAAAGAAGCACAATTATAAACATTAAAAGTATTAATTAAAAACTTGTTTTGTGGGTCATACCCTCTGTCTGAGGATCTGCCAAGAAGACTTCCAGACAGTCAATGAAGTTGGTACCGTTAAATGGATCACCGCCAATACCCACACACAGTGACTGTCCCAGGCCTGCTAGTGTTGTCTGATGAACTGCTTCATATGTCAGAGTGCCAGATCGAGATACAATCCCTTGAATAAAAAAACATACAGAGGTTTTGTTTGATAAACATCAGCTATAATTTTACAATTTTGCGTTTGCTTGAGACGAACTACCCTGAACGTCAGTGGCAAATAAAGAGGGAGAAAAGTTTATCTAACATATAAATGCATCAAAGTTCAAATTTCAAATGTCTGTGCAAATAACCTGAAGATTAAAAACATAATCTGTGGAAAAACCACAACTGCAACAAACTGGCTTGGCTCCAAAAACAAATTTCAAAAATAGTCATAGGATGGAACTGACGATGACGACGACAATGATGATGATGTTGATGATGATGATGATGATGATGTTTGCCTGGCATCTTGCAGTTAAAGTCATAATAGGCCTGACAAGAAGACAGAAATATTCAGAGCAAAATACTACACGCAAAATATTTCTAACAAAAATAGTGTTCTCGACCATAGGTAACATAACGATAAGGGGTTTTCTTACCTATTTTGCCCTTTTTGTGTATATGACCAGGCATGATTCCAATTTTGCATTCACCAGGCTGAAATAAGATCAATCAGTGATTTCCAAATGTCCCATTTCCATTTTCACAGTCAAAGACTTAAAAAATTATATTACATTAATGTATCCTATCCTGTAACTCAAAAGTCGCTGGAGCACCACAAATTATCGTTTAACAAGTGTACTCATCTTTCTCTGCCCTCAGCAACCCTCATGGCTTCGCTCAGTGTCAAGCCAGTCCATTCTCGAATGCTGTGCCTCCTTGCACTGTGCCTTACAGGATGGTCTTTGCAAGGCCTGATGCTCTGGTGACGTGGCCATACCATCTGAGTTCCTGTTTATTCACCACTGTGAGTATGTAATCATGTTGTCCAATGGCTTGTGTGATGGTCTGTCGGACTTCTCCATGCTTCGTATTCTTCGTTGTAGGTCTGCTATGAGGGTCCATGTTTCGCAAGCGTACAGGAAGATGCAGGTGACAAGGGAGCGCAGCAGCCTTACCTTGGAGTGTAGACCGATGTTCCTATCTTTCCAAAAGGGCTTCAACCTTGTCAGGGCAGCAGTTGTTTGTGTGATCCTGGAGAGGACTTCCTGTCGGGGACACATTGTCTAATAAATAGCTCCTAAATATTTGAAGCTATGCACTGTGTTGAGGGATTGTGTTACACTGTTGTTGTTTCTTATCAATTGCTGATTCAGCGCCGATGCTTGAATCTTGTTAAGTGTAACGCAGATTCGTTTATCCATGCAGCCTGCTCACTCAGCAACAAGGCAGAAGTCGTCGTATGAAGTGTTCCAACTTTATTCAGCATACATCAACAACTGCATACAAGATCGCTCTATCACTTTTTCACTCTCTTTCACTTTTCAACTCATTTTTTTGAAACAGTGCGGCACTTATATAGTCTCTCTATACTCTAGAGAAAGTTCGAACATTCCAGCGTGACACAATTACAGCCAATCAGAATAAAATTCACCACCGGAACTATGCACTGTCTTACATCATATAACTTTATTTAGGTTAGAAGAATCTCGTAGCTACTACTAGATTTATCCACATGCTTCGATCGATAGTAAACAAGTGATTCTAGAAAATTCTCCAATAATATCGGACAACGAAAATTATTAACATTATACAAAGCTTCTTCTAACAACAACACAAAATCAAATCAAAGGTAAATACACTCTGTTACTGCATGCTTTGCAAAACAAAACGATCGGATCTATCGTGCGCGTCTCAAACGTAACAGATTGGCCTTGGACTTTCGATGTTCGTGTTGATGCCACTGGTGTTGTTGTGATCATTTTGGTCTTCTCTGCACTTATTTCCATTCCATAGGCTCTGGGGGTGGTGTTAAGCCTCTGTACCAACTGTTCAAATTCTTGTTCCTCTCCAGCCATTCCATCAATGTCATCCGCATAATGGAGGTTGGATATTGCTCTACCTCCTATGTTGACTGTGCCTTGGTGATCTGCAATGGCATCTGAAATGATGCGCTCTAGGAAGATGTTGAAGAGTGTTGGAGGGAGTAGGCATCCTTGACGAACGCTGATTGTTGTTCTGAACCTGTTCCCAATCTAGCTTTTGTGGAGGACTGCACTGGTAGCCTTGTCAAACAGGCTTTTGATGATTTCAATAATGTTAGGGTTAATGTTGTACACTCTCATGGTTGCCCACAGAGCTGCATGCCAGACTTAAATACCTTAATGTCAGCCCTGTGGGTTCGAGCACTGAATAGAATAGACCAGGCATGCCTACCCTCAATTTGAAGTTTCAGTATTAGCTTTTTCAAATTTCAGTATTACTATTATGATTCCGTATTTACTTTTCTACCTATTTCTTTTGCACTCATCCTTTTTGATATTATGCAAAGAATCATAGATTGATTTGCTGTTACAATCTGTTACACTCAGTTTGATGATGGTGTTTTCTATCAGTATCTGATTCAGCCCCGATGCTTGAATTCCTGATAGTTGTGTAACTCAGATTCGTTTATTCACACAGCCCGTCCAAACAGCATACAAGTCACAAAGTCCACGTATGAAGTTTTCCGCTTTTATTCAGCACACATCAACAACTGCATACAGTTCTCAATTCAACTCAACAACTTTCACAGCAACTCTCAGTTTCACTATCAACAACTTCACTCTCTCTACAGCGACTCGGCTCACGATTAAATAACCTCTCTCTTTTCTGGAACGATTTGGTACGTGGTAGAAATGACGCACTGCCACCAATCGAACTAAAGATCGTCATCACTGACTTACGTCATTCACATTTTCTCTACTTCCGGGAACATTCACGACCTTCGATATCCATCCGGAAATTTCTATCAAGAGTAAACACGCATATCCAGAAGATTCTCAAATAATATCGACTAACGCAAATTATCAACGTTATACAAAGCCTTTCCTAACAACAATGCAAACTCAAATCAAAGGTAAATAAACTCCATTATTGAATACTTTGCAAATCGAAACGATTAGATCTATCGTACACGCTTCAGCCATACTATCATTCGCGTTTCAACGTAACATAACCCCCCACTCAAGAAGAAATTTACCTAATTTCTTTCAACAACGTTGAAACGTAATGCACAAACAAAGTTCAGAATTAAAACTTATTTCAGCCTGTCTGAACACTATCAACGTTCTCAGTTCATTCACACAGAGTCAATGGTTTTCATCTTCAAGTCTTTCTGGATACTGTCAATGTTCACCACACAGTCAATGTTCTTTCAACCGCAAGGAAACGACGCCCTCGTCAGTTGCGGTCGTCATCGGCCCAGGGTCAAAGACAGTGATCTCGTGGGCTTTCCTGGAATCATTGCGTCCTCCGTTGTCTTTTTCTTCCGTCGGATGTCCGACGCAGTCGACGTTGTCAGCTCCCAGAATGCACTTGCTGGGTCTCACGGTCAGGTTGGTTTCTGCGGGACGGTGGAACAGCTCCCTCATGGTCTGCAGATGCTCCTTCCAGGTCTGGGTGTGGACTTCATGTTCGACCAAAGTCGTAGAGCCTGGGACATCATTGAAGTTAGGGGGAAACTCGCCCATAAGGTCCTTGAGCTCCATCTTTTGACCTTCCGTCAAGCTTGGTCCTATCTTAACATCATCGATGCCTTCTTTGCTGTGGAAGTCTCCCAGTTCCAACAGTTCCTCGCTGTCAAAGCTGTTGTCGATCTCAGCTGCTGTTGCTGCATGCACAGTCTCTGATGGCCTTTCCACGTACAGCTTAAGGAGGTTGGCGTGGTATATCTTGGAATGCTGGCCGACCTTCACCTTATAGTCGTTGATCCCCACCACGGTCTCCACTTCGTACGGGCCTTTCCACTGCATCAGCAACTTATTGTGATCAGTAGGTAGCAGCACCAGCACTTTGTTGCCAGGTTTAAACTTCCTGTTCACAGCCCTACGGTCGTAGTAGTGCTTTCCACAGTCTTGGGACTTCTTCAGGTTTTCTCTGGCTATCTCGAGAGTCTGCTCCAGCTTCTCCCGTAGCTCAAACACGTACTGGTAGCTGTTCTTCACCCCTGGGGTGTCTACTTCTTTCGTCCACAGTTCTTTTAGGATGTGCATCGGCCCTCGGATGGTTCTTCCGTACAGCAGCTCGAACGGAGAAAAGCCGGTGGACTCCTGCGGTACTTCTCTGTAGGCGAAAAGTAGGGCGTTGATGTAGCGATGCCATTGTCTGGGCTGCTCGCTGCACAGTTTCTTCAGGGTGGACTTCAGCGTAGCATTGAACTTCTCGACAAGCCCGTTGCACATCGGATGGTAGGGTGTCGTAGTCAAATGCCGGATGCTCAGCAGTCTGTTCACCTCCTTCATGCAGTCGGAGACGAACTGCGTCCCGAGGTCTGTCAGGATCTCTTCAGGCACTCCAAGTCTACTGAACATGTCCACTAGCGCCTCTGCGACAGTTTCAGTGTCAATCTTCTTCAGCGGCACTGCTTCTGGGTACCGAGTCGCATAGTCCACTAAAGTCAGTACCCATCGATGACCTTCTTCACTCGGAGGTCTTATTTCGCCGATTAAGTCTAAGGCCACCCTCTTGAAAGGTCGGTCGATCAGAGGCATCCTCTGCATAGGCACTTTCGGGACCCTTCCTCGAGGTATGGTCTTCTGGCAAATGTCACATGATCGGCAGAAACGGCTGACGTCCGCATGAAGTCCTGGCCAGTAGAACACCGCCTGGATTCTGTCCGACGTCTTCTTGATGCCTAGGTGACCTCCCATAATTGAGTCATGCGCTACTTCCATCACCTGGCGCCTTAAGGGTAATGGTACCAGTACTTGACGTAGTGGTTTACCTCCGTTGACCCTCGGGTGCTGGAAGATTCTGTACAGGATCTTGGCCTTCACCTCAAAATAGACCGTGCCACTGCCCTTGGTCACGTGGTCTTGGCGGTTCCTGTACTTGTTTAAAGTGCTATCAGCTCCCTGGAGCTGGATAAGCTTATCTCTGTCCACGATGGCAGCTTTAGAGTTGTCGGCGACCTTCAGTGGCGTAGACGTCTTGTCTCTCTTGGCCTGGGCCCTGGTAGTAACGGCACCGACGATCTCTGGTCGGCAGGGCTGAGCCGGAGTAACCACATTATCCCGTAGCAGCTCTGTAAGGTCTCCATCGGGAAACGGCAATGGATCCTCCTCCACAACTTCGACGCGTTGGATTGAGGCAGGACTCCACTCTGGATCGGGGTCGTCGGGTCGTCTCGCGCCGTCGATATTCCCGATCATCAAATCATACAGCGGCTTCTTCAGGCAAACCGCTTCGACTTCGCCTATGTAGAAAGGGGTGTTGACATGAATCTTCGCAACTGGCGCTCTCACACATTTGCTGTCGGCCATAAGTGTCCATTTTGAATCGCCAGTGAACTGTTCCTTAGCGATTAGGTCTTCTCTGACGATGACCCCACTGCAGCCAGAGTCTCTTAGAACAGTCACTTCATGATTTCCGACGCGTCCCTTGGAAACAGGCATGTTCTGTACGGTCACCGCTGCGCTGGCGACGACGGGGATGGATTTTCCGTTGGCAAGGAGAAGTTGGCCATCGGTCATGCACTCTTGCACGTCCGCAGGAGTAGCTGTGCGCTTGGTCTCACTCGGAAGAATGACGCTCCCGCCGCACACTTGATGGTCAGATCTACTGGTTTGCCGTTGATTGGAGAACCGCCTCTGCCGGTTGCCCGCCGCTGCGTTGTCCGTACTGCTCCGCTGTCCGCTACTTTTGTTTTGAGGGCAGTTAGCTGCTCTGTGGTCTGTAGCGTTGCAAGTGAAACAGCCTCTTGAATGCCCTTCCCTGGGAGGAGGCGTGGAGTCTGTCTGTCTCTGGCTCGTCTGGCTTCCCTGGATCTGGTTCACATGGTTTCCAGTCTTCTGAAAATGTTTCGTCGCGCTGGGTGGCCCCAGGGTTTTCCCATGAGCGATGAGATATCTTTCAGCAGCCTCAGTCACATCTTTAAGCGTCTGCAGCTTTTGTTCTTCTAAGTGGGTCGCTAGGTCCTTGTGACAGGCATTGAGAAATTGTTCCTTCACGATCAGGTCATGGAGACTGTCGTAAGACTTCGTTTCGCCTGATAACTCCACCCACTTGTGTAGATATGACGACAGGCGCTCCACAAACTGCTTTGGCGTCTCGTCTGACTTAGGCCGGCATTCACGGAAACGTTTACGGTAGCCCTTCTCTGTAAAGTTGTAGCACTGCAACAGGGCCTCTTTCAAAACGTCGTAGTTTTTGGCGTCATCGTTCGACAGTCTGGTGTAAACTTCGAGAGCTTGCCCCGTCAGAAGTGCACTCAGTCGAATTGCCCAGTCTTGAGGTTGCCAGTTAGAGCTTTCAGCGAACCTTTCGAATCTCGCCAGATAACTGTCAATCTGGTCCTTCCCGTCGACGAAAGCTGGCAATTTTGGAGCCGTGTTGTCACTGATAACTTGTGGCGCATGCTGCTGTTGCTGGATGCGCGCCAACTCTAGTTGGAACTGCCGATCAGCTTCTCTTTCCTCACGCCTGCGCTCATCTTCTCTTTCTTTACGCTGCTCTTCTCTTTCTTGCCGCTGCTGTTCAATTTCCAGACGCTTCAATTCTAATTCTCTTTCTTCACGGCGACGCTGCTCTTCTAATTCTCGTTCTTCACGGCGACGCTGCTCTTCTACTTCTAGACGCTTCTGTTCTAGTTCTATTTCTTTTTCTAGACGCTTCTCTTCCAATTCTCTTTCTCGTATTCTCTCCTGAGACTTGACGTACTCCGTCAGCTGCTTGCCTTTTAGATTCAGTTCAACCCCTTTCTGCCAGAAGTCAGCCATCTTGATGCTTCTGGAGAGTTCTTTTCTGGAAAGTTCTTTTTCTAGAAAGTTCTTGACTGTAGAGTTCTTTTTCTGGAAAGTTCTTGACTGTGCTGTACCTTTCTAGACTGTTCTAGAACAGCACGCTTTCTGCAGTAGCGCTGATGCTTGTCACTAGTCGCTTTCGCTGACGCAGGCCCCGCTGTCCTCGTCGTATGCGACGCTGCACCACGCTGGTGTTGATGTACACGCTCCTGTGCTGAAGTAGACGCGACGTCCGCTCGACGCTCGCTCTAATACTGGCGATGTAGCTCCGAGACTGTCCCTCGACGTAGTCCTGCGGCAGCCACGTAGTCCTGATCTGTTGTTCGCTCACGAAGCAACTCTTCAGCGACTACACGCCCTTGCAGTCAACCCGAACCTATCGGTGATGTAGTCCCAGTATGTTGGCCCCTCTCGACGCAACTCGTTGGCGGCTACCCTCGATGACTGCCTCTCGTAACGTTGACTCGCTTGTTGTAGCAGTTGAACCCTTGGCTATGGCGTGAATCCCGGCTTGGCCCCCAAAATGTTACACTCAGTTTGATGATGGTGTTTTCTATCAGTATCTGATTCAGCCCCGATGCTTGAATTCCTGATAGTTGTGTAACTCAGATTCGTTTATTCACACAGCCCGTCCAAACAGCATACAAGTCACAAAGTCCACGTATGAAGTTTTCCGCTTTTATTCAGCACACATCAACAACTGCATACAGTTCTCAATTCAACTCAACAACTTTCACAGCAACTCTCAGTTTCACTATCAACAACTTCACTCTCTCTACAGCGACTCGGCTCACGATTAAATAACCTCTCTCTTTTCTGGAACGATTTGGTACGTGGTAGAAATGACGCACTGCCACCAATCGAACTAAAGATCGTCATCACTGACTTACGTCATTCACATTTTCTCTACTTCCGGGAACATTCACGACCTTCGATATCCATCCGGAAATTTCTATCAAGAGTAAACACGCATATCCAGAAGATTCTCAAATAATATCGACTAACGCAAATTATCAACGTTATACAAAGCCTTTCCTAACAACAATGCAAACTCAAATCAAAGGTAAATAAACTCCATTATTGAATACTTTGCAAATCGAAACGATTAGATCTATCGTACACGCTTCAGCCATACTATCATTCGCGTTTCAACGTAACACAATCTCCTTTTTCTTCTTCAAAGCCTCGTAATTCTTAATATGCTGTGGGCCTTCCACGTGCCGCTTGATGTCGTTCATACCACCGGCGGAGATGCCAAACTGTTGGCATAAATCGTACTTTTGAGTCAGTGCTGCCGCGAATAACGAAAGGACACTTTTCCCAATACGAGGCAATATATGTCTGCCCCTTGTGCTGTTTCTTTGAAGATTAAAGATTCACAATCACTTTGCTTAGCCATCATTCGTTTGGACGCCATGTTTTGAATTCTGTCTCAAGAGCACCGATCTTCACTGCGACTAAGAGTAATTGTCAGCTTAGTGAAGAAAAGAGGAGCGAGTTTGCAGAAGAACTAAATGACTTCTATTGCCGCTTTGAGCGTAGCGATGTAGCAGACGACCTGCTACATGTGATATCTGATCTGCAAGGGAGGGTGGAGGGAGTAGCGGGAGATAACCTAGGCATCTTGGACTGTGAGATCCAGGGGAACGAAGTTGAGTCCCTTTTTCGTAAGGTCAACCCCCGCAAAGCTTTTGGCCCTGACAACGTCTGTGGTAAATTGTTAAAATCGTGTGCTTCCCAGCTGTGTGAGGTTTTTAGCAAGTTGTTCACTTGGTCTTTAAAAACCTCTGTTGTTCCATTTGTGTGGAAAAATTCAACTATATGTCCCGTTCCCAAGTCCAGGAGCCCATCAGAACTAAATGATTATAGACCAGTAGCCCTCACTAGTATAGTGATGAAGTGTTTTGAACGCATTGTGTTGAAGTTTCTCCTCTTTAGTACACAAACGTCCCTTGACCCACTTCAGTTTGCATACAAGCACAATAGATCAACCGATGACGCAACACTCACTCTCCTCAACAATGCCTATGTCCACCTTGAACAACCTGGTTCTTTTGTTAGGATTCTATTCATAGACTTCTCTTCCGCTTTTAACACCATACAACCCCACCTCATGGCTCGCAAACTTCTGGCTCTGAATGTCAGCCCGAGACTGGTTCTTTGGATTGTCAACTTTCTTGTCAACCGCTCACAGTCTGTCCGCTTTCAACACTGTCTTTCTTCCTCCCGTTCCACCTCCACTGGCTCTCCCCAAGGCACTGTTCTCTCCCCTGTTCTCTTCACACTCTACACAAACGACTGCTCTGGCTCCACCGACACCCCTTTCATCAAATACTCTGATGACACCGCTCTACAAAATCTCTCAAATTCTCACTCCGTCTATGTAGAAGAAGTCTCTAAGTTCACCGCATGGTGCAATGATAACTATCTCAACCTGAATGTAAAGAAGACAAAAGAACTTATAATAGATTTCAGAAGAAACCCCGTTGCCGTACCAGACTTGGAGATAGGGGGAGAAAGGGTGGAAAGAGTCAATGAGTACAAATACTTAGGCACCATTGTAGACAATAAACTCAATTTTAATTCCAACACAACAAGCATACACAAGAAATGTCAATCCAGAATATATTGCCTTCAGAAGCTTCGCTCCATCAATGTCAGTCGTCCCGTGTTAACCAACTTTTACAGATGTTTTGTTCAGTCTGTTGTGACCTTTGGCTTCCTGTGTTGGTATGGAGGGTTGAGTGAGAAACATAAGAACGTATTGAACAGGATTGTACACGTCTGTGCGAAAGTGACGGGTGAAAGGCAGGATGAATTGTGTGTGTTGTACGAACGTCAGGTTGAGCGAAAGGCATATCAGATTGCGAGTGATCCGAGCCATGTTCTGGCTACACACTATGAACTCATGCAGTCAGGGCGCAGACATCGAATGCCAAAAATGTCCACAGTGAGAGCAAGAAAGAGTTTTGTGCCCAATTCCATTCATGTTATGAATATGTCGCGAGCAAGATTGTAGGAATGAGTGTTCATGATCTATGAACAAGTGTGTTTATTGTGAGATATGTTTTTTTTTTGTTTTTTTTTTCTTTTTCTTCCTGATGCAATGTTTAAGTGATATTTGGAACGTATTCTAGTTAATAATGTTTGCTCCTAGCTACTATGAGTGTGTGCATGTGTGTATGTGTGTGTGTGTGTTAATGTGTGTGTGTGAAGGATGAGAAGGTATTTTGGAATAAACGTTGTAATAATATGCAGTGAGAAAGGCAATAACTAGTCTATGTATCTTAGAGAAATGACATGTTTAATGTTGGAATAAATGTGATAGTAAGTGTGCTGTGCGAAAGGCAATATTTAGTCTATGTATCTTAGAAAAATGACATGTTCAATGTTGGAATAAATGTGATAGTAAGTGTGCTGTGCGAGAACTTGAAAGTAATGTCTATGTGCCATATAAGTAGTAAGGAAATGAATATGATGTGTTATATAATTATGTATGCATAATATGCTAATACGTTTCTTAGTTCTTGTCCATGTACTTTTAATTTTTATGTCGGATTGCAGACCATGTATTGAATTTCTCAGTTTGAGATCAATAAAGTTATATTGTATTGTATTGACTGTGCAAAAACTGGTTCGGCAAATTTTGGTGCCTCTACCAGAAACTTCGATGCTACGTGTCTCTACTGCAACTGCGCATTGCGGCATTAAACTGGGTTTGGCTGTCTTCGGAAAAACGTCACGCTGTGCATTACCACAGGCCAATGAGTTCGATTTTTTTTTCATAATGTTGTTTTTATTTATTTCAGGACCGTGAAACAAGTATCCGTATTTTCCATAGAGCTTGCCAAATTTTTCAAATTTCCGGAAAAAATACGGAAATTCAGTACGCGTAGGCATGCCTGATAGACCCAATGTTTCCAGACGTGTCATAAGAGGTGACTAACAGTGGTGATGTTAGCACGGTATCACTGGGTGAAAGTCTTCTACACAGAAGTCACCGGCCAGGACAGAGGAACCTCACGTTACTATAGGTTCAACGAGCACATGCTCTGGGCCAAGGCAAGTCACACAGTACCCGTGGATTTCGGCTGTGGCCAATAGCCTGGATAGGATCGGGCCCCGCCAGGTCTTTTTTGCCCATGCCACACCGTATGATCAAAAGAACCACTCACTCCATACCGGATCTGCCGTTGCCCAGGTCACCAAGGACAGCGCCTTCTGTTCCAAAATAAATATTTGCATGCATACATTCATGTATGCAAATATTTAATTTGGACAATTACTGGCAGCTTCAATGTGGATCAAATATCAGCAAAAAGCAAATAAAATCAAAAAACGATTCGTAAAATTTGTTTATACTAGCAGTTACTGCTATTAACACCTTCACAATCAATTGCTGCATGAATCATGATGGTTACCTTGATAATTCCAGGGCAGTTAGGTCCGATGAGACGTGTCTTGTTCTGCCTGACAAGACGATGTTTGACACGCACCATGTCTTGCTGTGGGATGCCCTCTGTGATACATACTACTAGCCCAATCTCTGCGTCGATGGCTTCCAGAATGGCTTTGGCCGCAAAAGGTGGAGGTACGAAAATCACAGTGGCTGTGGCCCCTGTGTTATCAACTGCCTGAAGATAAAGCATGGTTTGATTAACAATTTGCATTGTTTTGTTTAATAGCACGAATATTTTGTCAAAATGATGTCTGGTGGTTGTATATAGAAGGGGGTGAAAAAAAATACAGAAAAAAGAGCCAAAAGAGTTACGGTCAAACTTGACATGACAAAACTGCACTGTTGACAAAGTTTGTGACAAAGTTCGTAGTGTACTGTACAAGTCCACAGAAAGTATAAGATATCTGAACAGTTCTAAATGCTTAAGGGAACTGGGGAGTTTGGTTTGCGCATCGCTTTGCGCATTTATAATAATATCCAAAAGCGCATCATGTTGCATTTATTATTATCCAAACGATTTCAATATCGTGTCTAAAGCTGAAGAAGTGATAATGAAACCTTTTGAACATGCAAAGTTAGTGCATAAAGCTTTCGTCTGAGCGGTATTTATATCAATGTAAACATTGAAAACTCACGATTACAACATGAATTAGACTGGTATTAATGTGGATTATCGCTGGGCTCTTGTGTTTATTTGACGAAAACTCAAACAATTGGAAAAAAAGGGTACTTGAAAAGATTTATCACTGGCTGGAAGGAAAGAAAAGCGAGTGGATGCTTGATGATGACATAGCAAATGCGTCATCTGCTGCTGTATCAAATAGTGTTTATCACGATCATGTTTACGCGGGTGTGCCTGATGTTAGGTTTGTTGTGGATGAGAAAATGTGATTCGGATGTAACAAGATAATGATGAAGGTTATGTCTGCAAAGTTTTAGAACATTCAGATTACTTTTCATGTAAATTGTGGTGTTGGTCATAACTGCTAGTTTTGATTATGTGGGTGGGTAAAGTGTTTCCTCCATAGTTCAAAATTTAGCTCTGCGACCTATGTTAACTTTTTTTGTGGTGAATAACAAATATGGTAATAATGAGTGTGCCTGCAATGTTTCAAGCAATTCTATCTACTCTTTCATAACAGATAACAGACTTTATTTCGCCAACTGACATATTTACAAAAGCACCTGGAACATACTGTGATTTGTGATTCATGATTTCTTATCAGTCTGTGACAGGAATCTAAGGTGCTCATTATTTTAGCTGGAAAAGTATTACAGTCTCGCTGAAAACTAGTTTTCAATGACAAGAATGTTCAAAATTTGCTTGCAAACCTTTCTGCTACCTTGCTGGTTGTTCTCATAAACATATCTTCATTTTCTTTCCATCTGTGAGGCTATTTTCTGTTATGCTACTTTTCCCTCAAGTTTGTTACCCTTCAATTCAGAAATTATTATCCAACTTAAAAAGTAGCATTGCGGGGCCTACTTTTTTTTGTGCATTTTATTTATTCTCAGTATGTTTGCTTTCAAATAAACCTCATTTCAACAAATTCTATTCACTTCGATTTCAACCTACCCAATTCCCTTAAAGTAAGCATTATAAGGTAACAGAGTGCAAGAGAAAATGAATAAAGCAGTACAAATGCCTAATTGCTTGAAAAAAAGAAAGACAGTAACTATTGTTCGTTAACAGCATACCTCTTTGACAGAGTTGAAGACTGGTCGATCAAGATGTTTAGTGCCTCCTTTGCCTGGGGAAACACCTCCTACCAAATTGGTGCCATATTCGATTGCTTGCTGGCTGTGAAACGTGCCCTGAATACAAAAGAAAGCAAAACAACACTACGTTACCCACTCAGCTAACAATACCACACTGATACTGTCTCTACATTGCTAGAAAATGAATTTTTAAAAATAAATTTAATTAATGTACTGCATAACCATAAGTCAAGCAACGCTTACTTAATTACAGTTGAATAAAAACGAACATTCCCATGACATACAACCACTACTGCTTTACTAGGCAAATATCTTCTTGACAAACATCTACTGCAGGAGAAAATATTTCAGAGAAGAAAATCTTATGATTCTAGCAGATGTTTATTACCTGTTTTCCAGTGAAGCCCTGGCAGATGAGCTTTGTTTGTGAGCCAATCATTAGATTTTGCCTTGTCGCCATGTAGATGCTGCGAATGCCATGTCTGCTGCCCACAGCTGTTGAAAGAGACTTTATTTTTTAATCAACCTATATAAAATAATTTTCCTCTAACCCTCAAAGGTCATAATTCTGTAGCATCAATTAGAAGAGCAAAGCCCATATGACTCACATGCTCCTTATGGAACTCGAAAAGGAGTGCCCAGAAAAATGAAATGGTGGCTTTAAAATGCAAATACTGAATTTCATCTTTATATGCTCTTTACCTTGACATAACATTGACCTCCGGCTCCAAATACACTCATGTACTATCAAATAAAGTAAAGCAAACATTATATTATCAATTATGCCATAAAACATGTGTCCTTGGGAAGACCTTGACCTTCAGTGTCCTTGATCTTCATTTGATCTTGACCTTGACATAAAGTCACTCATTCACTGATCATTTTCGAAGTCTTATGGGTTATACTACAAACTACATTATACTACAAACTATATTACAAACTTTGATTGTGATTGTTGAAAAATCCTCCGAGTACTTAGCAACTTAAAAGTTTTTGCACAAACAGATGGAGGACAGCAGACAGAGGACAGACAGATGGATGGATGGACTTTTTTTCTATATCATTTTTAGACTATTTAGGACTCATCTCGCACAGATTTGCAACAATCTTTAAGTTTTGGGGTTGAATACATAGACTTGCATTGCTATGCATGTGAGTCAAAAAGGCCAATTTGATAACCCATAAACAAGGTACACAAAGTAATTCCATTAATATTTGTGAAAACTTGGAACTTGTTTAGATATAATAAGCCACATCTTGCAATGCAAGGGACCTTTAAGTACTTCTGGCAGTGAAAATATTACATAATTATTTACTTTCTGAGTGGCTGTGTTTAAAAGGGTTCTAACCTGTCAGAAACACCTTTTGTGAGATCAAATTTTACTCTAAAAGTGTACTTCTTCAGAATCAGAATCTTTATTGTCCTCATAAAAAACACTATGAAATTTGTGTATGGTATAAAAACAATCTACCAGTTCTGATGTTTGTTGTGGAGGACTGCACTGGTAGCCTTGTCATACAGGCTTTTATTGACTTCAATAATTTTAAGGTTGATGTTGTACACTCTCATGCCAGACTCGGTCAAAAGCTTTCTTGTAGTCTACAAACGCATGATGTAGATGTTGGTGCTGTAGGTATTTCCCGCAGATTATTCTGAGGTTGAAAATCTGTTCAGTGGTACTCCGCACTGCCCTGAATCCTGCTTGTTCTTCAGCTATGATTTGTTCAGCTTGGGGTTTTAACCTGTTGTGTATTATTTTGAGAAGGTCCTTGATGGTATGGCTGATGAGGCTGATGGTGCGGTACTTTTCACATTCCTGAAGGTTACCTTTTTTGGGAAGAGTGATGAAAAGCAACTGGGTCCATGGTGTAGGCCACTCACCACTCTGCCAGATCTTGTTACAAATAATGGTGAGGGCGTCAATCATCGATTCTTCTCCTTCTTCTCTGTTCTGGGGGCATGCTAGAACTGATGGGTCTCCGTTTGGTGTGTGGTTGTAAAGGTCAGAGCAGTACTCTGTCCATCTATCCAAGACTTCTAACACTTGTTAGCTGCTTCACAGTCTGATAGACCTTGCCTTCTTTGGTGTGTGTCAATGATGCCAACTCTCCCCAACACTCTTTAACATCTTCCTAGAGCGCACCATGTCAGATGCCCTTGCAGATCATGAAGGCACAGTCAACATAGGTGGTAAAGCAATCTCCAAACTACGTTTTGCGGATGACATTGATGGATTGGCTGGAGAGGAACAAGAACTTGAACAGCTGGTACAGAGGCCTGAAACCACCTCCAGAGCCTATGGAATGGAAACAAGTGCAGAGAAGACCAAAATGATGACCAACAACACCAATGGCATCAACCTGGGCATCAAAGTCCAAGGTCAATCCCTCAACACAGTGCACAGCTTCAAATATTTAGAAGCCATTGTATCAGACAATGGGTCCCGACAGGAAGTCCCCTCCAGGATCGCACAAACAACTGCTGCCCTGACAAGGTTGAAGCCCATTTGGAAAGCCAGGACCATCAGTCTACATTCCAAGGTAAGGCTGCTGCGCTCCCTTGTCATCTCTATCTTCCTATATGCTTGCGAAACATGGACCCTCACAGCAGATCTACAACGAAGAATACAAAGCACGGAGATGTGGTGCTACAGAAGACTTCTAGGCATTTCCTATACCCATCACATCAACAACAACGAAATCTGACAGACCATCACACAAGCCATTGGATAACAGGATGAAATGCTCACAGCGGTGAAGAAATGGAAACTCCGATGGTATGGCCACATCACCAGATCATCATGCCTTGCAAAGACCATCCTGCAAGGCACAGTGCAAGGAGGCAGAAGAAGAGCAAGACAGAAAAATAGGTGGGAGAACAACATTCGAGAATGGACTGGCTTGAGACTGAGCAAAGCCATGAGGGTTGCTGAGGACAGAGAAAGATGGAGTACGCTGGTTAAACGATCATCTGTGGTGCCCCTACAACCTTAGAGTTACGGGACAGGATAGGATAGGACAAAAACAATAAAAGATGCTAAACTAAATAAATATAATAAACATACTACAAGTAACAAGAAGCACTTACACACAACAAGGCTGTAGTATATTATCACATTATGAGTATGACATAACAAAACAAAATAAAGTCATGCATCTAACATTCTAATCAATAGCAACACGCACACCCCCCACGACATCCCCCTCAACCCACCCCCCCTGGAATTTATTGAGAGTTACGACAATACAGTATTTAACACAGACTATCATTGGCCTGTGGCTGTAAACAAAAAAAAAACACTTGTTCTTTTTTCAAATAGCAGGTCCAGTAATTACACCACTTCTAACCTAGAGAGAGTTCAAAATACATAACGGGACACAAAAACCATGCAAAGTCTGGGGGTATTTTATTTTTCAGTTCAGTGCAAAACAACTGCAATTCCTTAGAATTGATATTATTTTTATAATATATATACAGCAGGACCCAAGAAAGACCTGAGTTTCAAAGGAGCATACATTTTTGTGATAGTATGCACCATCGTAATCGACTACTTTGTAACAGATGACAGTTGTTCAGACTGCCATGCAAGTTAGTTATTTATTGCTTATAGGGTCCAGCGGACTGCAAAGAGCTGAATCAGGACCAAGAAATCAAGACCACAAAATGGCTGAAAGAAAGCTCACCCCTGATCTGCATTAAAAGATCTGCTGAAACAAACCCAGTGGCAACACTGAAGGCACTCCACCAGCCGGTCACTGTACAATTAACTTAAAGGCATCCCATGCATGCAGGGGACGCTGAGGCTATACTCTAATGTATCTAACCCCCGTTTACAAAAACAAAATAGAATACAAACATCATTATAAAATATCAACAAAACACGTACATATATAAATTGCCTACATTGCTAAATAATATCATTATAGGAAGCCCTAGTGACAATTTGGCAGAAAGCGTCCAATATTCTCAAGCTGATACAACAGACCTAACACAAAAATTAGGAGTTTTGTCCCGGAAGAGATTTCAAGAAAAAAGGTAGGTGACTGGTCTAACGAAGAAGAAGATAGTAAATAGTAGATCGATAGAACAGAGTAGTAATTAGAAAGAACAAATGAGAAAGACAGCGACAGTGGGAATTTAAAGCACTAAATTTCCAGAAAGTGGGGATACTATTTATACAGAAACCCCCAGCCCCTCCATGGGGGAAAGACTGCCATGTGAGGAGAAATTGGGACAGTAATATTGGATTTTATGATGAATGACGCTTTGCACTGACACTAAGCATAGTTCTGCATTACAAACTTTTTCAACTGGACAACAAAAACAACAACAATAACACACTAAAATTTATGTTCTAAGACTTAGAGTAATATACACAGAAGTGCACTCGGTGTATCATACAAAGTTCACATTTTAGAAGATTGCCGAGTGCGATTGAAAACACAATGGAAAAAATTAGAATTTCCACCCCTACATCAAATCCCTAAAAGTCTCTTGTGCCAGTCGTGGTCTTGATAGAAATTGATCCACTGCTTTTTGTAGTGCATGCTAATAGTAATACCATATTTTGTGACTGAATAAAATTCCACACCCAGAGACAGCACACATTTGTTGATTTGATTCCATCTTGATTCAATTCTCTATGTCACAAAGGGAAAACCCTGTTCATTTGACATTCGACTTAGCTTTTCACCACAGGCGCTTACATTCAGGTGTAGCTAATGGCATTATAGAGACGGTTGTCATCCGTCATGACAGTAAAAATATTTTCACCGAGAGGTACCACAAATGCGAACAGAGTATATTGAATTTCCTTCAAAAGTGAAGGTGAGATCCACTGAAGCATTTTCTTCTTCTTCTTGATTTGAGCATTCACAATTATAGAGTCAGTTGTCACCAATCATGACAGTAAAAATATCTTCACCGAGAGGTACCACAAATGCGACTAGACTATGGTTGAATTTCCTTCAAAAGTGAAGGCGAGATCCATTTAACTTAATTTAAGCATTTTCTTCTTCTTCTTGATTTGAGCATTCACAATCAGTAGCTGCTGTGGATTATTACTTTAACGATGCAGTCTTTTCTACCGTAGTTATAGTGTTATAAAAATAAATTAATTAAAACAAGCTTTTGTACCGATCCCTTCATTTTCACTTCACTATACTAAACTACTTAGTTTAACAACCATGCCACACTTCTCCCCATCCCCTCCCCTCTGTGTCCACTATCCAATCTAAAATTATAATTGACACTGAAAATAAATGATTTTATTTTGAAGTGCGCCAACTGGGTACTTTTGAAACTGAAAATGAGGAAAGGTGGAATTAGAGGTGGTTTTGGGGAAAGGGGAGAGAGAGGGGTGTGGGGTGTGTGTGTGTTGAAGTTTAGGTCTCAATGCCCTATATCATGTTCCAAAGGTTACTTTCACTGGTGACCTATTTATGGATGTCTCGCGTAACTTTTATACTTCATTTATAGCCTTCATAAAATTCAAAGTAAAATAAATACTAAACTTGTAAAAGCAAATATTAAAAAAAAACTTTGTTCTTTGTTGAAATACTCGCCTTTTACAAATAAAAAATAATCACTAACAACCCCCCCCCCCCCCCCCGTTTTCCCCCACACCCTCCTCCTAAGACATGACAGAGTTTAGACTTTAACCTCTACACTATGGCATTGCCAATGGGTAACCTGTATTAAATAAAATGTATACATGTCACTAAACAGTAAAGAATTTAAAGTAGAAAAAGTAAATCCGGAAGACGATGTTTAGATTTAGTTGTCTTTAAATACCCCCCCCCCCCCTCCTCTATAATAAAAACAACAATTTGGGTCTCACAGTCGCAGGGTTTTAAAATAATTATATATTGACTGGTTTTTAAAAAAAATGTTATAGGTGCTCTCCCTTCTAGTTCTGTTCTCCAAAAGGGTGTACAATTTACAACTCATCTAAGGGTGCGATTTGCCTTTCAATTATGAGCTGTTGTATGCTGATTTCAAATATAACATTGCATCCAAATTAATGACTTTGGTTTAGATTTTATGAGATCTTTTATATCGTTTAATATCTGAAGTTGAGGAGAAACTGGAGCAGATCTATCATCTAGCAGACGTAACTAAACTAACCGTAAGTCTTACCTACATTTTAAGCAAATGCGTGCATTACACTACATATAATAGCGATCGCCCCTAGCAGACCATCAACACACGGTTCGACTAGATGCTTCAAAACATGATAAATGTTTATTGCAATAATACATAATAGCATTAAAACTCACCAGTCAACCTTGCAAGCACCTTGCCTGTACACGCCATCTTGGAACGTAAGGTCGGGGCCGGTAAGACTAACCAATGAGCTATATTGACACAATAGTTGAGCTCTTCCGGTGAACTGTCATGGAGGATGAGACCATTGCTATGAATCAGAAGAAATTTTGAGTGAATTTGTGTGACAGATTCTGTTCCTTGGTTATTTTTCTGTTGACTGTGTTTCAACGGGTACGTTAGTTTTCTCCTTCAAACATGTAACATCAAATCTACAATTTTTGCTGATATTTGTTAGGGTGTTTTCATTGTGTCGATTGTGTACAAAAATCAAAATCTTTGACGAAATAGCATAAAATTAACAGATGATCTGATAAATTGTGTCATATAATATTGCCTCGGCCTACAGTACAAGATAGACCTTCAAAAGGAATTTTGCTGTTGTCTTTAATGTATCTCTCAAACCCTTCGGTTTGAATGTTACAGCTGAGTGAAGAAAGCACAGGCTGTGAAGTCCGTAGGCCTCGCCTCATTTACATACTATACATAGTATACATAATACATAATATATAATACATACATGATATGTATAGTATGTAATTGAGGCGAGGCCTACGGACTTCACAGCCTGTGGTAAGATCTGCTAATGAAAACTTGGGTGGATGAATGTGTATGGTAAGGACTAACAGAAGTTCTTGGAGGTTAATTTTCAGTTGAGTTAGCTGGAGTGTAGTTATACCCTAATCTAATCTATAGATTAGATTAGAGTATAACTACACTGCAGTGAGTTTTAACACTGATGCTTCAACTATATTTTAAATTTTAATTTAAGTATTTTATTTTTTAATCATCAGCCATCTTTCACACTGTGTTTTTCCTTACCAACACAGCAACAGGCTAAGTCAGTTTTTTATTCACATTGTTTACTCCATATGTTTGAATTAACTTTTCTTTAATCAGTCTAGTTGATTTTTAGGGAGAAAAGACAGTGAGCATGGACATGTCGAGATTGTCCACATCACAGTGTACCAAGGTCTTCATCCAAAGAGACTTTTCTGATGGCACTGCCGTCAAGTTCCAGAATAAATTTCCACAAGAGTTGGAAGGAAAGGTAAATGTAACAATTTATTTGTAACCCCTTGAGCGCTGTGCGCGTATGGCAGTACATGGAAAATGGTTCATGCAATGCAATGGCACAATTCTAATTTCTATATCCACTAATCTATTCATATAGTTTATACGTGTATTTTTCTTTCCCATTCGTTTATTGGAAATGTTTGCAAGTTTACCTGTGGCCGTGACAAGTATGAGTATGATTTGACAATATTATAATTCAATTGTACATATATCTGCAGGGGTGAGATTTAACCCAGGAGACTAACTAGCCCGCCGGGCTAGCTAGTAAGTAAAGTGAGGTAGCCCGCATGGTTTTTAGGCAGCCTGACAATCGTTCACATATAAAACACACATTTTGACAATACACGTAATTTGTTGCGAGTTTGTCTTTTTCAAAAACAAAGCAGACAGCGTGCTTGGCGCGAAAGGGAAGTAGGCAAAGGGAAATAACGCTAGCGTATGCTTCATACTCGTAGCAGACAAACAGTGACCTAAAAACGCTCTCGCTTCGGACCGAGCTTCTAAAAGTCTGCAAGTAGTTTTTTTGTTGTTTTTTTTTTAGGTCGCCAGGCGGGCTGGCTCAATTATAAAGTGAGGTCGCCCCAGCCAGTTTTAAGTCGCCTCGGGCGACCGGGCGACCGCTAAATCTCACTCCTGTATCTGGCTGTCTTATATATATTTGAGTTTTAATAATCACAACTAGAGCGCAGCTCTTATACTACAGTTTTAGTTCCTGCAGGAGTGAGTGCTCATTATTTTAATGGCACAATTTGTTTTTAATTTCCATGGGCAGACTAGTTAAGGTGTTGTTATTTTTCTTGTTTTACCTTGTTTTTTGTTTTTTTAAATAATTATAATTGTATTTTACTTTTAGTTTTAGTTATTAACTAATTTATGATTGACTTACGTGCATAGCAATGTGAGTCTATGTACTCACCCCCAAAAAAGAATTTCCAGATTTTTGCAAATCTGTGCGAAATGATTCCTAAATAGTCCAGAAATTATATATTTTTAAAAAAAAAAAAAAGTCTGCCCGTGTGGCTGCCTGCCATCTGTCTGTCTGTATGCTTGCAGTCTGTCTGTGCAAAAAGTTAAAGTGGCTAAGTACTCAGAACCAGTTGCAATGATCACAACCAAACTTGGTAAGATGGTGTATACCCATGAGACCTCATAAATGATCAGTGAATGAATCATTGATTGACTTCACTTCAAGGTCAGGGTCACAGAATCATCAAATATTAGTTTAAAAAATGACAATTTTTCTCAAAATTTCACTTTTTTCCCCCCAGGTTATTAATATTAAACTTATGATTCTTTGTTGTATAGGTACTTTGAAATGCCAATGGCCTAAACTATGAGAGATAAGAAGTCCAAACTTGTTATATTTAGAGATGATAGATTGATCTTTCATATAATATATATATGTTCAGTTTTTGCATTGATCTTGAAGGTCACTGTCATTTTATGACTTGCAGAAACATACAAAAAATAGGTCATTGTTCAGTGGAATGGTTGTTTATTTAACCCCTAGTATGCAACATTGGGTTATTTGATCACAGATGAATGACAGATCACATGAGGGTCAAGGTCATATCAAGGTCAAGGTCACTGAAGGCCAAGATCACCGTTTTTGGATATAATACAACTTTTGCTTTAGTTTATTTGGCAGTACATGAGTGTATTTGGAGCCGGAGGTCAATGACGTCTCAAGGTCAAGAGCATAAAAAGATTTTAATGCCACCATTTCAATCATTTTGGTTTTTTCTGGGCACTCATTTTCATGTTAAATATTACATAAGGAACATGTGAGTCATATGGATTTTAGCTCTTTAGACATTTCATATAATGTGATTTGATGATTTACATCAAGTGCTATGAAGCTGCACATGTTGATATTTTGAATTGTTAACAAATGTATTTATTTACTGTGTGTGTTTAAGATTGACAGAGCAGCTTTGGAGAGAACCATCAATGCCATCAATGATATTTTTTCTGAAGCTGAAGCACTAAGCAGCAGGACATCCTGCGAGAGCTGTTTTGCCTGCATGACTGCATACATGGCCTATTTATGTATGGATACCTATTATGAAAAGGTACTGTGTTGGTCAATTACCCATTCAGTATCACCAAACACTACCTACTTTTACTTTTTCCAGTTTCTGTTGTTTAATCTTTCAGCAAGAAGACTTATTTGTGAGTGTGACAAGTTCACAAAGATGATGGTCTGTCTGTCAGGTCAAACTTTTGGCACTTGAATATTTTAAAACAGCAAATTAAAATTCCTGCCAAAGTTATTTAGTCATGGTACTATGGTAGACCTAAATTAAGTCACCGACTGACGGAGTGACATCCTAGCTTAATGTATAGAGCAAACATGTCATTTTTGTAGAAAGGTTATTTCATGTTTATTTTGAAGAACTTCCAGTAATCATCAGCATGGATTGTTTATAAATAGATGTTGATGCTATTCACAACTTTCCGGCACCTCTCATAAAAACTCGTGGGTATCGCCATTATAAATTAAAACGAGGTTAGCATGAAACCAAGTTCCGGTCTAGCTTGTTTTGCTTTTATCAAAGCTTGATGCATGACTTTTAAATATGGCAAATTGCCGAAAACGACGATTGTTAGAGCCAGAAAACGAGTGGGATAAGTATAAAAACGGTGGAGGAAGTACATGCTCAGTGAAAGGATGCAAAAAACAATCGTAGAGGCCTGTATTTGTGGCGACTTCGGAGGTGCGTCGATCATCGACAGAAAGTGAAACAGGACCTGAAGACTCTTGTAGTTTTCCATAGCTTCGCCGTCGCAACCTTCACAAAACACGAAGTAACTGACTATGTTAGGCGAGCGTTGTGGCCAAGTGGGCTAAGGCGGGACTAACTTGCCTTGTCCACAAGCCAGAAACCAATGGCGCCTGACAGGTGTGGGTTCGAGCCAGCATCTGGGCGTTATGTTTTTCCGAATATTTTTCAAAAATTCACAAATAATGTTAGGTAGGTAGGGTTTAGGCGCGCCACTGGCGATAGAAAGGGATAATAAGCTGCAGCAACAAAAATAAAAATATGTGAGGGTACGATACAGGTGGCCAGTGACACATGTTATTATTCTTGAATATTTGGAAATAACTCACTAAAACACGCGGAGAAAAAAACCGGAAGTATGTTTCATTGAGGGGATTCCCGTTGGTGCATAGGATAGCAGAAAAGTGTGAATACTGTAAAAATTGTCATCACTTTTGGATTATTTGCAGTGTTTGAAACGGGTTGCTCGCTACCTGGAGGAACAGAACAAGACGGTCTACATCCCACAAGGTCTGATGGTGATTGACCCTGCTGAGAGGGGGTTGCGAGTTGTATCCTTTGAAATTAACATTTAAAAATATAAACTGAAAGAATAATAATAAATAATGGATATTCCTAAATCAGACTCAAAAAGTGGAATCTGAAAACAACATACACACTTACATGTTACAGGCACTAGTCCTGCATACACCACAAACACACATTTATCACTAAACATGTGGTGTAAAAGGCAAATCGCTATTAGAAAACAGATAGGAAATAAAAAAAGTTATTTGGGAAATTTTAGATTGACTGCATCCAGTACCATTATTAAATGGATGGAAAAACCCGGATTACCCGGAGAAAACCCTCAGTGACCTCAATATTCTCGTACTTAAGTCACATAAGTTCCCCCCTTGTGGGAAATAACTACCCTGAACCTCCCAAGCTAAAAAAGAAGATTTGTGTAAAAGATGTAAATTGGATATTAAAAGTGGTGCAATATAATAATAATAATAATAATAATAATACAGGATGCTATGTACGCGCCTTTCCCCAAGGCTCAAAGCGCGGCGATCTATACCAACATACACGCTCACCTGTCTCATTTACCCTCACACACACCAAATACTCATACATCACTCAAACAGGTGGTGTAAAGGCAGGGAGATCGCTATTAGAAGACGAAAGAAAATCGATTTTTTTTATTTTTGAAATTTTTATATTGACTGCATCCTGTACCATTATTGAAGGGAGGGAGGAAACCGGAGTGCCCGGAGAAAACCCTCGGTGACCTCAATAGTCTCGTACCTAAGTCACATACGTTCGCCCCTTGCGGGAATCGAACCCGCGACCTTCGGCATAGGAAACTGGCGACTTATCCACTGCGCCACGAGGCCACCCCAATATCAGTTTCAATACATTTGATTGAAAGCAGGTTTATTGTTAGTCTGATTAGGGAGGATTAGTTGGTTCTCGACCCCTTTTTTGCCGAGTGTATATGGCCACAATGCTTAAAAGCAGCCTGAATTGTACCCATATGGAGAATGTATTCACACTGCTTTTTATTTCTCTCACTATATGAAGTATATGTGTCTTCAAAGAATAAGTATTTTTCTTTTTCACTCAATTGTGTTGCAGCATGAGAAAACCAGGCTAAAGTGTCAAAATATGAAAAATTACTTATTTATTTATTAACAAAGTACTAAAAATAATCTTCAAAATGCAAAAAACAGAATTGTGTTATCTTTATTGGTTGATGTTTTATGATTTTTTTTAATATTTTATTTTCTCGGGGGCTAATTTCCAGAAATTGCCTTCAAAGTTTTGAATTCTAAAATGATCATTACTTCACAACCAGAATTTTCCCATGCATGTATTTGGTATCAAAACAATCAGGAAGATGGCAGCAATATGGCAGTGAGTTGAGATAAGATGAGAAAATTCACATTATACACCATTCACACAATACTGAACATAAACAAATTAAAACAGTACGCACAATTTTATTCTGTACCCATCCATAATGCATAGTGTTTTTAAACATATTAGAAATAAAACAAGTGTTTAGCAAGTCTATAATAACTCAAACACATAATAATATATCAAGAACATGGCCTGAATCAATCATTTTTCTAAATTAAACCCTATCATAATACCCCCTCCCTCCCCCCCCCCCCCCCTCTTAAATCCCTCGTCCGTCAAGTAATCTTTTGTTTAATTGCAAACAGCAACATCACCTCAGTTCAAATAGTCAAACAAAGATTACAAACCTAAAACAAAAGTTTCATTAGGTAGTTTTCAGTCCTAATAATCAAGCTTTAATAATTCCCCGATTCTCCACTCCCTTCCGCACGTCGAATAAATCTGTCACGTCACAGGTGTAAATCAAAATAACATGTCATTTTGCTCTATAAAGTTTAAATAAACACAAATATCAAAGCAAATACTAATTACTAGTAATTTGGTAAATAGTCCTCATGTTCATTTCCTAAAACAGACAAACCAACAATAATAAATACTGAGAACATAGTCAACTTGTCATGCTAGTAATCTTGAATGCAGGCCAGACTACTTACCTTTTCAACCCTCCCCACCCCACCCCCACCCAACAAAATATACTACTGAAATATTTTCCACACTCCTACTGTAATTCTTTCACTGATATCGCCTTTTCAACCTTTACCTAAATCTATGCAAGTAGAATGACGGATTATTAAAGACACGCCAATAGCGAAGAGGCCTACGAAACATGAATCATTGAATGAAAACAAACAGTATCATTTAATAACGGGATCAAGCTTCTGCTCGTCAGAATCATAATCCTCATCACAGTTCCCACTTGCACCATCATAAAAATAGTCTGAAAGCAGGTCTTGGAGCTCTTCAGAAGCAAAACCGGGTCGATTCAAGGCCCTAGCTACTCTAGCAGACGACACATCTACTGACGCTGGAGACGAAGCCATCACTTCCGGTTTCCAAAAAGAATCAGTCACTTACTTTGACAAATTGTTTCTAACAAATGCAACATAAATGTTGCAAGAAAACACTTGAAATAGATGTATGATGAGTTTATCTACATTAAAAAATTCACTTTGAACTAAAAATCGTCGAAAATCTATAGGAAACACTTCAGTTTTTCACGACCTGGCTAGAGACACATTCGAACACAACTTGTGTCACAAGCAAGCTTCGGAACAAGGAATTTCATGAAAAATTCATACGCCACACACTTTATGTACCAAAACGTAGTACCAATAGGGACTTTTCACTCTCCAGACGTTATATATCAATCCACATTGAGGATTTCCCTTCATAGTCGGACAAGAAAAGTTGGGGTATCGGAGGTCAATTAGTGCCATTGTTTTAGCAAGGTGTGATCAACACCCTTATCAAAATCAACAAAATAAACAATGTTTTAGTAAGTTTTGAACAAAATCCGTTTGGGATATTAAAGAAAAGTCTTAAATAAAGACAAAGAGGCAACAATCTTAAAATTGATGGGGTAGCCTATTTTTAGTGTTTTACGGCTGTAGCAGCGAATCAATCCTGGCGTCTTTAGCCGGGTTTTGTCATGCGGCAACACAATTATCTATGTACTTTAAAAAAAACAAACTATATTTTGATAATACTGCATTTCGTATGGTAACAATACAATGTGCAATTTCTTTAACTCTGGCTCAGCTTGAGATCTGCATCATGACAGAACAACAACATCGATGATTCCACCCATCAGTGCTTTGCCTGAGTGAGGCAATTACAACAAGGTCATCAAAATCAACATTATCATCTTCATCAACACCCCCGTTGGGGTGCTGGGGTTTTCTGTATAAATATTATCCCCACTTTGTGGAAATTTAGTGCTTTAAATTACCACTGTTTCTGTCATTCTCATTGGTTCTTTCTTGTTCCTAACCTGTTCCATCAACCTACTATCATTTTCTGGTAGACCAGTCACCTACCTTTTTTTCTTGAAAACTCTCCCCAAACTCCTCATTTGTGTATGGGGTCTGTTGGGTCATCTTGGGGAAATTGGACGCTTTCTGCCGAATGGTCACTAGGACTTTCTTTGGTATTATTATTTAGCAATGTAGGCATTTTTTATGTATGTGTTTTGTTAATATCTTATAATAATGTTTATATTCTATTTTGGTTTTGTAAACTGAGAGGGGTGGGGGAGAAGAGAGGGGTTCGATTAACTAGAGTCCAGCATCAGCGTCCCCTGCATGGGTTGCCTTTATTGTAAAGTGACTGGCTGGTGGAGTGCCTTTAGTGTTACCATTTGGGTGGTTTCAGCAGATCTTTTATACGGATCAGTTCAGTTCAGTGGGTAGATTACCGTCCGCGGACACAATAGCGTATAGGGGACTTCTTTATACGGATCAGGAATGAGCCCTCTTTTAAACAAGTTGTGATCCTGATATGGCTCTTTGCAGTCCACTGGACCCTATAAACAATGACTAACTAATTAGCATTATCAACAAACGCCCAAGGCCATGAACTTCTTGATTTCATAGTTTCATATTATTATTGGACCATTTTATCATTCTGCAGATTTGTGAAGACTGGCAGGCTAGCATGTAGTTGTGTGGCAACTCCAGCATGGCAATGATAAAAGAAAGTATTAAAATTGGAGCAAGGAAACCCTGTAAAACCATGTTATGTTAAGATGGGTTGGGTTGGTAGCAGTTTGTGAGGATTAATCCAAGGCTGGATAATTAGGAACATCTTGTAGTTACTTCCCCTGCCCATTCGCTGAAGACTGAAAACCAGGTTTGGCAACATCCTATATATACATTTGTCAGATTTCTCAGACTTCAGCTTCAAAGAATAAATGAAACTAATGGGTATAATTATCAAGGGGATGAGTTGGGCAAAAATTCTTGACAGGAGGCAGGTTTTGGGTGACTATGCTTGCTAGAATCATAAGTGATGTGAGATGGCCAGTGCATTATATTTACCAACTTCTTGTACAGGTGAAAGCTGAATTATACTCCCCATCACTTTTGTGAGGATAAACGGTGAACAGCCAATGCAACGTTAATGCATGTTGGTGGCCCACAAATTGACAAGCATTCTTTTTTCCTCCAACACTCTTCAGCAATGTTGAACACGTTCATTGTTGATCATCCCATTTTATACCCATTGAATAGATTTCTATGCTTGATTGGTGATACATTTCATTCAGCCATTGTCGCCTTGCAGTCCCATTACCATTTGTCATTAATTTAGCAGGTGTATTCATGTAATTCATCAGTCATCAATAACATTGGTGTTGTGTCTTTCCTCGCTCCTTGTGGTTTGCCGCTACCTTGGATAGTTTGGTTTGTTTTCTTTTGCAACTTTTTGCCCCCTTACACCTCTGCAATTTTCTATTGCTCTTAGTGTTGAAAAAACGGCAGTGAGACTAGTCATGTTGCTGTCAGCTGTTGGTGATTATACGACAAGGATGCAAGATTTTGTAATTTTGACGTGTATTTTTTTTAGCAGAAAGCGGTTCAACACAAGCTCAAGATCAAACGCTGGCCAGTTTTGAAATTGACAGCTTTTGTGTGAAAATAAAGAATCTGAATATTTGTGATAATGTTAACCCCAGACGTTTTGTATAGTATTTTGTGTGTATCTTCATTTTGAACGTTGAACTTGGGTTTTGACTGTGTTGTGCTGACAATTTTTGGCTGTGTTCTGTCAGACAGAGAGAAGTATGAAAAGTCAAGAATTGCTGAGTGATTGTAGCAGATTTGTTTATTGTATGCTTGTGCCAAACTGCACACAATCCAGGACATGTGGGAATATTGTGTAACCTGAAAACATCTGAAGGATTGGATCAGGGTTTCTTGCATAAAGTAAAAATGGCAATACACTATCGCTAAGAACTATATAAACCTACCTTTGTGATTTTTGAAATCTCATTCTCATTTTATAATTCTGTTAAAAAAAAAAAATTCATATATTGGTAAACAACTTAGCTCATAACTGTAAGCTTCATGCTTAGGCAGTCAAATGAAAAGGTGATTTAGTTTTTATGCATTGTGTGACAGCAAGAGCAAACTTTGCAAGGGCAAAGTACTTTTTGACATTTTATAAAAGTAAGCAGATGGGCAGAACAGTAAAAATGTGTGTTGTACAAGTGAGAGGTGTGAAAACAATTTTTGTTTCGGGTGTTGTGTGTTATGATCCGTTATTTTATTTGCATTGAAGAACAAACAGTCATAGACTATTCATGAAATAATCATCTGTTCTGTACATTCCACAAGCATTGTAATCATTGTGTTTAATTCTTCATGAATCAGGAGTGTGTAATATGTATTTGGATCTCTGTAATATTTCCTTTAATAGATGTTTTATTTGTGTGTTTTTGGCAACATATTGCATTATTTGTTGGGTGTTAGAGGGGAGGAACTTTAGAGTTTGAATTTTGTGAGTAAAGTTGAAAACATGTCTTTAATCAAATAGGGGACAACAAACAAAGAGCTGTTTATTAGAAAGTAGCGGTGTACCAATGTCTTGTTCCTTACTTGTTCTGTTTTTTATTATATCGTCTTCACCTTCTGTACAAAGCCTTTTGTGCAATTGCCGTCTTGGGTTCTTTCCTGTAGTGTATTATGTTTGATGTTGTGAGCTATGTGAACTATTGAAACTGCCATTTGTAAATGAATGTAAATTAAATGTTGTAAAATAAATGTTTTGAGTAACCTTCTATAGTTAAGGCATTTGTCGATTTGGCAGGGTGTTGAACAGTGATTTGACAACATTTTGTTTGGATTTAATTTATGCTTAATGCAGGTTTTAATTTTGGAAATGCAGTAGGGTTTGTTTTCTAGACAATAACACAGTAGTTAGTCTTCAGATTAGAGCATAAACCAAGACCTAGTCTGAGCACGCATGCATTCTATTGCATGGACTTTCAAGATCCTGATGGTAATGTCCTAGATGG
This sequence comes from Oncomelania hupensis, assembly GCA_036898135.1. Taxonomy (NCBI): domain Eukaryota; kingdom Metazoa; phylum Mollusca; class Gastropoda; order Littorinimorpha; family Pomatiopsidae; genus Oncomelania; species Oncomelania hupensis. The sequence continues at coordinate 112,613,226 of CM072511.1, forward strand.
GTGAGTACCTGCTACACAAATACACCCAGCACGCTTTAGGTTCTTTCTCCCCATTCCTGGTCACCTGGGGTTGTGCTCAGTTGTCTGGGCATCAGTTTATGCTCCCAAAGGTTGCAGGTGGTCGCCTCAGGTTGCCCGAGTTAGATCCTTCATCAACCAGCACTTTGAGCAGTTCTTGAGCTAAAAAGGCACTATATAAAAGTGATAAAATAAAATAAATAAGTTTAATTCTTTCAATTGAACATTTTCTTAGAAATGGATAGCTATTCATGAAAAGTCAGTTTGGTGGATTTTAGTATCAGATTTTGTTGTGCATTTCTTTAGTTTTTGGTTCACTTTTATCCAAGAAAACACCCCCGTTGGGGTGCCGTGGATTTCAGTATAAATAGTATCCCCACTTTCTGGAAATTTAGTGCTTTAAATTCCCACTGTCGCTGTCTTTCTCATTTGCTCTTTCTCATTCCTGCTCTGTTCTATCAATCTGCTATACTATCGTCTTCTTCGCTAGACCAGTCTCCTACCTTTTTTCTTGAAAAATCTTCGGGGACAAGACTCCTTGTTTGTGTATGAGGTCTGTTGGATCAGCTTGGGAATATTGGACGCTTTCTGCCAGGTGGTCACTAGGGCTTCCTATGATGTTATTATTTAGCAATGTAGGCATTTTATATGTATGTGTTTTGTTAATTTATAATGATGTTTGTATTCTATTTTGTTTTTGTAAACGGGGGTTCGATAAGTTGGGGTGAAGCCTCAGCCGTCTCCTGTGTGGGATGTCTTTATTGTAAAGTGACTGGCTGGTGGAGGGCATTCAGTTTTCCCACTAGGGTTGTTTCAGCAGACCTTTTATGCGGATTGGGGGTTGTCCGGTCCTGATTTGGCTCGGAAGAGTCCGCTGGACCTAAAGCAACAATTCTGTAATGTAATGTTATCCAAGAAAAAAACACATAATTAGTATTAACAATAATCTGTTGAATAAACAAAAAAACTTGATTAAAACTAAACTTTTCTAGCATATTTTGGACAAGTATATATGATAGTTGAATACTAGTATGATGTTTGCAAAATAAGTGAGAAATCCATGATAATCATGTCATAGTAATTCTGCCCACTGTTTTTATTTGTACATTGCTGTGGTATTTATTGCTAGTACATGTACATAATTAAATTGCTTCCTGTGAACGTCTTATCTTGGAGTTTTAAAGATGTCTTCTCTGAATGTCTTTCTTTCTGCTGTATCATGTTTTGCAAATTTTTAGTAACTTGGAGAACAGCTTCACAAGCAGTGAGCATTGCAAAAATACAGTCAACTGGAAAAGAAAGCTTAGATGTTAAATTGGCCAGCAACAAAAACAAGTTATTTGTAGCACTTTTATTTCATTACAAAATCAAATTGAAAGCAATATTCATGATCAAACATTTAATACTGTACACACACACAAAATCATATGAGGTTTCCACACTACCTTAAAATTGTGTATTTAACCAGTTTTTTGCTCTTTGAGCTTCTTTCTACTGCTGCTGCCACCACTATTAGCAAAAAATTGAGCTGTTAATAATTCTAAATGGGTCTTAAATAAGGTTACAGTCAGCGTATACATTATATATAACTTTAATAAGGGAACCAGATGTTTGCTAACTACCTAATTGCAGTAGTTTAATATTTACCTGAACTAGAAGGGCAAAGCTCAAATGACTCGCTTGCTCCATATATAATTTGCAATATCTATCATGAAAATTAGTGCCCAGGAAAATGTAATGAAATGATGGCATTAAAATGACTTTCTTTCGATGCTCTTGCCCTTGAGATGAAGTTGATCTCTGGCTCTAAATACACTCATGTACAACCAAATGAACTAAAACAAAAGTATTACGCCAAAAAACCACAACCAACAAAAAAAACAAGGGCATCTGATGGTCAAGTATGATCAAATAACCCAATGCTTATGCTTACTATGGATCAAATAATAATAGAGCCATTCCACTGTATGATGACCAATTTTTACAAATATTGCTGTAAAGCCTAAAATGGCCTTGATTCAAGATCAATGCAAAAATGGAACCTATATAATCAATCTACCTCTAAATACACCAAGTTTAGACCTTTTATCTCTCATAGTTTAGGGTCAAGGTCACTTCAAAATACTCATACAAACCGACTGGACAGCTCCATTGACCTTGGAGAGAGATTGACCCAATTTACATAGTACGGGTGTCTCATTAATATCTATCATGCTTGAAAGAATAATAAGTTCAACATTAATAACTTGGAGGGAAAAAAGTAAACTTTTGTGAAAAATTGTCATTTTTTGACTAACATTTGTTGACCCTGTGACCTTGACCTAGAAGTGAAGTCTGATTATTTTCAAGTCTCAAGAATATAAACCATCTTACAAGTTTTGCACAGGCGGACAACGGACAGATGGACACATTTTTGTTTTCATATAATTTTTGGACTATTTAGGGCTCATCTCGCAAAGATTTATAAGCATCTGAATTTTGTTTGTTTTGGTTTTGTGGGGTGAGGGGAAGGGAAAAGGGGTTGGGTGGGACACACATTGCTGCAAGTATTCAAGTAAAAATAAAGAGCCAGAACATTACACAGACACATCTGCAACACAAATGCATACTAGCTTTATCTGCTTTAATTTTTTCCATCAGGAAACATTTTCATAATAAACAATTCTGCTTACATGTAACCTTAGTTGTGTACTGTGTGTTTACTTTTTAAATTAAAAAAACAAAAATAACGTATAATTTCACAAAAACAGTCACATTGCGATCAGTTGGGAATGGACAGTTCTGAGAGTTTGTCAGCAGCCATTTCTCCTGCAGCATCTTGGCATATATATTTGGTAGTACTGGCGGATGAGTCACCACTAGGTACGGTGGAAGAGGTAGCTGAGGAAGATGCTGTGTTACCTTCCTGTGTTGGTGGAGTCTGCCGAGCCCCAAAAATGGTGCTGCCCACACGAATATTGGTGCTGCCAGCTTCTATCTGCAAACAATTGGGAGTTTTGTTTCTGACTCCTGAAAAAGGTGATGTACAGTATTAAAATGTAAAGTGAGTTGGAGTTCATCTTTACAAATTTTACACTTGATAGTGTGATCATAGAAGAGTTTGTTAATCCACATAATTCTGTTAGCCAGAAAAAGCGCAGAGATCATGCGTTGCCACTCTTCCACAAACTGCATTGGTTACCAGTCGCTAACCGAATAGAATACAAATTTGCTACCCTAGTTTTTTGACATTGTGACTCCTCTCCGTCAGTTAGAGCTTGACAGTCATCCAGAGAGAGCTGCGACAACTGGCATGAGTGAACTGTTAGATTAGAATAGACATTCAATGTTTATAGATTGTGACAATAGAACTGATTCAGTGTACAGTGCTAATTAGTAACCTAGTATACTGTATGCATTTTTTGAAAGTTTCATAAGGACTAAAACAAAATTGTACAAGAGTAAACATTTTTTTCGTGTTTTGGAATTATGTCTAGATCAGTGTGTTGTCTGCGATATGACTGGTATAGAGGTAAGTTTTGTTTTGGTCATCATCTGACTAAAACGTGGGGGTGCCGAGGGGTTTCTGTATAAATAGTATCCCCACTTTCTGAAAATTTAGTGTTTTAATTACTACGTGGTTTAATTACTACTGTCGCTGTTATTCTCGTTTGTTCTTTCTCATTCCTATTCTGTTCTATCAATCAACCATCTTCTTTGCTAGACCAGTCACCTCCCCTTTTTCTTGAAAACTCTTCCAAACTTTGTTTGGGGTTTGTTGAGTCAGCTTGGGGATATTGGACACTTTCTGCCAAATGGTCACTAGGGCTCCTAGAGTCTTGAATGCGCTACCACTTGAGGTTGGGAATTCACCAAGTTTGTTTTAAGTCCAGTCTAAAGACCCTTCTGTTCAGGAAAGCATTCACATGATCATTCTCTTGATTCCGTCACATTACGCCTTGTGTTTACGTATGTTTACGTATTTATATTAGATTGTGTGTGTGAAGGGAAGTGGAGAGTGGGGGGAAAGGAGAAGGGGTGTGGGGGTTGACTTGGAGGAGAGAAGTCTACAACTGTTAAGTGTTGTTTTTCATATTGTATGTCATGGTTAAGTGTGCGAACGTTGCACCTTAATGTTTTATTGTATCGGTTACTTTTTTTTGTCTAGTTTTTTGCAGGTGTCGGCAGAGCGCTTGGAGCTCACTATGTGGGGAATCGTGCTATACAAAAGCCTTTTATTATTATTAATATTATTATTATTATTGAGGTGAAAGCTTTCAAATAAGCAAAGACAATCGGTTCCTCACTAATATTACGTTGTGAGACTAGCAAAGGGATCTTTGATACAGTCACTAAGTAAAGAACGGCAGTATTTGCCATCTTTCAAGTTGCATAGTGTAGCCAGTTGCTTTGATAATGCAAGTAAGTTTATGTGTATTTCTGGAGTTCATTTTCAAATTCTCAAATTTTTTCAAATGATTATGTGACCAAGCAACTGCATGGGTTGACATATATGTCTTGGGGGAATAACTTCACCTGGGAAGAAAGCTGAATGTTGGGCCAGGTATAAAAAGGATTTCTTCTTTATTTATTGAAGACGGGTTTTCAAGCTAACTGATGATCATTTCTAGCCCGAAAGTAATTGGTTGGAAAGGGTTTTGAGTACTGATTATTTTGCTATGTAGTTTCAATTATCCTTTGGGTAATTATCTTTGTGGTGTTAGATTCTGTAGAGTTTGATTTGTGAGCATCACTGTTATGCAGTATGAATGAGAAAATATTATTTTTTTAATTAACAGAAAGAATGTAATATAATGAAGGGCAAGATAATGACAGAAATGGGGTCATTATTGTTTTAAGGACTAATGAAGAAGTGATGAAGAGACGTATGCATTATGATGCAACGGGGAAGGTGAATGATCAATAGCAGACGAGACTATTCTGTAATTGAATAGAACTTTGATAGTGTGAAAACATTAGTGAATATATGCCAGAATAGTTATTTACATTATTATTTTGGTGGCAGAATTTCTGAGTGGGAAGCCAAAGTCGGAGATGCGAGAAGGCATCAAGTGTTGTGTAGGTAGCAGCAGTCCCCAGAGATGTTGCTGTAGTTGCGACGATGATGGGATCATTTGGTCGTGAGTTACTATGCCAGAGAGTAGCTGAGAAGAGGAACCATCAGTCGTAGAGGTCTTAACTCCACGACACTTTACTCTGGAGGCCACCAGAGGCTTCTAGGGCATCAACAGCCTTCGGCAACAGATTGGTCTTCGGAAGAGTAAGAGTTAAGATGAAATGTTGCGTCGAGATCGTGAGTAGAGAGAGCTCTCAAATTAGTTGTGGATCATCCACAAGGTAGGCATTTAAGACTTTATGTATTACCCTGGAGAAACAATATTTATGGATATGAAACTTCTGAAATGCACTGACTTTTGAGTTGGACTGAAGTGAGTTCACGAGGTGGTGGATTATTTTGGATTGATCATTGATTACAGAGTTGATTAATTGTTCTAAATGTTTGAGAGTTGTGTTTTGTTTGTTTACTCCTTTTTTTGTTGTTTTATAAAGTAGCGACATGAAAAAACAGACTTCTTCTCAAGAATTAGACATTATGAGTGGGTGTGATTGTGTGACAGAGTATGTGAACTTATACAGGGAGAAGAACACTTATATCCTTTGTTTCTGACAGTCAGATATTTAAGTCCCTTACACACATTTCACATCCATACTATCGCATTGTGGCGGTACGTTACACATACAATTCACTTAATACCATAGGCACAATATATTCCCACTTGTTTAATTAACAATGCCTTGAGCATATTTGTCACGCACCCCTTCATTAATCTGTTGGGAACGTGTGTTTCAATTCTAAGGGAGATAAGCCATTTATTGCTATAGCAGATGTTCTTTTAAACCAAGTTTAGATTAAATTGTTGCACTTATTAGACACAAAAAAATTTATTAGCAAATAGTCATCTTTTAGCATGAATTAGACATTTTATAAGTTGTTGCCTAATTTTGATCTTGGCCTCAGAAAACCATTAACAGCTATTAAGAATATATACATTTGGTTTACTGAACCAAAATAAATACCGAGTTGGTATATTCTGCTTTTGGGGCGAAACTTGTAAAATCATTTGAGCAAACAATAAATGCTAAGGAATGTTTACACCTCGCATTATCATATCCTTAAAATATTCTTTATGATAAAAACCAAAACTGACCGCTTTTTCAAAGTCTTGAGACATGCCCATGCTGAGTTCTAAGTCCATTTCTGGAACACCTATTGCATCTGCAACTGCCTTACGACACTCCACCAAGCACTGAAATACACATACAAGTTTCAGCGGTCAACATAACTCAACACACACTGACATTATGTGAACATTCACAAATCTTCTTCAGATTCCGGTGTTAATCCCTGTATATGGCAAAACTTCCAACATTTGGGTGGAGCACATACCAACAAAATAAATTAATTTAAAAAAACAACAACAATGTAACACAAAACTTTCAGACCTCCACGAAGACTTGTCTGTCTACTGGAGGACAGCGTCACAAACAGCATAACTGAGCAAAGTTCCCCCATCATTAGTTCTTATAGAGAAAGTGCCCATATTCAAGTAGGTCTGAAATATTCCTAATCTAATTTTATTTAAAGCGTGAGAACCAAGAAAAATTATTATTAATTTTTTTTTTAAAGCATAGTATTGAGGTTTTCACCATAAATAACAAATATAAGCATGGAGAGATTAAAGTGTCTAGGGTAATACTTTCACATTCTTGAGGTGAAAGCTCTCAAATAAGCATGTACACAGCTTAAAAGACATTCCGCCCTTCCTATAACGTCACCTCAAAAAAGTTCTGTACAATGAAGTCATTACTTCGATACTCGTCAAACACTACAACAGGCTGAGTTCCAACGGACCCCAACAAGGTCACGGATATTATAACTGCATGGGTTCAGTTACATATATAATTTTATAATCCAGGTTTTCCATGCCTTTATATGTATTTTAAGGGCAGTAAGTCACCCAGTGCCTACAACATAAAGCCTTCTGGATGGTCGAACACAATGTTCAGATTCAATGTTCACAAAGATTAGACACAAAAACAAAGATATATAGCCAAATAGTCATCTCTTAGTGTGAATGAGATCTTTTATAAGTTTTCGTACAATTCTGATCTCGAGCTCAGACACACTTTGAAGACAACTGTTGAAAATCCCAGTGACTACAAAAAATAATGGCTAAAACAAAACAAAAACAAAAAATAGTAATACAAACAAATAAATCACAAGATATTTACTAACTTTGAAATCTGGGTTCTCCTCTTCAGAAACGCTACTTTCTAATGCACCAATGGTCATAAGTCCAGCAAGCCTCAAGTTTGGGCATTTGTCTCTAAGGAACAACGCAATCTTTGGTGTTTCCGAAGGGTCTGCTCCATTTTTGTCTGGAACACCACAACGATAATTATAAAACAGATTATTTTGACTTTACAAACACTCTTTAAGTGTGCTGCATATTCTTTTAGAATGTCCAGTAACAACATTTGTAAAAGAAAATAATTTAGATATTATCATTAATGAACATAGAGATGAGAAAGCCATTTTGTCAAACATTGAACTAATGATTTCAATAGCTTTGATCATTGATTCAAGTATGCAAATAGGAAAATGATTATGATCACAAATTGTACACCATCTCATCCAGATTCAATTTAGTTAACAGTTTAAATTTAGTTAGTTTAAAAAACTGTTGTCTTGACCATAATTTTAATTTATTTTAATTTATTATTGAATCAATTCATTATTTATTTATATTTGTTAAATATTTTGTTAGTCTAATATCAATTAATTCTGAAAAGACTTAAAATAAATTGATTAAATGGAAATGAAATAGGCACACAAGTTTAAACAAAATGAAAAACATACAGAGTAACTTCGTAATCGTATATCAGTGGTAAAATTGTATCTCTGTGTTTTCAATGAACATGAATAATAAATCTTATTTTGTAGTAACTAACACACAACTGCATGGTTTAAGAGCATTGTAAGATTGCAATACTAACAGATAATACTTAATAAATTTAAGATAACACTCAAACGTACACACATGCATAATAATACTTAATAAATTTAAGATAACACACAAACGTACACACGTGTATGCTCACACACTTACACACATTTACATACACACAAAAACTGATTTGTGTACTAAAGCTTAAACTTTAAAGTCCATGCATTATTTCGTAGTCCAAGCTAGGATTCAAAAAGACCCAGAAACTAAAACTCACTTTCCTCTCCGCTGGTGTTGACTTGCAGTAAGATAGCGAGGGGTTGTGAGGGTGAAAGCTTGCCCCAAGAGTTGTTGACAGCGGTGGCTAGTTTTTCACTGTCTACAGTCTCCACCATGTATAACCCTGGGATGCCTGCACAGCCACAAAACGTTCATGAAAGACTAGAGAATAGCAAGACAATACTTCTACTCTAGCTAACAATGCCTGTATCACAAACTTTCAAATTCTTTGGCATTTTCAAGAAAGCTTTAGTAACAATCAGTGTGTTAATCCCAAGTGTCATCAGGAAGAAGAAGAAGAAAATATAAAGATGCCAAGGTGGGGCAAGAGTGTTTAGCACACCCAACTGCACAGTAAAATATGGTTCACCTGCCTGATGGAGTTGGTTTAGGTTTACTGTAGAGTCTGGCAGTGGAAAACGTTGTTTGTCTCATTTATATTGTTCTTAACTTCTAGTTCAACCGATACAGGGAAAACTTTCTTCATAAAGAGAATATATAGGAAAGTTGTCTGAATTTACTTCCAAGTAAAATTTCATCATATCCTTTCCCCCTCTATTACTTAGTGAAGCACTTATTAAAATTAAAACAACAAAACTGACATTCACATCCAAACGTTGCATCATGTCTTCTTGTTCCCTCCATTTTTTAATATATACTTTTAATAATATCCATTCACAAGAAGCTGAATAATCATTAGTAAACATATGAAGAGGAATAAACAAATCTTACTAGTAACTTTGTTAACTTTGTTCCTCTGGAGATTCCCAATAAAGTGCCATTTCACATCTGCACATTTTGTTAAGATCTGAAAAGAAGCAAACTTTCAAAACATGAAAGATTTCATACATTTATTATAATAAATAATGGTATAACAAGATTATAAAAACAATTACAATTGCATGCAATCTATGTTCATAATACAAATATGTATGTTATAAACTCTCATCATTCATTGCCTGTGATGCTGACAGTAGGAGTATGAGAGGGAACTGGAAATGTCACCCTTTTCAATAAGTGTAACTGCATAAATAACCCCCTGACTACTTATGACAAGGTAAGTCATCATACGAAAGTGGGATGAAATATGCCAATGACATGTTATTTCATCATCATTATTGTGACTTTTTTTTCTTTGTACAGTTTAAAGGTCAGTAAAACAAATACACACTGATTGGAAAGCTCAGAACATTGGCTGTTTAACATTAATAAGTTAGGTATGATAACCATGTTTACCATACAATTCAATTACCTCTCTTTCTCTCTTTCTCACTCTCTCTCATTTGGACAAAAAATAAACAAAACAATAACTTTTTGTTTTTAAAAAAAGTAAACAAAAATTTAGTTAATTTTCTTTTTCCAATTAGCATTATCGTTTAGAAAATTTAATTATCTTTCATATATGTGTAAGTGTTACACGAATACTTCTAATACTGGTCAAGTAAGAATTTTTTGGTTATTTTTTTACAATCATGAGCAAGATTTGCCTGGCAAATAGTTTGTAACTCAGTGCAATTCTACCTTGGCAGTGAAGAGGTTATAAATAAAAACCTAGAAGGGCAAAGCCAATATGACTCACATGCTCCTTATGAAACTTACAATATGCCCAGAAAAAAAAACCTAAATGAAACTGTGGCATTAAAATGCAAAGTAATACCGACTTTGATCTTTCTATGCTCTTGATCTTGAGATGACCTTGACTTCCGGCTCCAAATATACTCTTGTACAATCAAATAAACTACAGGAAAACGTGTATTATGCCAAAAACAGTAACCGTGGGATGACCTGGACCTTGGGATGACCTTGACCTTTATGTGACCTCTTATGCTCATGTATGATCAAATAATCCAATGGGTTCAACACAAAGCCACTTCAATGGACAATGTCCCATTTAAAAACATTTTTGCAAGACCTAAAACGAGCTTGACCTTCAAGATAACGCAAACACAACACAGAACATAATTATATGAAAGATCAATCTATCATCTCTAAACAACAAGTTTGGATTTTGTATTTCTCATAGTTTAAGGTCAAGGTCACTTCAAAATACCTATACAAACCAACTTTGGAAAGAGGTTGACCAAATCTGCACAGTATGTGTGTCTCATTGATATCTACCATGCATCAATAAATGATAAGTGTGTGTCTCATTGATATCTACCATGCATCAATAAATGATAAGTTCAATATTAATAACTTAGGAAAAAAGTGAAATGGTTAAAAATGGTATTTTAAAACTAAAATTTGTTAACCCTTTGACCTTGAAGTGAAGTCATTCATTCACTGATCATTTATGAGGTCTCATGGATATACACCATTTTACTAAGTTTGGTTGTGATAGTTCAAATAGGTTCTGAGAAGTTAAGCCACTTGCAAGTTTTGCACAGATGTGTGGCGGACACCAAAAAGGCTGACAGACGGGCGGATTGACAATTATGTTTTAAAAAAAAATAAATGTCTGACTATTTAGGTCTAATCATGCACAGATTTGCAAAGAAATGAAAAAACAAATTTGTGGGGAGGGGGGAGACGGAGGTGGGGGGGGGGGGAAGAAAAGAGTGAAATGGGGGGAGGAGGGATTTTAGACTCACATTAATTTGAACGTGAGTCAAAAACCACATCAAACAATTCATACACACACACAAGTTTGTAAAAACACTGTTGTTATGACTTTCATGAAAAGCCACATACCTTGTTTTGACATTTTTAAAAATCCACATACCTTGTTTTGACATTTTTAAAAATGTGTCCATTTTTTAAAGCTAACCCTAACCTTAACCCTAAACCTAACCCTAACACAGTCCTAACCCTAACGGAACACTGTTTTAATGTCAAAATAACGGAGCCGTTAAAAAAAACAACGTAGGTAGAGTATAAAGACAAACACACACACACACGCACACTCACACAAACACACTGCAGCAAATGTCCTACCTCTGGATCATTGGCTTTTTCCACAAGTTCCTGAACCTGGAAAATAATGTGAACACATTTTGCAGTGTTGTGGCAAGGTTAGATGGGCAACAGTGCAAAAAATATCTGAACCTCAAAAGGTAACAGGTACATCTGAACTCAGGAAAACAACAGGGCCGGCTATATTATACATAGAGTGAAGAATGGAAAACAATGGATAGCATACAGTGCAATTCAGAGGACTTACGTTAGAGGAAAGGATAAAATATAAAGATTAGATCATTGTGGAAAACAATCTGTTGAGATGGTTTTAGACTTTAGAATAAGACAATAATTAGCCCTGTGGGTTTGGGTACTGAATAGAATAGATCCAACATTTCTCAGTGTGTCATAAAAAGTGACTAACAGGGGTGATGTCAGCACAGCATCACTGGGTGAAAATCTTCTACACAAAAGTCACCAGCCAGGACGGAGGAACCTCATGTTACTATAGGTTCAACGACCACATGCACGGGGCCAAGACGAGCCACACCGTACTCTTGGATTTCGGCTGTGGCCAACAGCCTGAAGAGGATTGGGCCATGCCAGGTCTTTCTTGCCCAAGACACACCGTATGATGAAAAGAACCAATCACTCCATACTGGATCGGTCGTCATCCGGGTCATAAAGGACCGCACCTTCCGTTGGCCACCAGACTGAGGTGATAAAAGTGCTACTGATGGACAACTTGGCAGGATTCGCACAAGAGACAACATCATCATTGGAACCTGGAATGTCAGGACCCTCACTGTGGAGGGAAAATTAGAAGAACTGGCCCAAGAGCTGGCCCACTATCAATGGAACGTTTTAGGAATCAGCAAACTGCGCTGGAAAGGCCTAGGTGAAACCAAAAAAATGACCAACAAAGGCCACAAACTTTATTTCAGTGGGAGGGATGACAGGCACGAACACGGTGTTGGATTCTTGGTCCACAAAGACATTCTAGCCATTGCCATGGGCTGCCGCCCAGTCTCCAATAGACTCATTATCATCCGTCTGAGAGCAGCCCCTTTTAAAATCACCATCATCGAGGTCTATGCCCCAACACCAGACTAAGACGACAGCAAGGTCGAGTATTTCTATGAACAACTACAAGCTGTCCTTGACCAAGTGCCGAAGAAGGACATAGTCATAGTGCTAGGCGGCTGGAATGCCAATGGTGACCTAGATGCGCACCACAACTGGGGGAGACATATGTGGACCCCACTGCAACAACGAGACAAATGACAGGGGTCTGAGACACTTGGAGTTTGCCAGATAAACAATCTGATACTAGCAAACACACTTGGTCTCCACAAAAAATCCAGACGATGGACATGGCGCAGTCCCAGCAGGGAGCATTATAACCAGATTGGCTACATCATGGTCAAGACTCGCTTCAGATCAAGCATCAACATTGGCAGGACATGCACTTTTCCAGGAGCAGACATCGGAAGTCACCACGATCTCATAATGATGTCCTTCTGTGTTACGTTGAGACTCGCGCGGCAGTCCGAATGGCACGCGCGCGATAGATCTGTTCGTTTTATTTTGCAACACATGCAATAATAGAGTGTATTTATCTTTGATTTGATTTTGCGTTGTTAATAGAAGAAGCTTTGTATAACGTTAATAATTTTAGTTGGACGATATTATTTGAGAATTTTCTAGATTTGGTTGTTTACGATCGATCGAAGCGTGTAGATAAATCTAGTGGTAACCACGAGACGCTTCCATCCCAAATAAGGTTGTATGACGTGAGACAGTGATGACGAAGTTAATTTTGATTGGTTGTGGTGCGTTACGCTGGAGTGTCCTAAATTGTTCTGGAGTGTAGAGAGACTATATATATAGTGCCGCACTGTTTCAAAAGGTGATTGATAGTTGAGAATTGTAGAGTGGAAAAAGTGATTGAGCGACTGTATGCAGTTTGTTGATGTATGCTGAATAAAAGGGGAAAACTTCAACGACGACTCCTGCCTTGTTGATGATTGAACGGGTTGCGTGGATAAACGAATCTGAGTTACACCTATCAGGATTTCAAGCATCGGGGCTGAATCAACTACTGACAGAGAAAAAACAACATCGAGTGTAACATTCTGGCTCCACTTAAGAGAGTAAATACAGCAAAGTGCACTAGACTGAAGTTCGACCTGGACAAACTACAAGACCAGCAGGTGGCACAAATATTCCAAGCCACGATTGGAGGGAAATTTGCACCTGTGCTCATTTTGGGAGCTGGTGAAGTAGATGTCAAGACCATAATCACCACCTTCAACTCAGCTGTGCAGATGCCGCCACTAAGATCCTTGGCAAGCACCGCCCAAAGAAGAAACCATGGATCACACCTGAACTTTTGGACCTGCATGTGTGTTAAAAGAAAAGAGATGAAAAAGAAAAAGAAAACATTTCACAAGGAGCTGATGTCTACCGAAAAATGAACAATGACATCCGAAAAGGCATGCACACAACAAAGGAGAACTGGATAGAAGATCAATGCCAGGAAATAGAGAACAGTCTAAACAAGAACATCAGCAAGAAGGCCTACCAGACTGTGAAGCGGCTGAAAAGTGTTAAACAGCCCAAGGTCTCCACGATCCAAAGCAAGACTGGCATATGCCTTACAGAAGAACAAGAAGTCTTGCATAGATGGACAGAGTACTGATCTGCCCTTTACAACCACACACCAAAAGGAGACCCATCAGTTCTAGCATGTCCCCAGAACAGAGAAGAAGAAATCCTCCCAATTCTCCGAGAAGAAGTTGAGGCAGCAGTGCAATCGTTGAAGGGGAAGTCAGCAGGAGTGGACAACATACCAGCGGAATTGCTTCAAGCAGGAGGAGAAGCGATGACTGATGCCATCACCATTATCTGTAACAAGATCTGGCAGAGTTGGGAGTGGCCTAAGCCATGGATCCAGTCATTTGTCATCACTCTTCCCAAAAAGAGTAACCTTCAGGAGTGTGAAGATTACCGCACCATCAGCCTCATCAGCCATCCCAGCAAGGTCCTCCTGAAAATAATACTCAACAGGTTGAAACCAAACTGAACAAATCATAGCTGAAGAACAAGCAGGATGAAGTACCACTGAACAGATTTTCCACCTCAGAATAATCTGCGAGCATTTGACCGAGTCTGGCATGCAGCTTTATGGGCGACCATGAGAGCGTACAACATCAGCCCTAAAATTATTTAAATCATCAAAACCTGTATGACAAGGCTACCAGTGCAGTCCTGCACAAAAGCGCCATCGGAAACTGTGTGCGTCAAGGATGCCTACTCTCTCCGACAGTCTTCAACATCTTCCTAGAGCGCACAATGTCAGATGACCTTGCAGATCATGAAGGCAAAGTCCTCATAGGAGGTAGAGCGATCTCCAACCTCCGTTTTGCAAATGACATTGATGGATAAGCTGAAGAGGAACAAGAACTTGAACAGCTGGTAAAGAGGCTTGACACCACCTCCAGAGCCTATGGAATGGAAATAAGTGCAGAGAAGATTAAAATGATGACCAACAACACCAATGGCATCAATTACGGATTTGGGGTCCATCCAAAGTCCATGCAGTCGGACATTTTCCAAGTAAAATCAGTCTGACTGATATCCAGAAATAGAGGAATTAGCAAAATTAGCTACCAAATTATTATAACTACTACTTAATAGGATAAATTGATTTTTACCAAATATGGCATGTAGTGATTACCACATTACATATTATGTTTTGACATCAAAACTTCTTTCACATTTCTGCCATAACTCAAACCACCATGTTGGCCTTGATCTGAATGTGTGTGTGTGAGAGAGAGAGAGAGAGAGAGAGAGAGAGAGAGAGAGAGAGAGAGAGAGAGAGAGAGAGAGAGAGAGAGAGATCTACATTCACTTGAAGCATGCCAGACATTCATTTATACACATATATACTTACATGCATATTCCTTCCTTTCACATGAAAAACAGCATCTTATTTGCTATATTAATATAGTTTACCTGACCATACACAAGAATCTGTGGCTGGATGCAGTATTTTTAAAAGATACAGCACAATAACACACAGAGAGCTCACAATTAAAGCTACTCAATTATAAACATAGATAGATGATTTGACTACTGAGAATCCTCTTCAAAGAGAATATGCAGTAAAATATTATTATGTGCAAAATCTCCTTCTCTCTCTCTATCTCTGATGTTGTGCTATGGGAAGTGATTAACACAATTAGTAATTACTTCCCTTACTAATGTTGTTTGAATGCATCAAGGAATTTCAGGTAATGGCCGGAATTTTCGGGGTGTATGATACTATTTTAATTTCTTGCGGCCCAAAATGAAATTGTTAAATATGAGGGCAGTCCGATAAGTATTTAGCCTCTCCGCCCAATGGCGCCAGTATCGCAAGATCAATTTACTATCGTGTAGTACATTCTCGTAGACCACTACTGTTGAAATTTTAGCCGGATCTGACTCGTAGTTTTATTTTGACCGCGTGTGGAAGCGGGGGCGTGTCCGCGGATTTTAGAAAAAAGTGCTCTTCCACCATGATAACACACCGGCTCACACCTCCGCCCTCGCCACGGCCAAATTGGTCGAATTGGGCTACGAACTGCTGCCCCATCCACCGTATTCTCCAGATTTGGCCACGTGCGACTTCTTTTTGTTTCCAAACTTGAAAAAGTAACTCGCCGGGCAGAAATTTGAGTCGAATGAGGAGGTCATCGCAGCCACGGAGGCCTACTTTGCAGACCTCAAGAAAACATATTTTTCAGACGGGTTAAAGAAGTTGAAGCATCGCTTGGGTCAAGTGTATCAAACTAAAAGGAGACTGTATTGAAAAATAAATCGCCACTTTTTCAAAATTTTAGTTTTTCTTTTGCAGGCTAAGTACTTATCGGACCACTTTCGTACACTGGTGACTGCGTAGTGTAAAAAAGCACATTTCTGAACACATCCACTGATAAGTTTTCGCATGTAATTATGAAATGGAGTGCAGTTATTTCAGTGGTGTGCACAGTGTACTTGAATGTCAAGCAATAACATTGCAGCCTGTACAAATAGTGGTTCAAGCCCCTTAATGGTCTGGCATTAAAAAAATTTTTTTTTTAAAATAACACAAACCCCACAAAACTGAGACACTGAGCTCCTACTCCTTCAAATAATAGCATAAACCGAAGTCTAATCTGTGCACGTATTAAATATCCTGACGCTACTGTCCTCGACGGGTGAGAGCCGGCGGCACAAATACACCCAGCACGCACTAGGTCCCTTCTCCCCCTCCCTGGTGGCCCAGGATTGTGCTCAGCCCAAAGGCTGCAATTGGGCCCCTCAAATGGCCTGAGCTAGATCCTGTTTCGCCCAGCGCTTTGTGTGGCTCTTGAGCTGGAAAAGCGCTCTATACAAATGATTAAATAAATAAATAAGTATGGGGAAATTAATTATGAGGAATGGTGCAATAAATACTCTCTTTCGTAACAACGCAGTACAGCAAACTTTACTTGAATGCATTCAATGGTTCAGAAATCTTAATGTAGCCGGGCTGGGCTACAAAGGATTTCTGATCATTACGATACTTAGGCCTCACTCTGTTCTCTGTTATGTTTAAACTAGCTGTATGCAATAATTTGATATATACTTGTCAGATCCCTTAAAGCAGATGATCGTTAGGCCCAGCATTAAATTCTCTAGTAGAATATATAAACTTTATTTGTGATTTATGTAGCAATTTTAAAGGAGAGCGTGATGTTTAGAATAGCGCGATGCCTATCACGGTGATAAAGACACCGCGCTGTTGCGGACCAAGCCGACAGGCTTACTGGTTTGGCCGGTCTAACGCACTTCCCGCCTTGTGTAATTGTAGATTAACACATGATAAGAACTAAATTGTCGATGATGGCGATAGCAAAGATTTTCCACTGTAACACCTTAAGTGTGATATTTTCCGATGCCTTAGTTCATTCTCTAATAGTATATACTTAAATTAAATATTAGTTTTATAGGGACATACATCGGAAGAGAAACAGAGGAAAAGTTGTAAGAAGAGGTTAGATGTAAATTATTGTTGTTGTGTTAGGTGATTTCTAGTTTAGTCCGTCATAGTCTGAACCCAAAATAGTAACCATGTCATATTGTATATCGTTGGAAAGGGGAGACGTTGTTCTTTCTTTGTCATTATTATTATTATTTATAATTGTATTAAATTAAAGAGTTGTTATGAGTTTAGAGTTGTAAAATGCTTAAGAGCAGCAGCCAACTCCCTCTTAAATTGCGTATTATTTTTATTTCATAGCAGATAGGTCCGATATTATTATATCAGTAGAAAGGTCGTATTTCCGCGTTTCCGCCCATATATAATTTGTATAGTATTCGTTAGCGTTTCAAGCATTCTATGTAAAATAGCGATTAACAACTAAAACAAATTACCGAGAGAGGCGAACATTCTGTGGCGCACCGCACTCGTTAAACATCGGGTTCAGTACGGTCCGCGCACACACATAAAAGCACGGACGTGCAAATATTTCGGGACACACACTCGGAGAGACACACGGCAGACACAGGAGAACGAGTCAGACACACAGAGAGGGCAGAAATGTAGCTGTTATCTCCACGAGCATTTGCCTTTGCTACGATGCACTTCGAGAATAAAACTTTCAACGGTCATCAACGAACTGCCGTTGGGGAGAGAGAGAGAGAGAGAGAGAGAATGTGTGAAAATTCTTCATCACCCTAGCCTCCATCACTTTATCTTCTCTCCAAAAACATCCAACACCAGTACATTAATTTTCGGCGTTGTGACGATATTTTAATAGAAATAGAGAGAGAGAGAGAGAGAGAGAGAGAGAGAGAGAGAGAGAAAGAGAGAGAGAGAGAGAGAGAGAGAGAGAGAGAGAGAGATTTTATTTGCATTGATCATTGAGTTAACAAATTTATTATGTAATTTGTAAACAAAACTTACATAATTCTCTCCAAAGTGTCGTTGCCCAGCTGCATAGGCCTCAATTATCATTGATGCTGGTTTAGTCTTTGATACAGCAACCAGTCTTGGATCCCTGCTTTGTAAATGCTAGAGCAGAACCATATTAGGAAAGGTAATAATAATAATAATATTATTGAATGAGTTCCAGTTTTTATGCAGTATCAGTCTGCCATCTCCACTCTTAACTTTTAAACATAGTACAATATAGTCTCTGGTTGTGTGACTATGTCACAGTATGTGTGTGATGTGGTGTGTGTGTGTGTGTGAGAGAGAGAGAGAGAGAGAGAGAGAGAGAGAGAGAGAGAGAGGGAGAGAGAAATGCATATGTTGAAGAATTCCATGGAAGAATAAATGGCATTCATCATTTCATGAGAAAGAAATAAGAGAGTGTGTGTATAAACATCAATTATTATACCTGAGGGCGTCTCTGCGCTGCAGCAGCGACGCGATCTAAAACGCTTCTCAACTGACGAGCAATGTCGGGTGATGTTGATGCCATTCTACGTATCATCCCATTTATTTTCGTTCAGAGGGATACTCAGCTTGTTCTTTCCCCTCTAGCAGACGATTGGAAACGTGAAATTGTGCATTGTGACCGATTTTGTTTTTATTAATGTTGTCAAAGGGTAACTTTAGATAATAGCTGTATTATTCGAATTGTAACTTTCAAGTGAAAATATATTACTTATAAGTGATCTTTTAAGTTTGAATCAATCCTCTTATACACATATACTGATTATAGTTTTGTAGATGATCCAAGGGAGATAAACATAAGGGAGTTAAACACAGCAGTCACGTTTCTTTACGAAATGGGCTGCGGAGTGCAATGGTACAAGATCTAAGTAGGCTGACCGCAGACGACACTTCAAGAAAAATACAAATATGAGTGTGGAAAATGACGTTCGTTGACACGTGCAAAAGTTGTGCTCTTCAGTCTACTGGTCATCTATCTATTAATAAGATAAACTTTGCCATCAACAAGCACCCGTAGCGACATGCACTGATTCAGAAAACATCGTCTGCTTTGTCTGCTGTGAGTGTGACACCGAAAGCTTTCCCGTCTCGAGTAGGTATGGTTTATATTACTATTAACACGATTTGTGCTTTCTTGGCTGCAGTTTCATTCAATGTGGGTCATCTGTTGAGCGACTGTAGATCACCTGATCCTGTTCAGCACAACCGCCAATCGTTTTACATGGGCAAAACTGAGTACATGAAACCAATTATGATTACTAGGGTAGGGAGAGGTACACATTTGGATGTGGGGTGATTAGAAGTAGAAGACTTCTGATAAATTTCATAAACAACTCTGCTCAGATTTAACCAATTTCATAATTTACAACTCACAATCAATTGTCGTTGTTAAAGGAAATAATCCTGCCATGACTAGCGGGCATACTTTTGATGACTTGTAAGTGGAAGATCATGACTGAACAATGTATTATGAATCAGTAGTGGTTAGTTCAAGGGTCAAGGTTTGTGTTGGGATTTTTTCTTATCAGTTTGCCCAAGTTATAATATGAGTAGTATTTAGCAGTGTGTTTAATTGTGTACGTAGTAAGGGTTTGGTTGTTTTTGTGTGTGCATATGGTTTTTTACCCCCAACCTTTTGCCGTTTTGGAAACTATTGTAAATTAAAAAAAATTAAAAAAAAAAAAAGTTTAGTTGATTACAAAAAGGTGAATATGTTTATATATGGTATAGTGCCAAAATGATGTTTGATGTTGTTATTTTCAAATGTTGTAAACTTGTTTTTGAAAGAAAGAAATTGTTTATTTCCTATCCTATCCCGTAACTCGGAAGTCGTTGGGGGCACCACAGATGAGCGTTTAACCAGTGTACTCCACCTTTCTCTGTCCTAAGCAACCCTCATGGCTTCGCTCAGTGTCAAACCAGTCCATTCTCAAATGTTTGCTTCCCATTTTTTCTGTATCCCTCTTCTGCTGCCTCCTTGCCCCATGCTTTGCAGGATGGTCTTTACAAGGCCTGATGCTCTGTTGATGTGGCCATACCATCGGCGTTTCTGTTTCTTCACCACTGTGAGCATGTCATCGTATTGTCCACATACTGGGGAGCAGATAAGCAAACTCTGCTCCTCCTCTACCGTTCTCTGGTACGCTCTAAAATTCATGGTAACATCGTATATATTATATGTGGTTACCCTAGGAAAGACTATTTGAAAATCTTGGGTCCAGTTTATCATCAACTGATCAAGGTCTTCAAATTTGTCTGGGGGCGTTTTGCACTTTCCCCGGAGGAAAGTCTCTACGCCGAGGCTGGCGAACCTCCCTTGATGATCCGTAGGCTTCAGCTCGTCAGGAACTATTTTCTCAAACTTAAAGCAAACCCAGAAAATCCTGCTTATGATTGTGTTCTAAACCCTTTATTTACGCTTAAACACTCTAATAAACTGACAGAAATTCCTCCTTTTGGTATCAGAATATGTTCTCACTTTGATACTGCAGGCAATATGACTCTGTTAATGATGACCAATTGCTAACTGTGCTCCCATCTTGGAACCTCATCAACCCCATTATCAACTTCAATCTCATATATCCTTAAAAAACACTGAAACTTCCGAAGCTGTTTATAAGCAACTTTATCTAGAACAATGTTCATTGTATAAAGGATATGAAAAACTTTTTACGGACGAGTCGAAGAAAGGAGACTTAGTTGCTGCTGCATCTGTCTCTGGGAGAAACCTTGATCAGCCTTTGCAACAGCGTATACGTGATTTTTGTTATGTTTATACAGCTGAGCTCAAGGCAATTCATTTAGCTCTGAAACAGGTTTATCCATCCAAAAGATCCTAATTTTTAATCATGTATGAGTCACTGTCAGCACTTCAGGCTCTTTCCACAAGAAAGACCCTTTTCTGGCAGAGATCCATGACCTCCACACACAACTTGTTTCTAAGGGCAAAAAGATAGTTTTTATGTGGATACCTAGTCACATGGGCATCTGCGGCAATATTGCAGTGGACAAAGCAGCTAAAGAAGCTCTGCATCTAGACTTCCCTTAACAGATTTTTCAATTTGTTCCATACTATGACTTGCGTTGTATGGCTGGCTCTTTTTGTAAACGGCTCTGGTAGACCGAATGGTCTAATCAAATCAATAACAAATTATTTCAAATTCTTCCAGATTTGTATGTTTCTTTGCCTAACTTTGTGTACACCCGCAAAGAAGAAACTGTTTTGGCCCCCCTTCATATTGGGCATACTTATGTCACCCATAGTTTCCTTTTAAAAGGAGAAGAACCACCATGCCCATGGTGCTTTGCATGTGACAAATCCTTTTTCGTCCGCCATTTTATGTCTGAATGTGCTGATCTGTTTGATGAAAGAGAAAGATATTTTGGTTCGATACATTTGAATGAGATTCTTAAAGTTTGCAATAATAAACACCTGTTTCAATTTTTACATGATGTTGGTTTGATTTATTGCAAATAGATCAAATAATCTTGTTTATATTCTTGGTTAAATTTTATTAGTAAGAGTGGTTTTATTTACATCTTTTATCATATTTAAATGTTAGTAGTTTAGTCTTCTTTTGCTTAGTTTTGTGTGGTCCTGATTCGGCTCTTAGCAGTCCGCTGGACTTTATAAACACTGAATATCTATCTATCTATCTATCTATTGAACTATCTATAGATATATCTATAGTATAGATCTATCTATTGTGTTGTACAATGGCTTGTGTGATGGTCTGTCGGATTTCGTCGTTGGTGATGTGCTGGGTATAGGAAATGCCCAGAAGTCTTCTGTAGCATCTGATCTCCATGCTTTGTATTCTTCATTGTAGGTCTGCTGTGAATGTCCATGTTTTGTCAGAGTTTAGGAAGATGGAGATGAAAAGGGTGCGCTGCAACCTTACCTTATAGTGTAGACTGATGGTTCTCCAAATGGGCTCCAAATTTAGACAGTATTTTTGTTTCTGTATATATATTTAACAACAACATTGGGTTATTTGGTCATACATGAGCATGAAAGGCCATGTTAAGATCAAAATCATTCTAAGGTCAAGGTAACTGAAGGTTAATGTAATCCCAAGGTCATCGGGGTTTTTTTTGTTTTGTTTTTTTGGGAGGGTGAAGGGGGAGGGGGGGGGTGGTTATATCAGTTTTGCTATAGTTAATTTGATTGTACATGAGTGTATTTGGAGCCGGAGATCAAGGTCATCTCAAGATCAAGAGCATAGAAAGATCAAAGTCGGTATTACTTTGCATTTTAATGCCACCATTTCAGTTTGTTTTTTCTGAGCACTTATTTTCATGATAAATATTGCGAGTTCCGTAAGGAGCATGTGAGTGATCTGCCCTTCTAGTTGAGGGCATTTTTTAATACACAGAAGTACATTTTCATTCTACTTCTATTTTGTATTTGATAAATTGATAAATTATTTATTTATTAATTCATTTAAATGTATTGTTCGCTGTATTATAATGTTTTATTTATTTGTATTATATATTTTAGTTTTGATGTAAATTGTAATGCTTAAGTATTAGTCAAATTTTTAGTAAAAGCTGCGTTTGGTTGTATGTTTTAGGAACTATGGAAAGGGAGCGCTTCAGTTTGATAGTGTGCATTTAGTGCAAGCAATCCTAGTTGTTTAAAAGTGAACAAGCTCTGAGGCTAACACCACACTCTCAATTCAGTGGTGGCTTTCACATACAGGGACCACTAAGTACAGCAATGGCTGCTAATGCTGAGCGAGCTGCAAGCAGTGAAAGCAGCTCAAGTCAAAACTCTGACTCGGATGTTGACGTTGACTCGTTGCCATGTAAGTAAAACATTTCAAATGTATGTCTAGGTCTCTGTGGACATTGTACTTTCTTATCAGTCCATTGTACAGCTTTGACTTTTGTGTGTGTGTTGAACTTCAACCTTAGTGTTTGTTCTTAATATGAGTATGTGATCTATGTTGTATTCATTGCTAGTAACTTGTAACTTAGAAAGTGATTTTGTTGGAACAGAATAAACAGAGATGAACAAATGTGTGTGTTGGGTATCCTATTTTTACAAACTATTAATGAGAATTTGGGGGAATTTTTTTAAAGAGCAACGCATTTTCATTTTTTTGGTCCATCTTTACTACTTTCGTTATTTGTGTATCATGATGGTCTTGATTTGGCTCAAAAGAGTCCGTTGGACCTAAAGCTACAGTATAACCATGTAATGTAATGTATTATCATGAGTTATTTATACTTTCTTTGCACAGCAATGCCATGGTTTGGCATGGATATTGGAGGAACACTTACCAAGCTGGTGTACTTTGAGCCACAGGACCTGGAAGTTGAGGGCTCAGAAGAGAAAGAAACGTTGAGGATAATCCGAAAATATCTCACAGGAAATGTTGCTTATGGAAAGACAGGTAGAGAACATTTGTTTTTAAAAAAAACCAAACAAATTGTGTTAGTTAACCAAGTGGTGAAATTAGGCCTCATTTACAACGAAAGTACAGCACATGCAGTGATGTTTCTCAGTCTATCTTGATGAAGGAAAGAATGAAATAATGCTTTTATCCATGTTATTATAGCATTCTCCGTGCAGGGGTGTGTGTGTGCTTGTATAAATCTTTTGGACATATTCTTGTTATTTCATTGCTGAGAGTGTGCATGCATTATACTTGGAAAAGTTAGTACAGCACATGCAAATAAGTTCCCCTCCACCCACCCACCCCCCCCCCCCCTCCACCACTCCCACCCCGGCATACCAATAGTTTTGTACATGACACAAAGACCTATGTGTAACATGGATTTACTTGTGTGAGTGAGACAGCAAGCTGTCAATTTTATGGACATGTTTTTCAAATTTACTGCCACATTGAGTTCTTGAAGTGGCATGTTTACCACTGGTACTTTAGTGCATTATATCTGAAATATGTCATACATATAACATAATTCATCACGTTTAAAATGCTTGGGTAAAAACAATAAGTCTTATCTAAGGAATAGTTTCCAGCAATGAATTAAAAGAAAAATAATGTATTCCATATGCCCATACATGTGTGTCCATGTGGCTTGTAGCACAGTTAACTAGAGTGCGAGTTTCAGTACTGAAGGTTAGGGGTTTGATTCCAAAACAGAATAAACTATTTAACTTTGGTATGAGACGTATCAGATGACTGAGTGTTTCCTCCAGGTTCTCCAGTTTCCTTCCACCCTTAATAAAATCTCTTTAGCTGTTTTTTAAATGTTGAGCAAATCAAAGGGTTAAGCAACAGAATGACTCCAGTGATCTTGATCTTTGTGGTAGAGCAAATTTGAGGGCAAAGGGGGCAATGTCCTTAAGAGTGTTGGTCAAAATATGTTCAGTGGTTCTTGAGCTATGGCTTTGAACTGACAGAGAAACATATGGACCAACTGACAGATTGACATGTGGCTTGTTCAGATTCACTACTGTTTCAAGGTATTTTCAGATAAATTTGGAAATACAACAAAGATTTAACAAGACAAAGCAAATTTCAACAGCAAATTTCGTAGTAATATGATGATGATGATGATGATGATGATGATGATGATGATGATGATGATGATGATGATGATGATCCATATGTATAATATTTTTATTGTCTTTTTTTAATGAACATTCCAACATAATGTAATGATGTTGCTTTTTTAACTTTAAGGTATCAGGGACGTTCATCTAGAAATGAAAAACCAAAAACTTGGTGGTCGCAGAGGCTCACTACACTTTATTCGTTTTCCTACAAGTGAGATGGCAGCCTTCATTGAGCTGGCACGAGCCAAGAACTTCTCCAGTCTAGCGTCAGCAATTTGTGCAACAGGGGGTGGTGCTTTTAAGTTTGAGAGTGATTTCCAGAAGGTGATTGAATTTATCTTGTAATTGTACTGTGATTGAAGTTAGCTTGTACAGTAATTGAATTTTGCTTTTTGACTACATGACATGACCCTAAAAAACATTTTAAAATTCATCATCTTAAAGTGGAATGGCTGTATATTTAACTTCTAGTATGCAACAACAGTGGGTTATTTGATCACTCATCAGGATCACTTGAAGGTCAAGGTCATCTCAAGGTCACTTGAGGTCGAGGTCATCCCAAGATCACTGTTTTTTTGTTTGTTTTTTGGGGTGGGTGGGATGGGGTTGGGCAGCATAAAACAAGCAAAACAATACCTTGAAAAGGCTGTGTTGCGATAAAACGGCTTGATGAAAGTGGATAAAACCTGGCCTTCTGGGAAATCTCCTTCAGTGGGCTAAGATTTTGACAGGTTGACAGGCGAACTCAGCATAAAACAACTTTTACTGTCGTTTCTTTGACCATACATGAGTGTATTTGGAGCTAGTGATCAAAAACATGTCGGGGTCAAAAGCACCAAAAGATCTAGTCAGTACTACTTTGCATTTTAATGCTACCATTTCATTTTGTTTTTTCTGGGCCCTCATTTTCATGTTAAGTATGCAAGTTCCACAAGGGGTAAGTGAGTCACAGGGCTTTGCAATTTTAGTTTGGTGATTGAATTCAGCTTTACTGTGAATGTGAGGGAATTTACTCAAAATCAGAGGGTAATTATCTCCAGTTAATACCTGCACAAAAAGTTGAGTTTTGCTTAATTCTTTCAATTTTTATTGTGAACATCTACCTTTCATTTTTTCGTCTTTGTCTTTATCTTCATTGTCATTGTCACTTTCTATTTATTCTCATCCTCTTCTGCTTGTTCATGTTATCTCCCTCGCTTACCGCCTTTGCTTCTTCATGTTCTTTTTCTGTTTGTTCTTGAACTGTTCTTCTGCTTCCTTGGCCTTCTTTCTCTGCCGTTCCTTGTCCAGAAATTAGTGTAGTTGTGCATGTATGTTTGTAGTTTTTAACTGTTATCAAATTAGTTCTTTGTACAGGGTTGTTTTTCCCATTTTAATAATTTGGATTTCATCTGTATTATTTATTTATGTGGTTTGAAACTTTGCTCAGGGTTATTATCTTTACATGTATTTAACTGCTGTTTGCAGCAAGTGAGCCTTCAGCTTCACAAATATGATGAGCTTGACTGCCTGATCCGTGGCATCCACTTCATCGACCGCCACAACTATAACTGGGAATGCTATTACTGGACCAACAACCCTGTTCATGAACACCTCAGTTCAGCACAAAATGGCCATGCTCATCGTACTGATTCCACATCATCGTCCCATTCCCCCAAAATTGACCACACAGGGGCCGGATCTGTAAACGGATCTCACCAGTCAAGCAGCAATGGGATGGATGGTGCATCAAATGGCACTGAAGAACACATGGAACCACATGATGTACACAGTAGTGATTTTGACAGAGACTGGACAAAAGTGCCCTTTGATTTCCGGGATCCTTACCCTTACCTTGTTGTTAATATTGGGTCAGGAGTCAGTATATTGGCTGTGTACTCTTCTTCCAACTATAAGCGTGTCAGTGGTACCAGGTATGTTTCTGATTCTAAGATGTAATTATATGACTGATTAGTTCATTGATTTGTTATGTTTGCTGTAACACATATTTTCGCTAACAGATTTTATTTGAATGAATTTCATTTTTTTGCCACAGTTGTTTTATGATTTGTATAAAATCGCTTCATAAGTTTGAAGAAGGTTTAGAAGAAGCTTCCAGTTTGATTTTGCACTGAATAAGTTAGATTATTATTTTATTATTATTAAGTTAAATAGCAAAAATATGTTTTGCAATTGTTTGCGGTTTCCAGGAATTTTACTCCATTTTGGGAAAGGAATTACTGAAGCTGTTTTGATTTTTTTTAAATCAATTATGCTCAATCCATCCTTTCTTTGCAGTCTTGGGGGTGGAACATTTCTTGGTTTATGCTGCCTGCTGACAGGCTGTGAGACGTTTGAAGAAGCTGTAGAATTAGCATCCAAGGGAGACAATCACAAGGTTGATAGATTGGTGCAGGATATTTATGGTGGAGACTACAGTAAATTTGGGCTGAAAGGAGACTTGGTTGCCAGCAGGTAAGATGTGTGTGACCCTAGTTACTATTAGCATTGTTGTTTGTATATTGTTCTTTCATGTTCTAGTTGTGATACTTTAGGGAACATTTTGTTTATTATTCCGCATCGATTATATTTTGATTTAATCACTCTTTAAAAAATAGCTCTTCTGAAATAAATAGATGTTTCTGTGTACACTGTATAGAGCTCCAGTACTCCATACAGTTGTAAAAGAGAAAAATGATACAGCAGTGTTTTGTCTATTTCAGCTCTGTAAGTGTAGATTTTTCTTTAAAATGCAACACTGGGAAAGGCTATATTTTTTATTTATTATTTATTGCACTGCTGTTCATATGCACACTTTTTAGTTTTTTGTTTGTTGTAATATCAGCTTTGGCCAGATGATGAGTCCAGAGCGTCGGCAAGAGGCATCTAAGGAGGACCTGGCCAAGGCAACGCTTGTCACTATCACCAACAACATTGGCTCTATTGCACGCATGTGTGCCGTTACAGAGGTCAGCTGCAAATTAACGTTTAACATTTTAAAGTTAGGAATTGTATTGGGAAAAATCATTATGTGTCATTCACTGTATGTCAACTTGGAAACATGATCTTTTCAATAAGGAAACAGAAGAAAGACGGAGCTTGCTTTCAAGTGTGGTTAGTGGATTAATGTGAAGATAGAGTTGTCGTTATTTTTCACTGTATATTTTATTTTATTTTATCTGTATATATAAACACTGATATTTTCTTGCACCTCATAACCAGAATGGCAGCCTTTTGTTTCAGATGCACGACGGTCATTTATTATTTGTTCTGAAGAATACTCTTGTCATTTTAACGTAATTTTTCTGTGTCTCGTCAGCTTTGAAATAAATCGCCTTAGGTGATTTTTAAGACCATCAGTGACATCAAGATATAATTTTTAATGAAGAGAGCTACCTATCCTATCCTATCATATCCTAACCTATCCCGTAACTCAAAAGTCGTTTGGGCACCACAGATGATCTTTTAATCAGCGTGCTCCATCTTTCTCTGTCCTCAACAACCCTTGTGGCTTCACTCAGTGTCAAGCCAGTCCATTCTTGAATGTTGTCCTCCCACCTCTTTTTCTGTCTCCCTCTTCTTCTGCCTCCTTGCAACGTGCCTTGCAGGATGGTTTTTGCAAGGTCTGATGCAGGTGACATGACCATACCATAGGAGCGCCACATCATCAGATAACTTTTATACTGCTATCAGTTATATAGATGCTGCGTGAATGCATGCCAGTGTGTGAGTGTGAAGAAACGGAAACTCCGATGGTATGGCCACGTCACCAGATCATCAGGCCTTGCAAAGACTATTCTGCAAGGCACAGTGCAAGGAGGTAGAAGAAAAGGGAGACCGAAAAAGAGGTGGGAGGACAACATTCGAGACTGGACTGGTTTGACACTGAGCGAAGCCATCAGGGCTGCTGAGGACAGAGAAAGATGGAGTGTGCTGGTTAAACGATCATCTGTGGTGCCCCTACGACCTCCGGGTTACGGGACAGGATAGGATAGGATAGTGTGAGTGTGTGTACTTGAGTATGAGAGAGTTGTTTTAGATGTGATTTATATGCTTTTGGTGGTTTGTTTTACAGAAAATAGAGCGTGTGGTATTTGTTGGTAACTTCCTGAGAGTAAACACGCTGTCCATGAAACTACTGGCTTATGCAATGGACTACTGGTCTAAAGGGGCATTAAAAGCTCTCTTCTTAGAACATGAGGTGGGTTATATATAATTCAAAATACTAATAAGATGACTCAAATGTTCTTTTACTTTCTTTGGAGGGTGTGGTAGACTTTGCTTTGGTTTAAAAAAACAAACAAACTGCTTTAAGATATTTCCTATGTTTAACTCTTTCCCTGCCAGGCATGTTTCCACGTTTGTGCCAGACATTTCTCTGGCACCGGAAAGAAAGTTCAGTACCTTAGGCATTTAAGCTACTGTTCTTTCAATAATAGTTGTTAAATAGACATATTTCATATCAAATTAAAGGTAAAAGAGTGAAGAATAAGACAAAAAACATAAAAATGTTAATTTGATTATGTTATTGAAATATGTGTTTTGAAAGCATGTTGATCTTTTTGAAATGATAAAATAAAATAAAAATATTTCTACATACCCCAGTGATAAAAAAAATCTGGAGGAATAATTCCAATCACTGAATCAGCTTCACAAACCAGAAAGAAAATTTATTTAGGATCAAAATACACTTTACAGTTTGAAATTATATTGATTATTAGCAGAGTTTGACACACTGTCGATTGTGCCCATCACAATGCTTAGTAAAATGCACAAAAAACACTCTAAAAATGAATCAATTTGAAGAAACCACTCGCGTGTCGATCGAGAACGAAAGTAGAAAGAGTTATCTCTCTTTGGTTAAAATAAAACTTGGATTGGACTGCGCAAAAAACCGGAACGAAACGGAATACTGAAATCAATTGGCACAAACATGGCGGCTCAGATCGACGATATATCATCGATTGGCAGGGAAAGAGTTAAACTTCAGACATTTAAGCTGATCCTGCATCCCAACTGCTTGAACTATCGGATCTTCATTGTATATCTGATACTATTCTGCCAGCTGACTAAAAGACACTTCTGTCTGTTTTTTTATCCATTGAAATTCACTGCTTCAATCCTATTGCTCAGAGCTAACATCTTTTTTTTTCCTGCATGTTTTATAATTTGATGCCCCTGAAAATGTTAACAAGAATTTGTCCTTCCAATTAGTCATTTATACTGTTTTGTCTTAATTCTTCATATTGTTTGTTACAGGGTTACTTTGGAGCGACAGGGTGCCTGATGGAATATCTGAAACTGGGGAATCCTGAGCCAGTCTGAACTGTGTGAAAATATTGTTTATCATTTGGTACTACAGTTTACCACTTTTTGTCATTTGTACATGCAATGAGTGACTGCACCATTTTGTTTGGGTTAGATTGTGTATGGTAGGAGTGCCGTGAATATAAGCGAAACATATATTTTCCATATGCTATCGTGGATCTCAAACAACTGTGTGATAGACATCAGTCAATCCAATCAACCAGCATGGATGCTTAACTGTATGACTTGAGAGTCAGCATGTTATTGATTTTCAGTTACAGAGTTTTGAACATATCGAGAGATTGGCATTTATCTCAGAATGTTACTGTATTTTTGGAATGGCATTTTATCTCAGAACAGTGCCACTTCATTGGAATACATCAGGTGCCAAAGTCATGCTTTGAAATTTTTAATGTAGAAAATGAATTTTTTTTTGTCTTATTTGTGTGTATGTTTTTGCATCATTATTGTATGGACCAAGTGGACACAGTTTGGCTTTGATTGATGCTGCGTCAACAAAATGGGGATGTTGTACAGGGTATTTTATGTTTTTGTTTGTTTGTTTTTTATAGTGTTTTTAATCTTTTCATCCATTGAATAGGAAAGTATTGCCTTTTTGAGTTTCTTAAGATGACAGAATGTTAACATTTTGCTACAGAGTGTTTGCGTACAAATATTGCTGAGTGTTCTTCTTTAATGGAACATTTGTGTAGACTTTGTCATTCCTGGTGTACTTAAAACACTGCAGTGGAATTCAATATGAGACCAAATGAACTATTATATTCTAAATATTGTGTATCACAAAAGTATTGAATCAAATAATATATTTATAAAGTTATATGACTAATGCACATGATTCAGTTCAACACCAACACTTGCTATTGAGGAAGCTGTGTAAGAAATGAAATATATAGGTTGTTTGTGAACAGCTTTTTGACTCGCATGCAACTCACCCATCACATTTTTTTTCAGATTTTTGGCAATTCTGTTTGAGATCAATCCTAAATAACCCTCCACCCATACCCCCACACACCTCACACCTCCCTGCCCCCACTTCCCTATCCCCCTACCATCCCCCACCTCCTTCTCCCCCCCCCCCTCCCAAACCAAAAATTGTTTTTTTTTAAAAATTGCCCGTTCAATTTGTCTGTCTATCCGTTGTCTGTCTGGGCAAAGCTTGCAAGTGGCATAATTTCTCAGAACCTATTTCATCTATTGCAACCAAACTTGATAGGATGGTATATACCCATCAGACCTCAAAATCGATTAGTGAATAAATGACTTCAAGGTTAAGGTCAATGGATCAGTAAATGTTATTAAAAAAATGACAAATTTTCACAATTTTCATATTGAACTTATGATTCTTTGTTTCATGATATATATGAATGAGGCACGCATATTATGCAAATTTAGTCAAACTCACTCCAAGGTCAAGGTCACCGAAGCTTTCCAAAGTCCAGGGAGGGTGAGGAGTGGGGGTGGGTGGGATAAAACAACTTTTGCAGTAGTTTATTTGACCGTACATGAGTGAATTTTGAGCCAGAGATCAAGAGCATTAAAAGATCAAAGTCAATATTACCTTGCATATTAATCATTTTAATGCCACCGTTTCATTTTATTTTTTTCTGGGCACTCATTTTTATGTTAAATATTGCAAGTTCCATAATGAGCATATTAGTCATATGGGCTCTTGTAGTTGAGCTGTACATTCTGTTATGTGAGAACAATGTGTAACTAACAATCCTTTACTTATTATGCTGAACACTTGTATTTAGGCAATTTATTCCATGCGCAATAAAATAATATTTTTGTGTTTTGCTGGGGGTTTTGTCCTTGTACTTTGTGATGTTGTTTGTCGTATCTATGCAAGTGTGCATTTTTAACTCACAGGCATGCAGCAATGTGAGTCTATGTTTCCACTCCAAAATCTTTTTTTTTTTTTTTTTTTTTTGGGGGGGGGGGGGGGGGGTGAGATGTGTTCTCAATAGTACAAAAATTATATTTTTACAAAATGGAGGACAACATTCGAGAATGGACTGGCTTGACACTGAGTGAAGCCATGAGGGTTACTGAGGACAGAGAAAGATGGAGTACGCTGGTTACAAAATGGAGGACAACATTTGATAATGGACTGGCTTGACACTGAGCGAAGCCATGAGGGTTGCTGAGGACAGAGAAAGATGGAGTACGTTGGCTAAACGATCATCTGTGGTCGACTTTCAAGTTACAGGATAGGATAGGTTGGAATATGAACAAATTTCCATCCTTCTGTGTAGGATCAATGTAAAGGTGTTAAATCCTCATAATCTACTGAAGCTATCCAAACCAAACTTGGTAGGATGGTGTATTCCCGTGAGAGCTCGAAAACTATTGGTGATTTGAATTGCCACAGGGTCAAGATATGTTAGTCAAGGAATGAACATTTTTCACAACACTTTGCTTGTTTCCCCATAAATTATTGATCATAGACTTATAATTATTTGGTGCATAACAGATATCAATGAGACATCTACAGTGCAAGTTTAGTCTGTCTGGCTTGAAAATCAAGGTCACAAAAGCTGTCCAAAGATGATTCATATGGATACTTTGAAGTGAAGTTGACCCTAACTATGTGATACCAAGTCCAAATTTATATGCAAAGACCATAGATTTATCTTTTATAAGAATATTTAATGTTTTTGCATCAATCTTGAAGGTTAAGGTCATGTTGGATCTGAGAAAAAAATCATTTAAAAAATAGTTTTAATGGCTCTACAATTTACCAATAGATTTATCTTTTACATTTATCTTTTACTTTTACATTTTTACATTGCATTAACATTGGTTTATTTGATCATACTCAAACATGAAAGGTCATGGGGAAGGTCAAGATCAGTTTGAGGTCGATTCACGATTATTGCATTTCACATTTGTACATCTATTTATTATTTTTTATTTGATGACACCTCAGCATAATCATGATGTGGACAACAAGGTCATCTCAAGGTCAAAGTCAATATTACATGTAGTCTTTTCAATTAAATTTTTATATAACTTTACCAATACTAAGCACTTTTATTATCATATAAATAATGTAGATTCCCTACAGAGCATGTGAATCATATGGGCTTTGCTCTTCTGGTTCTCTGCTTAACTGCAGAGAAGTATAAGTTTAAGGGAACATCAGTTCAAGTGGTCATGAAGTGAAGAGACTTTATTTACTTGTTTTTCATAATTTTTGAGTCTGTTAATGTTTTATTGAGGTGATTAAATAGAACCAGTTCATTGAATAATTATTTTTCTTCAATTGAGGCAATTAAATAAAACCACTATGAACATGCGTATTTAGCATCCAGTATCCAGTATGTGTAATTTAAAAATACAAATTTTTTTATACCTTAATTACAGAGGGCACAGAATTTGGTGATGTGCATTTGCTAAGATGACTAGTTGCAAGCTATCAAATTGGTACCACTGTTCAAAGTACAGAACATTGGTCAATATGGATTTCTTTAGATTAATGCCATAGATAAAATTTACAGTATTGTGTTAACATGAACTTTAAATTGTTGTATTGTAAATATGTTATCCATTCTTCCAGTTGTTGGACATGCAAGTTTTTTTAATGTTACTTTTGCATGTAACATTCATGTGGATACTGGACATATTGACATTTTAGGAATATTTTGATTTTGTGTGTGTGAAATTTAAAAAAAATTAAAAAATACAAATATACTTCTTCAGCCAGAGCACAAAATGTCAAACGGATGTATGATTTTCTAATATAAAAGTCTTGACGATCAATGATCAATGTTTTTAAACTGTGGACCAAGTAATTTGAAGACACATCTAAATTCATTTTGGATTTCAGTGTTTTAATGATTATGTTGATGAAATAATTTTTTGGTGACGAATGTAATCGCTATCATGTTTACATGTTTGTAATTGGGTTTGACTTGAATTCAGCATTTATCCTCCCTCCCTTCCTCCTTCCTCCCCTCCCACCTCTCTCCTTCCCCCACCTTCCCCCATGTTGTGGGAGTGCCGGGGGTTTCTGTATAAGTATCACCACTTTCTGGAAATTTAGTGCTTTAAATTCCCACTGTCACTGTCTTTCTTCTTTATTTTTTCTCATTTCTACTCTGTTCTATCAATCTACTATACTATCTTCTACTTCGTTAGACCAGTCACCAATCTTTTTTCTTGAAAATTCTTCCCAAACTCCTCATTTGTGTGTGAGGTCTGTTGGATCAGCTTGGGAATATTGGACACTTTCTGCCAAATGGTCAGTAGGGCTTTCTACGATATTATTATTTAGCAATGTATGCATTTTATATGTATGTGTTTTGTTGACGTTTTATAATGATGTTATATTCTATTTTGTTTGTAAACGGGGGTTCGATGAATTACAGTAAAGCCTCAGCGTCCTCTGCATGGGATGACTTTATTGTAAAGTGGCCGTCTGGTGGAGTGCCTTCAGTGTTACTGTTGAGAGTTGTTACAGCAGATCTTTTATACAGATCACGGGTGAGTCCTCTTTCAACCAAGTTGTCCTGATTTTGCTCTTTGCAGTCTACTGGACCTTATTAACAATGACTTACTATCCCCCTTGGGGGTGCCGGGGGTTTCAGTATAAATAGTATCCCCACTTTCTGGAAATTTAGTGCTTTAAATTCCTCCTGTCGCTGTCTTTCTCCTTTGTTCTTTCTCATTCCTACTCTGTTCTATCAATCTACTATACTATCTTCTACTTCGTTAGACCAATCACCTACCCTTTTTCTTAGAAATTCTTCCCAATGTCCTAATTTGTGTATGAGGTCTGTTGGATCAGCTTGGGAATATTGGACGCTTTCTGCCAGGTGGTCACTGGGGCTTCCTATGATGTTATTATTTGGCAATGTAGGCATTTTATATGTATATTTTTGTTGACATTTTATAATGATGTTTGTATTCTATTTTGTTTTTGTAAACAGGGGTTCGATAAATTAGAGTATAGTTTCAGCGTCCCCTGCGTGGGATGTTTTTATTGTAAAGTGACCGGTGGGTGGAGGACCTTCAGTGTTACCACTAGGGTCGTTTCGGCAGATCTTTTATGCGGATCAGGGGTGGGTCCTCTTTCAGCGAAGTTGCGGTCGGTCTTGATTTTGTGGTCCTGATTGAGCTCTTTGCAGTCTGCTGGACCCTGTAAGCAATGAATAACTAACTATTTAACTAATGACTTACTAATCAATTAACATAGGCTGAACCGATGTTGATAATTTTTAGGGTGCAGATATTTTAAATAGAGGCCAATTGTTGCCTATTCTCATTTCGGTTCTTTTGGGATAAAACTAAGCAGAACAGCTCCATGAAAATTAACATTTTAAAAATTGTGAGTCAATGTACTCACACTCCTCTCCTCCCCCACCACCCTCTCATCACTTCCACCCCACCACCCAAAAAGAAATTAAAATTTTTGCACACACACACACACACACACACAAAATTATTTAAAAAAAAATTATTTGTCTGTCTTAATATCTCAGAACCTATTTCAACTAACGCAATCAAATGTGGTAAGATGGTGTATATTCATCAGACCTCGAAATTGATCATGAAATGAAAAACTTCACTTCAAGGTCAAAGTCACAGGGTCAACAAATGTTAGTAAAAAAAAAAAAAAAAAGCCAATTTTTAATGAAATGTAACTTTTTAAACAGTTTTTGATATTGAACATGATTCTTTGTTGAGTGATAGATATTAATGAGAAATACACACTATGCAAATTTGGTCAACCTCGCTCCAAGGCCAAGGTCACTGGAGCTCTCCAAAGTAGGTTCTTTAAATTACCACTGTTTTTGTCGTTCTCATTTGTTCTTTCTTGTTCCTAATGTACTATTTTCTTCGCTAAACCAGTCACCTACCCTTTTTGCTTGAACATTCTCCCAAAACTGCTCACTGGTATATGGGATCTGTTGGGTCAGCTTGGGGATATTGGACGCTTTCTTCCAAATGGTCACTAGGGCTTTCTATCATAGTTTTATTTAGCAATGTAGGCATTTTATATGTATGTAGTTTGTTAATATTTTATAATGATGTTTATATTCTATTTTGTTTTTGTAAACGAGGGTTCAATAAATTAAAGTAAAGCCTCAGCGTCCCCTGCATAGGATGCCATTATTTTAAAGTGACCACCTGGTGGAATGCCTTCAGTTTTACCATTAGGGTTGTTTCAGCAGGTCTTTTATATGGATCAGGGGTGAGCCCTCTTTCAACCAAGTTGTGGTCCTGATTCGGCTCTTTGTAACCCCATGGACCCTATAAACAATGACAAACTAACTAACTCGGCATATCAACTTGTTGGGGAGATTTGAGGGATGCTGGCGCAGAGTTTTCACCACTACAGTCCGTCTGTTGCTGATTTGTAATTATTGTTTAATTAATTAATTAATTATTATTGTGTAAAAATAGACTTTGTTAATCAGTGAACATTGCTGAAATATTCCACAGATTTCTTGGAAATAATGCCATGTTTTGTGTTGAACTGTATATAAATGTGAATTAGTTGTATTTTACCACTCATGTTTATTTATCTATTTACTTATGTTTCACAAAGCAAAGTAGCATTCAGTGAAATCTGGGGTTACAGTTGGGAAATTACACATGCAGGTTATCCCTATATCCCTAATTGAGTTGACTTATCCTCTGTGTTGGTATGTTTGGCAGTGTACCCCTTCCTCCCACTCCTCTTATCTCCTCCCCTGCATGCACTTATGAAAAACAATTGTAATGACAAAAGTTCATCTCTTTAGAATAATCTATATGCATCTATCAGAACAATTGGAACACCCGCATTGGGATACTGGGGGATCTTTTAGTATAAATAGGTCCCCCACTTTGGGGAAGTTTAGTGCTTTAAATTTCTTCTTCTCTATCACATTTTATATTTCTGCTTTTGCTTTTCTTTTCTGTTGTCTACAATATTCACTCTTTCAATATGTCATTCACCTGAATTTTTTCCATCAATTCTTTTTAACTGTTTTTCTCAGCATTTTTATGATATTCTGGTTGACCTGCCTCTGTGGTGGCTAGGTACTAAAATTGTACACACCAAGATGATCTTTAGATCTCTCAGGTGTTATTTGCCGATTCGGTCTTTTTGTATGTATGTATTTTAAGTCTTAGGTATATTTGTGATATATTTTTAATGCTTTTTTGTAATCTGGGGGTGAAAGATTAAGCGGAAGGGCTGGCGCTCTCAGCATTACCTAGCTTTATTTATCTTAGGATGTGGTAGGGCAGTCATAGTGTCATGAATTTGTGTTTTTATGTTAGGTTTTGGTGGATCCTGTACGTGTTTCTGATCTTATAAGAGATAGACCTGTTTCATGTAAGTGTGGTCAAGCTATGAACACTAAAGGTTCACTGGATCCTATAAACCAGAAATCAAATCAAATCAAACAATTGGAATGATAAGGGAATTCCTGGGGAAAATATGCATCCCAAGTTTTACTAGGATTTGGCCAGAATTTCTCTGAATGCATAATTTTGCTAGAGTATTACTGGATGTCACTAAAATCTGCTTTGCCTGGCAACATAATTTTTTTCAGTTTTATTATTTCAGTATTGTTTGATTTGATTTGCACCTATAAGTATTGAGTCTTGAGATATTCATCAATGTGGTCTGAGCATAGTTTCATTTTAAGCTGGTAATATTAATTTATTCTTTATTATTCTGAATTCTGTTTTTTTTCATTGTTCATTTGTACATTACATGCATTTTATGTTAACGTTAATTTATTTTGGGTTCATTGTGATTAGATATTTTCATATTGTGAACTTAGAACATGATTGATGTCTTAGATGGCTGTTTAAAGATTTAGAGGTTTGTTCTGGGATTGTTAATGTATTATGCCTGCAATTATTTGGGGATTCACAATCTTGTTTGCTTTTTTTCTAATGCAATAATTCTTACTATTTCCGGGGGATCAGACATTTATTTGCAACTTGTTTATATTTATATTATTATTGAATATATATATATATATATACTTTATGAATGGGACTTGTTTTATGAAAATCATAGTGCTTGCTATGGCTGAAGTTTACATATGTGTCAATGATCGTGCATTGAAAGTGAGGAGTGCAATTAAGCCTTGGTGACAAACCTCTTCAAAGCTATTGAATTGTGATGCATATATATGAATAAGCGCATCTAATTGCAGTTAGATCACGCATCTTGTTGAAAAAAAGCCATCATTGCCATTCCTCACTTTCAGTACCCTGATTGTTGATATGTGTATTGTGTCCCTTAGCAATTCATGGTGTAAGTTAGTAATGCATTGTTGATCATGATGTACATTTTTGTTTGGATGACTGGAGGAAGATTACTATGTGACCCTGTGCTTGATCACTTGATATGTCTTTATTACAAATTTAAAGATTAGCTGAATATATTGGCGGAGACTAGATGTTTTTATGTCATTTAGATTATTTTTCATGCTACATCCAGAAGATCATAATAGATTAGTATATATTAGGCTTCGTTTGTTTTAGCCAACTGGTCGTTCGCCAAGGTTGGTAAGTTATTCATGTGCAGATGAAACTCAGTAATGCTTTTCAAATGTTGTAAATGTTGCTTAAAATAAGTATTACCTCATTTTTTGATGCCATTAAATACTTTATTCATCAATTATGAATTTTCTAACTTTAGGGTTACATAGTTCTGGCAAGACTCAATATGAATTGTTCAAGATGAAAAAACAAACTATAAATCGTTTTTCAAGCCAGGAGATTATGTTCTGTTCCAGTATTGAATATCATCTGGTGGTGGGTGTTTTAAATGTATCACAATGTAACCAGAGGACCATATAATTCATCAAACAATGATTTTATTTTCTTAATTGTATATGCTGAATGTTACAAAGTGGGTAATATGTACTGGCTACATTGTACAGTTTAAAATAAAATAAACGTGAGTTTTTCAGTTTTGCTGTTCTGTTGTGTTCTCATTATGGCAGTATGTAAACTTTTCCCATTGGGGTGCTGGTGTTTTCTGTATAAATAGTATTTCCACTTTTTAGAAATGTTGGCTTTAGATTACCACTGTTTCTATTATTCTCATTTGTTCTTTCTCGTTCCTAATCTGTTCTATCAATCTACTATCTTCTTCACTAGACCAGTCACCTACCTTTCTTCATTAAAACTCTCCCCAAACTCCTCATTTGTGTACAGGATCTGTTGGGTCAGCTATTATATTTTGTTTTTAAACGGGGGTTCGATAAGTTAGAGTACAGCTTCAGCATCTCCTGCATGGGATGACTTTATTGTAAAGTGACTGGCTGGTGGAATGCCTTCAGGTTTACGATTATAGGGTTGTTTCAGCAGATCTTTTTTTTTTTAAAATTGGGGCGAGTCCTGGTGGTCCTGTTTCGGCTCTCTGTAGTCCTCTGGACTCTATAAGCAATGATTAACTAAGTATGTCAACTTAAATTCATCTGTTGGGGTTTGTAAATATGTTTTTCTTCTCTTACTTTTTGTACTTTTTCTATTTTCAGACTTATCTGGAAATACTTCTATAGATAAGATAAGATATTACTTTATTAATCCAAAAGCATGTAAATTACATTGTCTGTCAATTAAACATGTCCATTCATTCTTCTTTTACACACACATAAAGACGCACGTTTCTCACAAGTGATAAATAAAAACAAAAAGTATTGAAACAAAGGAATTAAAATTTTTATACACATTCCTTCAAACACATGGACATATTTTCATAATGCAAATATTTTAAATAAGCAGTTAAACGGGTTAACGTAAGAACAGATAAATATGAGTATTTAAAACTTATTAGTGTGTAAATATATAAACTATAATTTATAAAAGGACAGTAAAAACAATAATTAAACTAAGTTACATTAGAGTTCTAAGGTGAGTTCTAAGGATTTTGACCATACTTCTTAGGAACATTACCTAGGATAGTGGCTTGCTTCCCAGGCTATCATATTTGCTCTTGCTACAAAGGTCAAGGTCACTAAAGTCATTTTGTTGGTAAATACATTTAGTTCAATATATCAAAAACAGCTGAAGAGATTTTGTTGAGTTTTGGTATACGAGTATTTCAAATCATGAGCCATCCTTCAGTAGCAGTCAGGTTGTCGTTTAGTCTGTTGCTCAAAATTTTACTTTTTTAAAATGCAAAACACACTTTTTTCCTTTTCTCAAGAGTAACTGAATTGACTAACTAAATTCGGATGACATTGTTAGATTGGCTGGAGATGAACAAGAACTTGAACAGATGGTACAGAGGCTTGAAACCACCTCCAGCGCCTTTGGAATGGAAATAAGTGCAGAGAAGACCAAAATGATGACCAACAAAACCAATGGCATCAACAATGGATCCCGACAGGAAGTCCTGTCCAGGATCGCACAAAAAACTGCTGCCCTGACAAGGTTGAAGCCCATTTGGAAAGACAAAACCATCGGTCTACATTCCAAGGTAAGGCTGCTGTGCTCACGTGTCATCTCCATCTTCCTATATGCTTGCTAGACATGGACCCTCACAGCAGATCTACAATGAAGCATACAAAGCATGGTGATGAGGTGCTACAGAAGACTGGGCATTTCCTATACCCAGCACATCACCAATGACGAAGTCTGACAGACCATCACACAAGCCATATTGGACAACACGATGACATGCTCACAATGGGGAAGAAACTGAAACTCCGATGGTATGGTAACATCACCAGAGCATCAGGCCTTGCAAAGACTATTCTGCAAAGCACGGTGCAAGAAGGCAGATTAAGAGGGAGACAGAAAAAGAGGTGGGAGGACAACATTCGAGAATGGACTGGCTTGACACTGAGCGAAGCCATGAGGGTTGCTGAGGACAGAGAAAGATGGAGTACACTGGTTAAAGGATCGTCTGTGGTGCCCCAACGACCTTCGAGTTACTGGATAGGATAGGAAGGATAGGATAGGAGCAATTGAAGCATGAAATGTTAAGAGATAACATTGCAGATCGCACAGGTTGTGGTTCCAAGTCCATTGATGGCCTGTAGTGCTTAAAAAAAAAGATCCTGAGACACAGTTGGCTCCGAAGTGTACATTACAACAAAAATAATTCAAGCATTGTATGCCAAACAATAAAATCCCAGCCTGTAGCGCCAGTGGTTCAAAGCTGGTTGACAACCTGAGGAAACCAAACCAAAACTAAAAGAAAAAAAAATCAAAACATGACCCTGCACTCTCAGACACTTTTTCGTATGAGAGTATAAAACCAAAGTCTAATCTGTGCAAGCAAACATTCCATTGCACAGACTTTAAATATCCTGATGCTCATGTCCTAGACAGGGGGTATGATAGCTACGCAGATACACCCAGCAAGCACTAAATCCTCCCCCAGGATTGGGCTCAGTTGTCTGGGTGACAGATAGTGCACCCACAGGCTGCAAGTGGGTCATAGAGGCGGCTTGAGTTAGATTTTGTATCGGCCAGCGCCTTGAGCAGCTCTTGAGCTGGAAAAGCGCTATATAAGGCATGCAAGGCTAGTACAGTAATAATAATAATAATAATAATAATAATAATAATAATAATAATAATAATAATAATAATAATAATAATTATTATATATTATTATTATTATTATTTGACAGGAAATCAATTTTTACTTGGAAATTTAGATTGAATACATCCAATACCATTAGAGTATGAGGATGATGATGATGATATGATGATGATGATGATGATGATATGATGATGAAGATGATGATGATGATACAAGAAATAATAATGAACAAACATAATTTAATCTCATAACAAAGAGTATTGAGGTGCGGAGGATTAAGAAAAAATGGAAACCCTCAGTGACCTGGAAAGTTCTCAAAATGTAAGTAAAGAAAGTCATCCATGGCAGGTATTTAATCCTGATCCTTTGGCACTGGAAATTTTGTACGTCCCCTATTTGCTAATGTGACGTGGGACTTTAATTTATTAAACTAAACTAAACTGGAAATTTGGGGCTCAAACAGGCAACAAGCCATCCCATACGATTAAATGTAAATGAAATTTACTTTTTAAAGAAATAAAATAAAAATTGATCTATATTAACTGAACTTATCACAGCAGAATTGTTTTTTCATTATTGTTAT
This sequence comes from Oncomelania hupensis, assembly GCA_036898135.1. Classification (NCBI taxonomy): domain Eukaryota; kingdom Metazoa; phylum Mollusca; class Gastropoda; order Littorinimorpha; family Pomatiopsidae; genus Oncomelania; species Oncomelania hupensis. Next base: position 112,655,325 of record CM072511.1, read on the forward strand.
TTTATATATTTATTAATGTATATATTATATGCTATTATAATTTGACCTTTGTTTTTCAGCAATTGCTCATTTGCGCTTTGAATCGCTGTAACAGCGAGAGGTGTGCAAGTTGTAAATCAATGTAGTAGTAGTTGCTGTTGTAGTTGTAAGTTGTTCTCTGGTTCTGGTGAAGTACATTGCTATACATCCATATATTTGCATTTGTGGGCATGTAAGCATTTAAAACAATCACTTTTAATTGTTTGTTAAATTCCTTTGTGAGAATGCCAAACGAAGAATATTTGTTTTTATTTAGTGTTTTGCAAAAAAATCTCGTTTTCATATCTCAAACAACAACAACAACAACAACAACAACAACAACAACAACAAAGGGAGAAAAGAAAAGGAAAAAGAATTTTTGGTTTGGTTGTTGCAGAAATGTGGTACGAGTGCGCCATAGTGGAAAGCAAAATTGCTCTCAACTGCGCTTTCGGGGAAAGCAAATCATGATGCAGGGAGTGTTAAGTATTTCTGGTAGTCGTACAAAAGAAGTTGTAGTTATTTGGCCAATCAAACCTTTGACTGCTATTAACAAAAATACAGTAGTCGTCTGAAACCTGGATCCTTCGTATTGCTAGTGTGCACTCTTTTTTTTCGTTTCATTTTATAAAGAAACGTTTGCTTATTATTAGTTATGGAAATAATCCTGCCTCCCCTTATTATCCGGGCAATGTTGACGGAACCTTGTTGATGTTCTTGACGTCTGGTGAAAGCAATGTAGACAGCAGGTTTGTTTTTCTTTGAGACACTCATTTGTGAGACAACTTACACCAACACTTGATTTATTTCTTGACGCAGTTGCGTTTTTTTGCTTGATTTTGATATGTGTGTTTCCGAGGTGCTTGTTGACTTGAAAGCTGTGCCATAGAATAGATGGATTGTGCAATGCCTCATCTTCATGCAGAGGCCTATGGCAATAATTATAATTACAGCATTTAGCCAATTGTGATTTTGTAACTGTTTGTGAAGTTGACAGATGTGGTTGATTTTTATAACATTTTGGAAATAAGGTTTTGGACAGGGTAGATGCTAAACCTCAAAAAAGAACATTCAAAGAGGGGGGAAAAAGCAACTAAAATATGGAAGACTTCTACATGAAAGAGGGATGAAGGTGGTGAGGGTTGACAGCTTCATATTGCATTTAAACTCCTCACATGTTGTCTGGTTCTGAATATGAGTAAATAATCAAATTTAAAATTTCACTCTGTTTGGCTGTGAATATGAGTAAATAATCAAATTTAAAATTTCGCATAAGATTGTATATTTAGCTGACATTGGCTTTGGTTTTGCCATGATGCTGTTGTGAAAGACAGACCCCCCAAATTTGCACTGTATGATTACTGACTAGCAAAGCCAAATGTTATAGACGAAATAGAAAAATAGACGAAAAAAATAGACGAGATAAGATGTTTTAGAATTGTTCCGTTTAAGAGGAGTAATGGGGCAAATTAAAACAACCAAAAATTGAAATATTTTAGTGTCTTTATTGTTTTGTGTCTGTAAACAGCCTGATCATGCTTTGATATCACAGCTATTGTTTATTTTGATTTAAAAGAAATTGTTTTCTTGAAAACTGCTTGTGCGAACGTAGATGTATTTTTAGTATGTATTAATGGTTTGTAATTTTGTGCTTGTAGATACAGATGAATACTTGGTGAACTTTAGCCTCTATGTGTGTATGTTTTTGTTTTGTTTTTTGTTGCCAGAGGATGATCATGGGTGTACAGTTTGTTCATCCAGCTGTCTGCATATTGAATGACTCTGCAATGCAAGGACTATGTGTGCTTCGTTAAACGTATTATTTATTTTTCCTAGTTGAAAGTCTTATGCTGATTAGTGGTACTTGCTAAAAAAAATTTTTAAAAAGGATAGTTTAGTAATTAGCTACTAAAGAATTGGAAGTCACTAAACTGTTTTATTTTGGAATTACATCAATTCTATTCTGCTATTGCCTTAGCTCCTAATTTGTGCCTTAGGAAAATAGGTGTTTGATTCAAAACAAACCCAGAAAGTCCAGTCCCTCTCTGTAATTGAAGTAATAAATTTAGTAGTGGGGAGTTCGACACAATCGCTTGGATGAGCTTGGTGTGCAAGTGTGTGAGGATGGGCAATGCGCGGTCCAGTCGTTGCGAGCTGGTCTCGTTGGGCATGCCGCAGCGAGAACGTGATCTTCACCTGGCTGTGATGGGCAATGACAAGAGCCTGGTTCAGCAGATTGTGGCTCAGGGTGTTGACTTGGACTACCCCTGGAGCAACCCTGCTATCCCCAGTATCAAGGACAGCACAACCCCACTACTGGCTGCTGTCTCTCTAAACCATGTTGACATTAGTATGGTAAGGCACACATTTTTATTTTTGTTTGTTGAAAAACTTAGTACAGGTTAGGGGCGGACCATGGTCAGAGCAAGAAGGACGGGGTGGGTGGCCGTGCATCCTTCCTTATCCTCCCCTTACCCCCCTCCTTTCATCCCCCCTTCCCCTGTCATAATACTACCTAAGTGCAAACAGCATTAATTATTTTATTTATGCATACATGGTTTTAGAATTGTGGAATCCAAACGGTTTCTGTGCTGAAATTTGTATTACTCACAAACCTTTTTGCACAACTTACACACACAGCTTGCATGTGCAGGAATACACACACCATAGGCACACACACACATTTTTGACTCACGTGCATGAGCATAGGGAGTCTATGTACTTGGCTCTTCTCCCTCTACTTCCCCATCCCCCCCCCCTCCATCCCTCTCTTTTGGAGTTGTCTAAAGTCGGTTCTTAAGGTTACTTTGAAGTGACCTTGACCCTAAACTATGAGAGATAAAAAGTCCAAACTTGTTGTATGTAGATATATAAATATATATATATATGTTCTATTTTTGCATTGATCTTTTAGGTGAAGGTAATTTTAGGCCTTGCAAAGACATAAAACGTTTATCATTGTACAGTGGATTGGCTCCATATTTGACCCAATATATGCATCGGCATTGGGTTATTTGATCATACATGAGCATCAGAGGTCAAGGTCATCTAAAGGTCAAGGTCATTTAATTCGTCCCAAGGTCACTTCTTTTGGCATAATACAACTTCGCTGTAGTTTATTTGATAGTACATGAATGTCCATTTGGAGCCAGAGGTCAAGGTCATCTCAAGGTGAAGATCATCACAAGATCAAAGTCAGTATTTCTTAGCATTTTAATGCTAGCGTCTTATTTCAGTTTTTCTGGGCAGTCATTTTCATGCGGAATGTTGCAATTTCAATAAGTAGCATGTGAGTCATATGGACTTTGCAAGTCTAGTTATAATATTTTACTTGTTCCTGCCTCTACTGTTGTGTGCAGTTTTCATCCTCAACCTGTTGACATTGAATTTTTCTTAGGAATAGTTAAATACCTAAAACACAGTCATAGTGGTTGTGTGTGTTCATATGCACATGTTCTGATTTGGCATTTAATGTTTTGCTTTCGCTGTATTTATTTATTTAATTACTTTTGATTTGCTTTCATGCGCTATGAGCTGTAGTAAGGGTGCTGTACACATGTTAATAATAATAATAATAATAATAATTATTATTATTATTATTGTCACTTTTCCATTTCTAGATGCTGGTTCAGTATGGTGCAGCAGTAAACCGCACAGACCGTAATGGATGCACACCACTATACAAAGCTGCTTATCATGGCCGTCCTGTCCTTGTTGATATGCTTGTCAAAGCAGGTGTGGATTACTATTAGGTTATTCTTTGACATGTTTCACAATACTTTGGTTTGGTAATATTACTGTAAGAAGCTCAGTCAAACTAGCCAATTGTGGATTTTTTGCCAAATGCAGGAATTAACCACAGGCCCTTAAAAAAGAACACAAATATTTAGAAATAAACATTGATTGGTTAAATCTCTCAGAAAGTGAGGTGTAGTGACAGCTGTTTTATATCACATATGTAAATTTATAAGTACCAATGCAATATCATGAGATTATTTTTATATTTTTAGACTAAGCGTACAGAGGTGTCAGCTCTCCAACCAGCATTATAAAATTCTGGTAGTTTGAGACTAAATTCAGTTCAATTAAAATCAGTTCTGTTGTTTTATTTTATGTCTGTTTGCAAGACTGCGATAATAGACAGTATGAGACAAAATGAAAAACATGTAGACAAAATGAAAAACATGTAATATGAGTGTTTTTATGTTGAAAATTTTATTTTTAGGTGCTGAAGTTGATAAACCAGACAAAGAAGAACAGACAGCATTACACATCTGTGTTCAGAACGCCATCGTTCATTCCAGTTATGCTGCAGTGGAACGACTGCTGGCTGCAGGGGCTTCTGTCAATGTGTAAGCTATTCCTTTGTATGTTTGTATGATTTGGGTGAGTGATTATCTCTCCCTTACCCAAACTCTTTTTTTCTCACACCCTTTGCTTGAGCCTAAACTATTGGAGTTGATGCAAGCTAGTTAACATTCCCCTCATCCTCAAACTTCTCATCATTCTCACCATTACCCAAGGACTGTGCACCATGCAGTTGTCTTTATAAAATAGATGATAGTGCTCCAAGTCATTACTCATGGCGGCAGCTTTTGTTTGGTACTTTAATTATTTTTTACTGTTAGTCATCTCCATCTTCCTATACGCTAGTGAAACATGGACCCTCGCAGCAGATCTACAACCCCAACGAAGAATTCAAAGTATGGAGATGAGGTGCTACAGAAGACTTCTGGGCATTTCATATACCCAGCACATAACCAACAACGAAGTCCAACAGACCATCACACAAGCCACTGGACAACACGATGACATGCTCACAGTGGTGAAGAAACGGAAACTCCGATGATATCGTCACATCACCAGAGCATCAGGCCTTGCAAAAACCATCCTGCAAGGAGGCAGAAGAAGAGGGAGACAGAAAAAGATGTGGGAGGACAACATTCGAGAATGGACTGGCTTGACACTGAGCGAAGACATGAATGTTGCTGAGGAAGAGAAAGATGGTTAAACGATCATCTGTGGTGCCCCAATGAGTTATAGGATAGGATAGGACTGTTTGTTTTACATCTGTGCTAATAATCATATAATTTTGATTGACAGTACTCATAGCATTTTGACAGTTCTCTTGGTTGCCATTTTCAGTACTGATATTTATGGGAGAGCCCCTATCCACATAGCTGCCCACTGGAAGATCCGTGAGATGCTGCGTCTGCTGATCAGTGCAGGCAGTGGAGTGGATATGGTGGACAAAAGAGGGCGTACACCTCTCTATGTGGTCGTCAGCTCTCTGTCCACAGGGTTGTACAAAGAGGACCTGCGCTATCAGGTAATATGACAGCATAACGTGAAAATTCTAGCATAGAAACCACTGGAGATTTTAATATTTCTTCATGTACCCAATGACCAGATCAAAATTAGTGCTTACAAGTCCATATAAAGGGAAGTAACTCAGTCACAGGAGCTGGGTATGCAACTTTAGTATAACTTATATAAACACTATAACTCGTTTAAAAATTACGTCATTATTTTTCTGTTAATGCCAGCAGATCATTGTTTCATGTGAAACATTATTTATTTATTTCTTATGTTTAAATAGGTGCCATGCATCAAGCTGTTGTTTTCTCATGGCTGTGACATGCTGAATCTGCTGGACTGGCTGAGATGGAAAGGACCAGGCATCCCTGAAGAATTGCTAGCTGATGACGAACAGTTTTTCAGATGGTAAGCAGCACACGATTTCTTGTTCATATTTGTTCTCTGGTTTTACTCTTTGGTGAAATGCATTTGGGATGGAAGAAAAATCGAGAGGAGAGAGAAGAGTTGTGCATCTCTGTAAATAATAATTTCTTAGATGTTGGATAAATTTATGTGTATAAAACCAATGCATTATCTATGGCTTGAACATGTGGATTTTCTTCAGCTTTTAAAGAATGTTTATAGATCTCCATGGTGCTATAATAAACTAAAATATGTTATAATTGCTATGCCCCCGCTGGGGTGGGTCTGTGGAAAATCTTGGACAATACGAGTTTGATCCTGACCCTGACCCCGAATTTGCACATATTAAATCTTTATGTCCAGGACCTTGGTGGTTCTTTGAAGTGGTTGTGTATAAGAACAGTCCATGCGTCTGTGGTCAGGTACAAGGAGAAGTCAACATCACCGTCCTCATTGCGTAACTTGAGTCGTACGATCATCCAGCACCAATTGCTTCGTCATGACAGCTCACATTTTCTGGAGCTGATCCCCTGCTTGCCCCTGCCTCCCTCTCTCCAGCTTTTCTTGTCTCGCAAGATGTTCCACCAAGACATCTCCTAGTGGACTCGCCACATCCTAACCATCGTTATACTTTGTATGGGATGATTTTATAGTTAATAGTTTAATAGCATGCTGTGATGACAATTCATTTTCTCGCTGTACATGTATTTGCGGTTTGTTTGACAACATTTTGGGATGATGCATTCAGTGGTAGGGAATGTGACAACATTTTGATTGTTTAGTAATATCTTTAACATCATGTTTATATTTTAGTAGTCAGGCCTCCACATTGACTGTTTCCTTGTCTGCCTGGTTGAGCAAGTGGAAGGAAACCCACCTGTCCTGTAACTTTTACCAGGCATTCCTAGTTACCATAACTTTTAACCCTATGGGTAAAATAAAATGCATTTAATATTTGTGCAAAAGATGACAAACATTTTTTACAAGAAATATACAACTGGAGCAATGTTGATTCATGTTTATAAGTACAGGGATTTTGCACATGTCTTTGGGGCAGTATTAGCAAGAGATCATGTGGGTCACACTTAAAAAGTTTAATTCTGACTGAAATTTTTTAAGAATAAAATCTTTCAACATTCCCAGAACTTCAGCAGATCTATTGTACTTTCTTGCAAATTAATAAAGATCTGCTTTATGCATTCTTTCAGTTCTTGTTGTAGCAGTTCATATTATTCATTAGATGATTGAAAATTGCACTGGAAATGTCATGAAATAACTTGTTGCCGTCTCTCATTATCATATTTAACACATTTACACTTCTCATTAGTTGCAGTCCCTAAAATTTTACGTTTCTTGTTCATTGACGACCCATGCATATTCTTCTAGCTGCACAATATATTTTTTCTTCATTCAAGATTTTGCCTTAATTGTCACTATCATTTTTCCATAGTTTTGTTGATCAATACCTACCATTTGTTTGTTGTTGTTGTTGATGATTTGATTTCTTGACACCTGTGAGAAAAGCATGTTCAAGCAGGCATTATTTTCTGAAGTTTATTAACCTTTTTAAAAAAAAAATTTACGTAAATCTGCTAGCGTTTTTACTGGTCAGTTTATTCATCACTTTTGTTGTCTGTTGTAGTTTCTAGACCTTTTATTTTTAAAATGTTTTGCAGATTTTGGCAAGAAAAAAAAGTATATCATAAGGACACATTTTGATTGTCAATATTTTATTAATAATGTACTTTTCACCATTTCATGTTTGAATTATGTGTGCTTATCACTTTATTCATACTTTTTTTTTTTCATACAGTACATTAGATTTGAAACACTTGCTTTGCTGTGAATTTTTAAATCTCATTAAATGTTTGTGTGTTTTTTTACAATTAAAAAAAAAAAAATTACGAAGTGACAGCAAACAGTGTGCTGATTTGATGTTGAACGTGAAAATATCTGCTGTAAAACAAGTCATTTGTATTTTAACAGCTAGTACGACTAAGAAAATGGTCTTTTCTCACTTCTAGTGATAAGAATATTCATGACTACTAGTTGTTTATTATACACACACCAGTCGTTTAAGAGTGCAGAGTGCACTCTTTATTTCCTACTTTGTTGCCTACCATTGTGTAATAATTATTATCACATGGTTTCTTTTTAACCGATTTACAAAACATACATTATGTATCTTATTGTGTGGTTTGCAGCTGTTTTCATTGTTCAGATCAAATATTCAAATTTTAAAGTTTTATCATTATATTCTTTTCTTCTGACTTTTTACCAAATGAGAAAAAGATCTACTTCACTGAACACAGATATGTTTCAGTGATTTTCTTTGTTTGATCTGAGAAAATATCTGAGTTATTTATCCTTAGATAACACAAGCTGGTTAATATCTGGTACTACTTTGAATAAGTTTAAAAAATTTAAAAAAAAAAAAAGCTCCCAACCCCCAGAGAGGGAAATGATTTATTGTGGTTTTGCATTCAATACAAAATGTTGATTAAGACAGATTGTTAACAAGGCTATAAGTTTCCATAATTAAATACACAACGGTTGCATGCTTCCCTGGTGGAAAACAAAGTTTGCAGTCGAATCGTCGAATCGTTGAAAGCATGATTGAATCAGTACCGTGATCAGATTGCTTACTTGGTGTGTGCATTTGTCAAGATGTTTGAGTGAAAAAGAATCACTTGACAATTCATTCAGCAGTTTCACGAGTACAGAGCAACTACAAAATAATGTTGTACCAAACTGTAGGAGTACTTCAGCCATTACTTATTAGACACATGTCCAGTGGCTGAAGCATGAAATGTGAACATTTTGAACAAAGTAAATCAAGGTTAAGCACCAATGTCGACCATTTTGGTAATGAATGAATATTTGGTGTTTTGATGGATCGGAAGGGACATCATGACTTGCTGGAAAGCACATTTGAATCCTAGCTGTCTTGCTTTCATTGTTCAAAGTGTTCACACATGGTATCAGTTGTAGAAGAATGCAGTGTGCGTCGGGCAGGCCCCATTTGGATGGAGAGAACTACCAATAAAGCACAGTTGTTTCATGATGTAATTAGTCATAATTATGTCGTTGGTGTTATCCTGTAGGTACAGTGTACCTTTCTTCTTTGTACTCTCACACCAAATATAATTGTTTATTTTAACAAATACTAATGCAAGATTAGAAAGCCCTTTGTTGTATTACATTCTTTGCTATATACTACAGCATTTAAAGCACTGCATTTGTCTTTTCCACTTGTCCTGCTGGCTACCCACACTTTTTCATATTGATGTTATTAACTTTAACTCGAGTTTAACTTAGAGCCTTTATTGTACCCAAATATTTGTTACTCTATTTTTTAAAATTGAACATTTGGTGAGGTTTTTCATTGCTGTTAAACGGACATTTGTTAGACCGTTCATTGCTATTTACAGTGAACCCTCATTTATCTCGGTAGATAGGTTCCGAGACCATCCGCGATAGCTGAAAATTCACGAAGTAGGGACACCATGTTTACGGTATTTATTTAACAAGTATTCTGGCTTTTAAAACCCTCCCTTTACAAACTGTTAACAAACCACCCTTTACAGTAATGTACATATATCTACAGTATGTACATATAGTACACAGGCATAAATGTTAAGCAATATATTGTGACTTTTCAAAATTTCTGGAAAATCCTCTATACATTTTCTCATATTATGAATAATTCCACAAAGTTGTGAATCCGTGAATGTCGAACCACGAAGTAGCGAGGTGTATTACTGTACTAAACTAGCTTTCCTGTTGTCTGATCACCCTCACTTTTATCCTACAGTTTCTACCTTTGAGAGTTGTCAATATACTCGCTAGTTAATCAGACAAACATAGCAATACTGCAGTAAGGGACCACTCGGATCGTTATAGTGACTATAACAATGCTGTTTGGTTTGCATTTATGCAGAAATGTTCAATTATTTGAAGTACTTCACTTTTCTCTTTTATTTTACTTTAATTTATGTACTTACTTTCTACCTAGACTTTGTTTATTTGTTCATAATATATTTTAAATCTTTGCTACTTATGTCGATCATTAAATCAAATAGAAATAAATTTAAATGCACATTTTGTAGGAAAATAGATATTTTAAAATCTGGTATTCATTAGTTTATGTAAGATTTTTGGAGATGTGATGAATATTGTTAAGGAATCCATATTTGTCGCAGCTTTTTGTACATAACTTGCTGGAATTTTGAATGTTTTGGATTTTTTTTATTTTTTTTTACATGTAACAAGACGCACTAACTAATCACTACATTTCCCTGAATTGTTTAAATTTCCCTTGCCTGGATAGCAATGTCATGTTCTTAAAAAGCTTATGTTGGGTATTTGTCATTGACTCTCATGCATGCAGCAACGTGAGTCTGTGTACTCACCCAAAAATAAAATGTTTTCAGAGTTTTGCAAATCTGCGCAAGACGAACCAACCCTAAATATTAAAAAATGATATTTTGAAAAACATGACTGTCCATCTGTGCAAAACCTGCAAGTTACTAAATTACTCAGAACCTATTTAATCTATCACAACCACACTTTGTAGATTGGTGTATAATACATGAAAGATTAAAAAAATTATTAGTAATTGAATGACCGCATGGCAAGGTCAGGATCAAGAAAATATTAGTTTAAAATGATACTTTTTCATAAAATGTTTAAAATTCATTATTGGTATGATGATTGATTTATGGTAGATATTAATGAGACATATCTACCTTGCAAGTTTCATCAATCTTGCTCCAAGGTCAAGGGAACAGTCCAAAGTCAATTTATTATTTGAAGAGACCGTGATCCTAAACTACAAGAAATACAAAATCTAAACTTTTTTTGTATTTTAGAGATCATAGATTGAATTTTTATATATGTTCCACTTTTTCGTTGATCATAAAGGTCAAGGCCATTTTAAGCGATACAAAAAAATCTAAAGATTTGTCATTATACAATGGAGTGGCTCTACATTTGGAGCACGTTATGCATCAACATTGGATTATATGATCATACATGAGTGTCAGAGGTCATGTGAAGGTCAAGGAAGGGTCAAGGTCATTGATGATTTAGTACAAGTTTAGCTTTAGTTTATTTGATAATATATGAGTGTTCATGGTCATGCAAAGGTCAAAGTCAAGGTTACTTTGTGATTTAGTGCCGTTGTTTTCCCTTATGTTTTTAAAAAAAAAAGTTCATTTGGTGCAATAATTTTCATGTAGAATATTGTAAACAATTTCCAATGCCCTTAGGAGCATGCTAGTCATAGTGGCTTTGCCATTCTAGTTTTAAATTATTATCAATATTGTTATTTCAAGTGTGCATGAATATTGTGATGACCATAGGGGAGATATCTAATATCACATTGTTGTGAAAAGAAAATAAGTTGAATGAAAAGGGGGCTAACATTTTGTTGAATTTTGTTTACTGCTGCATTGCCTCTTGAGATAAGATTGCCATTTTAAGAAAGTAAATCATTAATAGGTCAGCTCTTGTTTAATGAAGTGGGAAATCTGCCATGGCTGTGAATTATCAACCCCCGTTGGGGAGCCGGGGGTTTCAGTATAAATAGTATCCCCACTTTCTGGAAATTTAGTGCTTTAAATTTCCACTGTTGCTGTCTTTCTCATTTGCTCTTTCTCATTCCTGCTCTGTTCTATCAATCTGCTATACTATCGTCTTCTTCGCTAGACCAGTCTTCTACCTTTTTTCTTGAAGACTCCTTATTTGTGTATGAGGTCTGTTGGATCAGCTTGGGAATATTGGACGCTTTCTGCCAGGTGGTCACTAGGGCTTCCTATGATGTTATTATTTAGCAATGTAGGCATTTTATATGTATGTGTTTTGTTGATAATTTATAATGATGTTTGTATTCTATTTTGTTTTTGTAAACGGAGGTTCGATAAGTTGGGGTGAAGCCTCAGCCGTCCCCTGCGTGGGATGTCTTTATTGTAAAGTGACTGGCTGGTGGAGGGCATTCAGTTTTCCCACTAGGGTTGTTTCAGCAGATCTTTTATGCGGATTGGGGGTTTTCCGGTCCTGATTTGGCTCGGAAGAGTCCGCCGGACCTAAAGCAACAATTATTTAATGTATTGTAATGTGAATTATCAAAAGTAGTTAAAATGTAGTCAAATAACTCAATTATTTGGTTTATTTAACTGCTGTTGAGTATGAGTGGCGTAATGAAACACATCTTAATTGTAAAGCAGTGCATGGCTATTTAGACTTTCTGCAGTTTCATAACATTTAACTTCCTATTAAATTAAAATGCATGAATAGCTAGCTGAATAAATGATGCCTTCGTGTTTTCTCTCTCGTTTAGCAGTTGCTTTCTTGGACTTCAAGGGGTCAGTTTTGAAATGTTTTACAGTTGATTTTCAAATTTGGCATGTGTCAAAATGGTAAAGTCAATCACTTTTAATTACTCCACATAATACACAAGATTTCTGGTCAGCTTTTTCTTGCCCAATGCCAAGAGACGGTCCTCTATCAAATTGTAAATACTGTTGTTTATCTACGTTTTTTGGTAATGTTTTACTTACCCCCCTATATGAAATGGCTGACCCTTTTTAAAGATTTGTCTTTACCTATTACACACACATAAAAAGGCATGATTATTTCATTGTGATCAATGTGTGATGTTCCAAACATAGGAATTCTTTTTATTTACACATTTTGAATTCATGTTATTTTCTTTATCCTTAGAATTTTGTGGCATATTGTTCACGTAACTTCTGTACAAAGTTAATAAATTCACGTTTTGAAATTTGATTGTAATTATAAAAAATGTGATAATGTGGATGGAAGTGTATATGCGTTATTTGCCTTCCTGTACCTAAAAGTGAGAAGAAAAACAACACACATAAATTACTTTCTGAATGTATTGTACACTCACAACACACAAGGGAAAAAGTGGTACAGTGTACTACAGGCATAGACTTTATTCAGTACATGTTCTACATTCATTGTGCTTACATACCTGCCTGGTACCATTTCTTCCATCCTGACTAAATGTTATGATTACATGCAGGGGGGAAAAAAGGGAAAAAAAACACATTAAAGATGGAATACACCCTCCCCCCAAGCTTGCGTCACTGAACAGAGTTCCCTTGGCAGCAAAATTTCATTCACTCACCACTGCCTTATAAAATGCTTTGACCCCAATCTTGTGTCGTTACCAAAACATAGCTGTCATCAGCTTCTGATATAGGACATTGTTCTTGGCCATCTATTCTATGCACTAGAATTGTTCTTGGCCATCTATTCTATGCATAAGAAACTTCTCATATATCTTTTAAATACAGGTCAACACTATAACACTGGAGCAGACTAGAATGTGACTGAAGTTTCTAACAGAAAGATTCACATCCAAAGAGAAAACCACAAATATTACTTGAACTACTGGCAAATAGTAAATAGTACAGAATTACAACCAGAAACATGATAGTAGACCACACAAAAAATGTTTTCCAAATGCTAGCAACAGATTCTGTACATTCCAAATAATTAATTCCGAACTGACTCCAAAATGAGCAAATTTTAACAACTACACACTGAACACTTGCACAAAAGTAATTAACTATGTGCATTCATCACAATGTGCTTCTCCACTGCACCATTGCCAATTGTTACACAGTTCTAGCAATTCTACTGAACAGTGAGACATCTGTTGGCACTATAATAGCTTACCAGATGATTACAGAAATGCACTACACACCGACATATACATCACTTTGCATAACTATCTGATAACCAGAGGAGACAATTGTGTGTTTAAATCGAATCACACCAAACAGATCACAATGTACCTTATAACACGCTGCACCAATCCATCAATCACAGTGTCCACGCAAGATAGAATTCTGTTAACATTTTACTTCACTGCCAAACCAAGACAAACTATCCCAAAGATCCAAAATCAGAAAGATGCAAATACCCACAATATTATAATGCTAACAGTGAGTACATACTGGAATGAAGTCTTCCTGAACAGGAAAACAAACCTGGAAACTTACATCAAAGCACTGTCAATGCTTTTCTACAACAAAATTGGTGGGACATAGTCTGCCACTATCGGGCACGATTCAACCCAATATTTTAATACAAAGCCACCTTATTAAAAATAAAGAAATAAAATAAACATTCACTTAAAGGCTCATCCCTACCAAAAAAAACCAAGGACGTTTAGTGTTAATAATTTCCTGAACATACCATTCAATCATATCTTGCACACATTAAGGAAAAAAAGGAAATTGATGAAAATGTGGGAAGTGATAAAGAGCAAAAGTTATGAATGATGAAAGATCTGGCAACCAGATATGTACATCGCTGGCTTTCAGTTTCATAATTATACAAACATGAATAACATGGTCTGCTTCAATGAAAAAAGGCTAAACCAATAATATTTTATAAATTATACAACAAATACATATCATTCACTCAAAATATTGGTTTCATGCTACGCAAATATCCAAATTATCGTAAAAAGGGAAAAAAAAAATTTTTATGTTCAACTGTCGTTTGATCCATTCTACGTTAATTCTGACGTTACCACACAAACCCAAAACCAGCCACGCATAAACCACTCGCATCTATGCTCACTGTTTGCATCAAGTCTTCTCTCTAGTCATAAAATAAAGACGATGAACGATGCTGATGAAGCTATCACATTTCTATGGTTAAGATGTGAAGGATTACAGTTCCAGACCAATCAACTGCTTCAAAGAGCAGTGGTCTCCTTAGCAGCGACCGCAGCAGCTTGAGCTTGCGTGGTTGCACGGTGAGCATCTCGAGGATAGTACTTGGCCAGCGTGGACTGGGGGATGCGCTTCAGCATCTCTTTGGGGAAGATACGCAGCAACTGCCAGCCAATGTCCAGAGACTCGAAGATGGTGCGGTTCTCGTAATGTCCTGCATACATAATGACAATTTATAGAAATTTTCACTTGATATGCAATTTTAAAAAAGAAAAAAAAAAGTCAAACAAAATAGGAATCAACTAACAGAAATCTAAACTAGACAGAAGTTAGCTTTTAGCATCCTTATATCATATGAAAATAATGTTCTTTATTAAAAAATTTAGTTCAAAGCTCAAAACTGGCCCAACAAACTGCATGTGCATTTGAAAATGATCACCTTAAACTAGATTTTATACTGCAAGACGGCAATTTGAAACAATTAAACCAAGAAGTTGGCTGTTGTAACTTGTTACACTGCAAAGATTTAGACTAGCGTTTATCATCCGCTTGGGTGTTCCTGTTCCAAAAAGAACGAACTAAACCAACCTTGTGAAATGAAGTTCTTCTCAAACTTGGTGAGGAACTCCAAGTATAGCAGATCCTCTGGAGTCAAAGCTTCCTCACCCACGACAGCCTTCATGGCCTGCACGTCTTTGCCAATGGCGTAGCAAGCATACTGAAATAATAATAATATGTCACAATTCTCAATAACATGAAAGAAGCTAAAATTGACTTGATCAACATAAGAGTGACTGACAATTGTGATACTAGCTCTTACGAAACCAAACTAAGTATAGAAGTCCATCTAAATGCCATATTATCAATAAATGAAAAATACTATGAGAAAACATTCTTGTGTGCGCGTCTTAAGAGGAACAAAAATTGTTTTAACTACAATTTATCCCTAAAATATTTCTATATACTTTCAATATGCCATACCAGCTGGTTGGAGACGTCTGAGTGGTCCTCGCGCGTCATGCCCTCACCGATGGCAGACTTCATCAAACGTGACAGGGAAGGCAGCACATTGATGGGAGGATAGATCTGAAAAGAAATCCATCATTCAACATTAGTGATTTGTGTTTTGTAATGTGACGGTGAACACTCTTTCCAAAACTTAAAAATTCAAAGTAATCTACAATCAATTTTACTTCATGTCTTGAAAGTTAAAATCAGTACAAGTGCTCCATTGAACAAACAAAACAAGAATTAACCTAATAAAAAAATTAATGGGGTGGCCTCGTGGCGCAGTGGATAAGTCGCCGGTTTCCTATGCCGAAGGTCGCGGGTTCGATTCCTGCAAGGAGCGAGCGTATGTGACTTAGGTACGAGACTACTGATGTCACCGAGGGTTTTCTCCGGGCACTCCGGTTTCCTCCCTCCCTTCAATAATGGTACAGGACGCAGTCAATATAAAAATTTCAAAAATAAAAATTCGATTTTCTTTCCGTCTTCTAATAGCGTTCTCCCTGCCTTTACACCACCTGTTTGAGTGATGGATGTGTATTTGGTGTGTGTGTGTGTGAGAGTGGATGAGATAGGTGAGCGTGTATGTTGGTATAGATTGCCACGCTTTGAGCCTGATTGATTTGGGGAAAAGCGCGTATATAGCATCCTATATTATTATTATTAATGAAATAACTAAAAAAGTAACCATGAATTAAACAGTACCTGTCTGTTGTGCAGCTGACGGTCAACGTAGATCTGACCCTCTGTGATGTAACCAGTCAAATCAGGGATAGGGTGGGTGATATCTGTACACAACCACATAGTAATAGAAGAAAGCCCATTACTTACCAATGTCATTTTTAAAAAGACTACCTTGCTGGCAAAAAATATGTAAAGGAAATATTATGCTACAGACAAGTGGCAAATGCAAACCGATATGGACAAATGTCTTCAAACATCTGGACTTAAGCTGCTTACCGTCGTTGGGCATAGTCAGGATAGGGATCTGAGTGATGGAGCCGTTACGTCCCTCAACACGTCCAGCACGCTCGTAGATGGTGGCCAAATCAGTGTACATGTAACCAGGGAAACCACGACGACCGGGCACCTCTTCTCTGGCAGCTGACACCTAGTGGACATTGCAACAAATGCTGAACATGCCACAAATGCTGAACATGCCACAAATGCTGAACATGCCACAAACTTTCAAGCACTCCACACTAATCTAAACCCTGAACCTCTTCATTTAACTAGTGCCCATTGCTACAGAAAACATACTACGAATCAATTAATGAGCTGATTGTAACATGCTATCTCCACACCCAAAAGCATGATTGCAGCATTACCACAGGGAAGACAAATCTAAAATCACCTCTAGCTAGGGGTTCCAAAATCTATGAATTTTTTTATATTTTATTCTATGGTAACGATGATGACATATAATATCCATGTTACCTGGCATGGTCAAAATGCAAAAAATCTTAAATAAACTCCAGGTACGCAACATACCTCTCTCAAGGCCTCAGCGTAAGAGCTCATGTCTGTGAGGATAACCAGCACGTGCTTCTCGCACTGGTACGCCATGTACTCAGCGGTTGTCAGGGCAATACGAGGAGTGATGATACGTTCAATACTGAAAACAAAACATTTTGTCTTTAAAAGAATGGGTACATGCACAAGTCTGCACAAATCTGTATACAACTTCACCTTGCCAAATGAATAATATTGGGTTCTACAGTTCATTCTGACTATGCAAACTTACGTGGGGTCATTGGCCAGGTTGAGGAAGAGACACACATTCTCCATAGAGCCGTTCTCCTCAAAATCTTGTTTGAAGAAACGAGCAATTTCCATGTTGACCTAGACACAGCACAAAACATTCAGTAATAGAATAACTTCTAATAAAGCTCATTCACCAAAACAAAAGCCTGATTTCAATGAGGTAAATGAGGTGTTCAAATAAAAAAATTGTCTCATTTTTTCCCCTCCCATCCACTTTTTCTCTTGTTATTCATGAACTGTTTTTCTATTTATAGACACAACTGTGATGTAAAAATCATTCGTAATCAGTTTTAAATGGGCCAACTTTGACTACATCCTCTCAACGAATCATTTAACATTCACAGTAAATTCTTCCCCACTGAAAAAATTTAGTTTGCAACAAAAAAAGAACTCTGTTGAAAAGTATAGTTATTTTAAAATCAATAAATTCTGTAGCTTTTGTGCCTATTAAAAGCAACCATTAGCTGAATTTCTAGCACTAAAAATATCATCTAGCACAGGGGGGGGATCAAACTCGATCGCTCAGTGGGCCAAAACTCAAATCACACATAAGATTGAGGGCCGAACAGTATAAACAGTCAATAAGCAACATTCAATAATAATAAATGAACGTTGCTAGCAGACATGCCTACCCTCCTATCCTATCCTATCCTATCCTGTCCCATAACCCGAAGGTCGTAGGGGCACCACAGATGATCGTTTAACCAGCATACTCCATCTTTCTCTGTCCTCAGCAGCCCTCATGGCTTCGCTCAGTGTCAAACCAGTCCATTCTCGAATGTTGTCCTCCCACCTCTTTTTCGGTCTCCCCCTTCTTCTACCTCCTTGCACTGTGCCTTGCAGAATGGTCTTTGCAAGGCCTGATGATCTGGTGACGTGGCCATACCATCGGAGTTTCCGTTTCTTCACCACTGTGAGCAGGTCAAGGTGTTGTCCAATGGCTTGTGTGATGGTCTGTCGGACTTCGTCGTTGGTGATGTGTTGGGTATAGGAAATGCACAGAAGTCTTCTGTAGCACCTCATCTCCATGCTTTGTATTCTTCGTTGGAGATCTGCTGTGAGGGTCCATGCTTCGCAAGCATATAGGAAGATGGAGATGACCAGAGAGCGCAGCAGTCTTACTTTGGAATGTAGACTGATGGTTCTGTCTTTCCAAATGGGCTTCAACCTTGTCAGGGCAGCAGTTGTTTGTGCGATCCTGGAGAGGACTTCCTGTCGAGACCCATTGTCTGACACAATGGCTCCTAAATATTTGAAGCTGTGCACTGTGTTGAGGGATTGGCCTTGTACTTTGATGTCCGTGTTGATGCCATTGGTGTTGTTGGTCATCATTTTGGTCTTCTCTGCACTTATTTCCATTCCATAAGCTCTGGAGGTGGTGTCAAGCCTCTGTACAAGCTGTTCAAGTTCTTGTTCCTCTCCAGCCAATCCATCAATATCATCCGCAAAACGAAGATTGGAGATTGCTCTGCCCCCTATGCTGACTGTGCCTTCGTGATCTGCAAGAGCATCTGACATGATGCGCTCTAGGAAGATGTTGAAGAGTGTTGGAGAGAGTAGGCATCCTTGACGCACACCGATTGTTGTTCTGAACCAGTTCCCGATGACGCCGTTATGGAGGACTGCACTGGTAGCCTTGTCATACAGGCTTTTGATGACTTCTATAATTTTAGGGCTGATGTTGTACACTTTCATGGTTGCCCATAGAGCTGCATGCCACACTCGGTCAAATGCCTTCTTGAAGTCTATGAACACATGATATAGATGTTGTTGGTGCTGTAGGTATTTCTCACAGATTATTCTGAGGTTGAAAATCTGTTCAGTGGTACTTCGCCCTGCCATGAATCCTGCTTGTTCTTCAGCTATGATTTGTTCAGCTTGTGGTTTCAACCTGTTGAGTATTATTTTCAGGAGGACCTTGCCTACCCTCAAGTTTCCGTATTAGCTTTTTCAAATTTCAGAATTATTATTACGATTTCCGTATTTACTTTTACTACCTATTGTTTTTGCACTCATCCTTTTTGATATTATGTGAAGAATCCAATAGATTGATTTGCTGCCACAATGATCTTTTTATTCTCCAAAGCTAGTAATTCTTCATATACTGTGGGCCTTCCGTGTGCCGCTTGATGTCGTTCATGCCGGAGGAGATGCCAAACTGGTTGGCACAAATCGTACTTTTGAGTCAGTGCTGCCACGAATAACGAAAGGACACTTTTCCGAATACAAGGCAAGAAATGTCTGCCCCTTGCACGTTTGTTTTTTTGGAAGATTCAGATTCACAATCAATTTGCTTAGCCATTCATTTGAACGCCATGTTTTAAATTCTGTCTCACGAGTACCGATCTTTACTGCGACTGCGCAAAAACGCGTTCGGCAAACTTCGGTGCCTCTACCGGAAACTTCGATATCGCAGGTCTCCACCGCGACTGCGCATTGCGGCATTAAACCTTCGGAAAAAGGTCATGCGGTGCATTACCACAGGCCAATGATTTCGATATTTTTCTTTTATCATTTTGTTAAATTTCCGTACCGTAAAACAAATATCCGTATTTTCCGTAGCGCTTGCCGAGTTTTTCAAATTTCCGGAAAAAATACGCAAATTCCATACGGGTAGGCATGTCTGTGCTAGGTTATTGTAACAACAAACATGCATTCAGTACACAACTTTTATTTATGATCGAAGCAACAACTCGCTGAGGTAGCCTATCGTTCTGCAATAATAAGATAATTTGATTTGCACTTTCTATCGCAGAGCAATTGAAAAATATTTGTGCCTAAAATTCTCCCTCCGCCGGATATAGTATGCTGGGCCTGATGTGACCACAGGCCTGGAGTTTGACACATGATCTAGCAGAACGTAGAGCAAATTGGTGTACCACTAAACAGGGAAAATAACTCCCTATGAGATTACAGAAGGAAAATTCAAACTTTAGCAGTTGGTTTGAGCAATGGAAGTCCAGTTTTATGAAATGACAATGCCAATTTTAGGCTAAACTCCTTTTCGCCAAAAGTGAAGAAAGCCTTAGAATTGGGACCCTTCAAGTACTTACACCCATAGCAGCAAAGACGATGGCGAAGTTGTCTGAATGATCATCCAACACGCTCTTGCCGGGCAGCTTGACCAGACCACCTTGACGACAGATCTGGGCAGCAATCTGAAACAAGCCAGGTTTTCAATATAATACAGCATAATAGTGTATAGTGCACAGTGTACTAGCCCAAATGGCAATCTACAGACTGAAGAACTGAGCTTGTAAATCAGAATGACCTTCTATCATAACACCATACAATCATATACAAATTACAGCTACAAAATTCAAAACAATGAAAAATAAAAATTTGAAACTTAATAAAAAATAGTTTTCTCCCTTTATTTTTCCATAACAAGGCAATGGAAAATATGCTTAGAACTATTAAGGGAGGGGGGGGGGGGTGGGGGGTGGGAACAGAAAAAAAAACGTGCTCTACTCACTTCATTGTGGGGCAGACCAGCAGCAGAGAAGATAGGAATTTTCTGTCCACGAGCAATACTGTTCATGGTGTCAATGGCAGAGATACCAGTCTGAATCATCTCCTCAGGGTAGATACGAGACCAAGGGTTGATGGGCTGGCCTGATCAACAGCAGAAAACAATTTGCACATTTTTCTCCCTCTTGATATTATAAAACTTTATTGACAAGTAATGTTATACATGTGAAAAGCGATGCTAATGATCTAGCATCAAAACTCCATTTGAGACAGAAAATGTTAAAAAGTTATAAAGGCCTAAAATGTCCCTTGTGCTTGCTATTATTCTTTAAATGTTTAGCAGAACTCAGATTTCCATTTGCCAAGCACACAAACGTTTGTTTTTTTAACTGCCCAACATATTAACAAAAAACAACTGTTGTTTTTTTAGGTGTAGTTTTGTTTCTGTTTTACAATATTTTTAAATCCAGTTTTAATGAAATATTATATTTATATTTAATTATTTACTAATTTACAGTCCATTTTTTAATAATTTCAATAACGTGTAGTACCCTGAATATCTAGGTAATCTTCTGCCAACACAGGTGGGCCTTTGTCGATGGGTTTTCCAGAGCCGTTGAACACACGACCTGCACAAAATAGCAAGTACTCGGTATTTTAATCGAGTAGATCACCAAGCAAAATATTTAAAATAATTCTTAGTAACTCAATTTATAGCTGTAACTAGTAAAGCACACAACATAATATAATTCTGAAAAAAAAAAGGAAGAAAAAGTGACAAGTTCTCTGAACATATAAATGGGAAAGACGGATGGTGGAAGACTGCTTACTTACCCAACATGTCTTCCGATGTTGGCATTCGCAGAATGTCACCGGTGAATTCACATGTCGTGTGCTTGGCATCAATACCCGATGTTCCCTCGAACACCTAAAACGGTGAATAACAACGGTGATATGACTGAGTGCCAAAAGGTGCGCATGGAATGGGTTGGTTGAAAGTTTTGTCAAAGTTTTGTGAATAAAATTGCTGATGGTGGATTTCGTGAATTGAGTGAATGGAAGAATGGTTGGAGAGATAACTGAGATAAATTCAGACTCAAACTGCCAATAGTTTGAGCGCTGTCGGTCTTTGATGACGAAATCTGGTCGTAAAACAAGCCCTCAAAAACGGACAAGTCGACCCCATGTTCAGCAAACTTGACAGCACAGAACACTGTCACTATAAAACGTTCAATAATTACTGCCAATATGCAGTAAAAACACTAGTGCACACGTCATATCAACCTCAAAAGCCACACTTCATAATTTAATGAAAACTGGACAGGTCAATTCCGATGTGTTGCTCGTTGTTTGTGTCGTAAGAGAAACGACAAAACTTTTCGTCTGCTTCACTCTTATTCTATTTTACGCCGAGACGTGAAACTGCGAGATTAGCTTAGTCTCAAACCCAGTTTGAACACGGTAATATTAAATTGTAACGGTCGAGCCGATTTACTGAATAATATAGGCTGAACTTCACAGTCCGAAATTGGCGTAAGATCTTACGAGCGACCAAATCTACCATATTTTCGGTTTAAAATTAAAATTGAATATTTTCACTTCTTAATTCTCGTTAAGTGCATCACGTGACACGTTCTTCTTGTTCAATCGCCATTGTTTTACCACGGGGTTCGGTGCGCGAAGAAACGAAAGTTATGTCGTCACTTTTTTTATTTTCTTACGAGAGACACAACCAATATTCGAATCTGACGAGGGACGCAAACTTATGACATGTTTGTATAATTTAATACAATAAAGAAGGCTCGTTTATCGTTTTCTTTTGAGAAACAGATTATTAAAGTGTAAGACAGTAGGGGGGCACTGTCACTGAAGATTAAAAGTCAAAAACGGGGCTGAGAAAAGTTTGAAAGAAGGTTTGCTTCTCCACATGACTTTGGTGCAATATTACGAGCGACATTGAGGGCAGACTTTTGCGGCTTTTCTGGGTACTATTCCAAGTTATTTCGTCTGTTGATCGAGCAATACATGGCCCAAAAGGAAAAACATTCGTTTTCAATAAGGTGTAAAGGACAGTGGTGTGAAATTTCAGTACACAATCCACATCATTAGACATTAGCGTCTTCCACTAGATTTATCACAGGTACATTGTGTAATTCTTATGCGCGACACTTATATTAAACATTGTCTGTTGTATAATGTAAATAAAATTAAAAAATCCTAATATAATGATAATAAATAAATATTTGTTTTCTGTGCATTCCCTGTGTATGGTTGAGTCATTCAGCATCATAAAAGTCTGTCCTGCTTCAGTTGTGAATTTACAGCAAAATCTGAAAAGTTTTGTTTGTGTCGCTCATCAGGTATGGGCCAAAATATTAAAATTATTTCCCTTGAATATGCAAATGTTCAGCCGATAGGTGCGCCAATAGTCGCGTACTTCCATGTTCAGGTCGTGGATCAAAATCTACAGTTTTAAGTCTTTTTTGATGTCGGTATATATCTTCAGCTTTCATAGGCGACCCCAAATGTTTTTTTGCTTGGTGAAATGTTTGGAGTGATTATGTACATGTTGTCAGTACTACAAACGATTTATTTTGTGCTCGGCCTGACAGACTTTTCACAAAATAAATCGTTTGTAGTACTGACAACATGTACAAAATCACTCCAAACATTTCACCAAGTCTGAAATCATACATAATATTTTTTTAATAGTCTAGTCATATAAAATATTAATAATAACAAATTTTTATAGAGTTCGGTACTCCAGCAGATGGCGTGACGTTGTTGTTGTTTGTAGATATAGTCACACGACACTTTCGCATATAGGTGACTACTGGACCGATTTACCAGTTGTTGGTAAAGGGAAAAATAATATGATCACACGTTGACCAATCCGGGATTCGAACCAGCGACCTTTCGGTTACTAGCAAGACGCTCTTACCAACTGAGCTACCCGGCCCCACATGGCGTGACGCAACACGGTATACAGTTATTACAAGGGGCTCGATCACGTAGGCCTATTTACTACCGGAAGTACGCTACCCTAGGCGCACTCTATCGGATTGTCTTCCCCGAAGGTGGAGTTTTTTGGCTCATTACAACACAAAGCACTGCTCACTGCATTGGAAAACAATATTTGAAAGAAATAAATTCTATGGTACAAAGAGGTGGTCTAGACACACATTTGTCATAGTAGTAATCAGTCCTAGTCATTTGATTTATATAGCAAATTCCTTGTTCATGTCGTAATACCTGATGAGCGACATACCGCACATTTTCATGTTCAAAGCCTATTTTCTCAATAATTAGTTTTGTTATTATATTTTAATTTGGCACACACATGACAGACACTGAAAGCAATCTGACAGCACAAAAAGAATGGACAAAATACATGATTGATTTTTAAGGCCCACTGTCCACTTTCTGAGCTCACCTTTTGGCACACAGTCATATAAGAACTCAATACACCTCAAGTAATAAGTACAATATTTCTGGAGAACAGAATTACAATAAACTGTTATAAGCAAAACAGGCAGTGTCTCAAAGAGTTTCTGTTGATGTTTCTTCCCTATAAAAAGGCAAGTTACTTTTTTGGTTGTTTGCAATCTAATACTAGTAATAGTTTCATGCCTAGTTCCTATGCATTGGGGCCTTTAGTCTAAAACCCTGATTCTGAGAACTCTGTAATCAGAACACTATAGGAAAAGTGAAACAGACAGTGCAGAAACAGCAGTTAATGGTTATTTACCTGTACGACAGCTTTTGAGCCGCTGACTTCCAGCACCTGTCCAGAGCGTCGACTGCCATCAGCAAGTGTCAGGTTCACAATTTCAGCAAACTTTGGGAACTGCGCATAAAACACAATCAAACATGTTTATCGGAGAGCACGTTGGGATGCTGACTGATAAGAACATATTTTTAAACATCTTGGTGTAAAAGACTAAATGTGCTACGAGAACCAAAACATCGATTCTCTGGAAATACAATAATATCTGCTACACGAAATTACCTACAACAAACCAGCATTACAAAATTGTATAATGCACAACTGAACACAAAAAAGAATAAATGTACAACAAAATGGTAAAAAGCCATATGTATTTTGGTAAATACTAAATGTCAAATATATAGTATACCTTTACGTCATCCAGAATAACCAGAGGTCCGTTCACACCAGACACTGTTTTGTATGCTGAAATTCAACAACAAATGCATTTAATGGAAGTGTCACCATGATCAGGGCCTAGACTAACTATAATAATTCATTAACCAGTAACATTCACTGTGAACTGTGTAGCAAAGTATCTATTATATTGCAGTTCCATCAAACTCTTTAAGTCTTCTTTTTAAAATGACTTGAAGTCCAATGGAGTGAAGATATAAAAAGTACAGAAAGTGAATGATGGACATATGAAATGTTAACAGTTTTAAATTACTTTTTCAATATGTTTATTTAATTAGTTATGCAGAATACTGCATTTATTTAGTAATAAATGACATTATTCCTTATGAGAGAGATAGCCACTTCATTTTATCGTCAATTGCCTGATATTTTCAAGTCCTGTATACAACCAATATTATAAGTAGCCTAGCCCTATTACTTTAAAAGTTTATTGAAGTTAAAGGAAAACTGTGTTATTCAAACTCAAAACTAGTAGATTATTTATGCAATAATAAATGTAATGGAGACAAATAAAACATAAATTATTTTTCACTTCACTAAAACTTTCAACTGTCCATGTAGTGAACAAAGCTGTCAGTGTAGGCATCCAAATTTCACACAGTAGTGACCTATTAACAAGTGATCTGATAACACAGTAAAGGTCACTTGACAGTGTCACTTCTGTATTTTCAATGTCTCAGCAGTGATTAAATAGAGAGGGAGACAAAAAACTTTGTAAAGAGTGCAATTAAACACAGACAAATGTTTTATATAAAATCCAAAGATCACAGTTTTACACTTATACAATATGCAGTGCGATAGATTTGACACACATTGCAAAGCATCACAGTCTGCCAAGCATTTCTGTCACTTATGACACATTCCCGAAACGATTTGCTCATAAACTGCCAACTCAAAATTAAAACGAAAGATATCGTTGAAAAGACTGTTTCAAACACTACAGAAAAAGAAAAAGAAAAAGCTTCTTGATTCACGAAAAGATTAAAAATAAAGGCAAGTTTCACTTTACACCTACACCGTCAGAAGCCGGCCTCAATCTAAGTTGACAATAACAGACGACAAGGAGATGCTCAACACATGAAGCAGAATCTCAAACAAAGCTTAAAGAAAAATACATTTTAAATGCATACTTATTCTTGGCTGTGAAATGTAGTCTCTGGTAATCGCTAGTTTGTGTGTTGCTCTAGCAGCAGCATCGTTGAGCGGCCCATTTAGGGAGTGCATATTCAGACCTCCTCCTTTCGCTGCCATGTTGATTATGCTGTGTAACCTAAATCATGTGACCACTTTGTCACGCGCAATGACTGCTTCCGTGTGGCGGCTTTACCTCCCTTGATAGATAAAAGAAGGCGTCTGCTGCTGTGGTTACTTTAACTTAGTTTTTAAAGCTCATACTGAAAACAGAAGAAAATAGTGCTTTGCATGAAACGTAATATGCACTATTTAATTGTATTGCTTGGTCGTTGCTTTTGTTTTGCCGTTGTAAACTGCATTTTATGTACTGACATCTGATTGCGCAATAACTTGCAAAACAAAAAAACAGCAGTCTAGTTTCTATTCTCATGACACTGACAGTCAAGACATTAAAAGAGAGTATGCGGTTTGGAGATTTAGTCTGATTAATGCAATGTCCTATTATACTGTAATACTAAGATGTAGATCGTTTTGAATATTTAACGTGTTTAATACCGTAAAGTTTGGTCTCAGCTGACTAATTTTAAGAATAATCGTAATTTTATTGGCATGCCAAAAGTTTGATGAGTTAACTGATACATGACTGTGTTGTATATATTGAACAAAATTCTGGTTTCAAGTCAAGTTTACTTTGACTAGTGACAGTTGTTTTGTTTTGGTTTATTTGTGAAGCAGAATCCGCAGCAATGCCGAGAGGTAAAAATGCGTTGACACTTAAAGGATCCTGCACCAACGTCATTGCTCGCAATTTTGACCGTATGTGGGCTCAACACTTTGACAAGCAGTTTGGTGATGTCCCTCGCTTGCTCCATGTGCTTGGACCATTTCATGATTTACGTAAGTTTTGGATGTTATCCCTCGATCACACCCAATTAATACATGCGCAACACCAGTGCGTGGTACATAAAGTCTTATTTAAATTTGGTTTTGCTTTTCTTCCACGAGAAGGTGAAATTTTGCTGAAATATTGAGCTAGTAAAGAATTTAACTTTGTGTGAGTGTGTTCAGAAACATAAATTAATGACTGTTGTTCAACAAGAAGCCTGCATACTACAAACTGATTACAACGCACATTGTTTTCATATTTTAGCATCAATTAACTCTTTTGCCAATTACATTGGCTGATTGTTATTGTTGGATGTCAGTGAGCAGATATTCATTTGGTATTAATAATATGAACATCATTTACATGAAATGATACTAAAATCTGTGTTGCCAAGTGACCTTACACAAGGAATACACTTTGGT
Organism: Oncomelania hupensis; assembly: GCA_036898135.1. Classification (NCBI taxonomy): domain Eukaryota; kingdom Metazoa; phylum Mollusca; class Gastropoda; order Littorinimorpha; family Pomatiopsidae; genus Oncomelania; species Oncomelania hupensis. The sequence goes on from CM072511.1 coordinate 112,682,646, forward strand.
CAGTGTTGCAGCACACTAGTATAAGAGCTAAAACTGATGACAACACAACACAATAAGACATGCGAAAATGAATTGTACAATAAATGGTCACATGATTTAGTCAACCATTCACAGGCAACCCTCCGCATTAGCTCAGGGGTAGAGCATTCGTGTGGCACACTGATGACCCAGGTTTGAATCCCGTGATGGGCATGATAAAAGTGGCCATTTTCACTGTCCATTTTAGCAGCATTATTGCTCTGGTGGTTCAGTGTTGATTTAGGTCCCTGCCCCTTCTTCCATGGGATGGTTATCCCTGTCTGCCATATCACCCATGGTGGATGTAGGCTTTAAACTTCAATGTTCATTCATTCATTCATAGGCAAAAGAGCTGATGTTGCTTTTTTGCAATTGTTAAATTTATTATTTATTATTCATTTATTGTTGTTGTTTTTATTATTATAATTATTTTATTTAAAAAAAATAGTAATAATAATAATAATAAATAATTTTTAAAAAATAATTAAAAACAAAAACAAAAGTAATAATAATTATTTTTATGATGATGATCATTATTATTATTATTATTATTATTATTATTATTATTATTATTATTATTATTATTATTATCTCAGCAAACCAGCCCGATCGGGGCCCCACTGGGGCCGCATAGGGCATCCAGACTTTTGTCGGGTTTTAGTAGGGACCCACATAGCCCTACAAAAACCCGATGCATAGCGGAGTCGAGAAATGTGGATGCGAAACGATTCGCTCTCCCGTGTGCCCCACCACAAAGCCACGCGGCGCACACGCTAACATAGGCCTACTCTCGCTTCTAATTGGCTAAACTGTCTGGAATGTTTCGTCTGCTTCACATATGCTGCGGCGTATGTATGTGAAAAATAGCTATACAAAATCAATTCAGCAAGATATAATTATTTAATTGTGCTTATAATTCTTAATTTTTATCATACAATATGTAAAATATTGTTACAGTGTTTCTTTTAACTATTGTATTTATTTATACATTATAAGTCAAGGGTAAATTTCCGTGCCCATTACTGCTGGTCTTTTCCGGTTGTACTTAGGCGCCAATTTTCTACAGTTTTCTTCTAAGTTCTACAGTTGCATGTGCTCGGATATTGTGTTTGCCTGCGAAAACCTATTTCTATTTTCACTGTGGTTGTTTTTTGGGTGCTTTGCCTTTCGTTTATGTATTTACACACGATTTCGATAGCGACGAAGATCACGTTAATATAGGCTATAATATCGTTATCGAAATGGTGTGTAAATACTTAAGTGGGGACACACCAAGGACTTCCGAAAACAAAAACGCCTGTGCCGACAGTCCCTATTAACACCAGACATCTCAATTCTTTCTTCATGCAATCACATATCATAAACAATATGTGGGATATGATTTTAGGGTAAATCAGCATTGGCCAGGGATGGGGCATTATCGGGGTTGTTTCTGGTTTAAGTTGGGTTACAATAGGGTTGGTGTTGGGTATCCTGACGTATGCCCGATCTTTGCCGGAATCAGGTTACCATTCGGCAAAGGTTGGGTTACGGTCGGGTAAGTTTTGGGTACCCCGACGATCGCCCAATCTTTATCGAAAGTCGGGCTACTGTTTGGCGAACGTGGGGTTACGATCGGGTAAGTTTCGGGTAGCCCGACGATCGCCCGATCTTTGCCCGAATCGGGCCCGAGTCGCTTCCAATTTTCATTTGCCCGATCGGTAGCCCGATCCGGGCCCCATCGGGCTGCCCGATGCGGGCCCCATCGGGCCCCGAAATTGTGGTTAGCTGGGATTATTATTATTATTATTATTATTAATTTGACTGTTTCAGCTGGAGATTTGTGTGAGGACATTCTGCAAGTTCTGTTAAAATTGCGACTGTTGCGCAAGTCTCACCTGCAGCTGTTGTTAGTGCCACAGATTACCCACATCAGCTTTGCTGCAACGTACGCCAACACCATCTCTGCACAGACCTTGGACATATTGGCCTTGAGATGCAAGGTATATTTTTTGTATTTCCAGATTTATAGTCTGGGGAATTAGAACGAGCCAAGTGTTGGTCTTTCTTTCAGTCAGTCCGTCCGTCTGTCTGTCCATCTATTGAAAACGATATCTTAAGATCTTTTGAAGCAGTCGGTAAGTCTGTCACTTCGAATTTCACTTTTTGATGAAAACAGCCTTATCTCAAGAATAACTAAACCGGAATTCATTATTTTTTAAAAATTTGCGGATACTTTAACTACTGCTAAGCAATTTTTATCATTCATATTTGTACTTTCTCAGAAAATAAGGTCATTGTGCATGACCATTTTCTTAACACGTTTTGCCTGTATCTCATACTTATTTTGAAAATGCTTTGCTTGCAGATAGTTCAGATGGTGGCTTATCGTTACATGTTTCCCTTTTGCTTCTTTAGGATAAAGCCCAGTCACAATAATGCCAAGAAAATGTACCCTTTCCATTTTCCTTTTTTTTGGGTTAAATGTGTGAGTGTCTGGAAATACATTTGAAATGCTTGCCATATTGTTTCTCTCTCTCTCTCTCTCTCTCTCTCTCTCTCTCTCTCTCTCTCTCTCTCTTTTATTATTAATTAATTATTTTATTTATTTATCAATTAATTAATTTATTTATTAACAACTATTCCTATGAGAGAAAAAAAATTGTAAATAGCTTTAAATATGGGTCAATTTCCTTTATTCTCCCTACAGTTAATTTTATATTATACTGCAATTTAAAAAAATAAATAAACAACAGAGATGATCATTTATAAACTGTTTCTTGAATAAAACAGTTTGTAGTATAGTGACAGATAATAAGGTCTGGAGTTGTTATGTGCATTGTAATGCTTTGATGAACAATGTTGGACAGGATTTTAATTATGTGTGTTTGAATTTTCATCCCCCAGAATCTAGTTTCACTGAACTTGACCAACTGCATGTCCTTGTCACCAAGAGCAATAACTCACTGCATCACTTCTCTCCCTTCATTGCACACGCTGATTCTGAAGCAGACGAAAATCAACGATGAAGTGTTAAAGGCCATCGCCCTCTCACTGCCGTCTCTGATCAGACTTGATCTTCATGCATGCCCTGTCACTGACAAAGGCGCTATGTGGTTGTGTGGGGATGATGGAGACTTTGACCCAGCCTGTAAGAACTTGGTTCTGTTGGACATCAGTGCTACAAAAATCAACCTCCCTGGCTGCAGTGCCATCATTCGCTGTTTCCCCAAACTACGGTCCCTCAGCTACCCTGACTCCATAGAGGCTGTAGCCCAACTTCGCAGAGAGATTGCAAGTCTAAACGGTGCAAAACTGAATAGCAGAAGTCAGCATAAAGGCCTGTCTATCAGGAACACACAAGCTGATACCAGTGAACCTGGAACATCAAAGGGAACTGAAACAGACTCTCGAATGCAGCCTTTCCCTGAATACCATAATCTAGAGCTCTTATATGCCACAGCTTTAAGGTGTCGGCGCATAGGCCCAGACAGCGTTATGTTGGCATGTCGCCACTGCCCCAACGTGAGGGAAGTGTACTGGTTTCAAGATGCCTCAGATGAGTCACTAGCTCATTTATCCACATTACAAAATTTGTGTGTGTTGGAAGTGACCAGTAACAAGCCGCAAGATGTGACGTTTCATGGTGGAGTGTTGCCTCTGTTGCGCAAGAGGGGAGAGGAGATAGTCTCGTTAGGATTGTATGATGTTCAGGACGTGGATCTGGGTTTGATGGGTTGGCTGTGTCCCTTGCTGCGACGCCTGAAACTGGTGTCTATGCATGAAGATGCTGACTTCTGTCACTCTTACCTTGTTGCCCAGCAGCGACATGCCAGTTTTCAGGTATGTGATAACAATTAGCTGATTTTAGGAAATGCATCTTATAAAAGCTGTGGTTATGCATATATTTGCTGGTTTACCGATGCTGTTTGTCTTTATTTTCTGACGAAGAGAAATAAAAAATCTCGAAAGCTCATACAAGGCGTTGAGTCTGCCATTTCCTTATCAAAAACTATTAAATTATGTTGTAGTAGTAATAGTGGTATCACTATATGTATTTATTTATGTACTTTATTTTGAAAAGTATTATTATATATTAATATTTATTTATTTAATTTAGCATTTGTATGGGTTTTTTTTCAACACAGCACCTGCAGCAGCTGACAATAGTAATGACTGGCAGCATTAAATCATGCCTAGAAAGCCATGATGTGGAGCACATGCTAGTGAACGCACACAGCCTGCAGGAGCTACATCTCATTGAAGTGGATTGTTTTACTGATGATGTGCTCATCGCTGCTCTCTCTGTCCATGGATTTCTCTCTCTGAACAAGGTGCGCTAGTTTAAATATATCAAAAAATGTTACGCCTTCCGAAAAGTATAGAAGTAATGTATATTTGTGACATTATGATTTTTTTAAAATTTTGCATTGCATTTTATGAGATACATTCCAAAAGACAATACTGTTTGAACGCTGCTTCCCTTTGACCCCTCCCCAACTCCACCTCCCCCATAAAAGGAGGGGAAAAAAAAAGAAAAAAGACCATAACTAATTATTTTGGAGAGAGTACTTTCTCCAAAGATATTGCTGCATGTATTTCATAAAATGCTGCATGATCTTGTGAGTGTCATGTCACAGCTTGATGTTGTTTGCATCATGTCTGTTCGAGTTGAATACATTCTTGAACTTTATGTTTGACTTGTTGTGTGTGCTTATACTGACCCCTTTGCTTGTGCACCTTCACTTCAACAGTTATGACAATTATAAAATGTCCCACCCTACTCCCCACCCCACCCAAAAAAAATTTAAATTAAAAAAAAACACTTAGTTACTTGTCAGTCTTCTAGAAAGAAAGAAAGAAATATAAAGAAATTGCTCTTATATAGCGCACTTACAAGCTCAGAGAGCTTCTCAAAGCGCTGGCCACTAATATCCAGCAATCACAAAATAGTTTGCTGAAGTCAGGATTCGAACCCACGTCGCCCGAGACGCACGTACACAAGTCGTGCACTCTGACCACTGAGCTATTCCTGCCGCCGATAACAGTTATATTATTTAAAATTCCTTAGGCAGCAAGTTAGTAGCTAACTGTGTCAATAAAATTATGATAGTGCAAGTAAATGTGTGAGAATACTGTACTCATAGAGCAAATAAGTATGATGTTCGAGTTTGCACTGAGTACTGTTGGACACAACTAGATTATTACTTCCCTTAGCACAAACCCCGAAGGCATTGCCAAATAAATAGTGACAGGTACGGTAAATGATTCTGGATCTAGATCTTGATAAATATTTTGCTAACATCCAATTAACTGGCATAGATGCAACAGTGAGGGTGCGATGGTGCAAAGTTTTTAACAGTTTTTGGCAGCTGCCTGATCAAGAAAAGAAAATTGTTACATTTCTCAGTTTTTCTGACCTTTGTTACAGTACACACCAGCTGAATCTACACTCACCACTAATCTTTGTTGTTTTCCTTCATATCATTTTAAAAAAAAAATCTCCCTCTCTTTTTCTTTGTGCCTCTTGTCTTATATTTGTTGTATATTTGTTTCATATATGATCTGCATTTTAACATGCATTTTGTAATTTCTATTTGTGGATAGATGCAGCTGGAATGCTGTAACAGCATCACAGTGAGCAGCCTGATGCAGCTGGTATCAACTAACAACCCTCTGTCACATCTTGTGCTGAAGCGTTGCCAGCTGGTCACCTACCAGGACTTCCAGGAGCTGACAGCAGTCGTTAGAAGTGAAAGTTTTGACATCAGTATTGAGTGGGACTGATCTGGCACTTATGCTCTCACTCTTGATGGACTGTACTTGCACTCTAATTCCTAGCAGAGTGATTGAACAAAAGACAATAAAACTGGACCCAGTAAAATTTCATAATGAAGTTGAATGACAATGAAGAATGTACTGGCATTAGGAAAAACTCCCATGTGGTGTAAGTTGTTTATAAGTAAAAACCGGTTTGCAGCTAGCGGCTTGCAGTCATCTAGCACAAGAGCGATTGAACATTTCTTTAGTTCTGTTGTCCACACATAAGTCCATTGCTTTTGTACTTTTGAGTGACGTCATATGCTTGTTTTTATAGTGTTGACATGATTACCTAGTATGTCTAGTCTCTTAGAAACAGATGGCAAAAACTCTTGAAAAAATCTTGTGTACAGTTCTCCCTCAAAACTCAAAGATTTACTTTTAAATGGATTGATCATGTTTTCAATCCGATAAAGGCTGCTAAATAAACTGATGTTTGACTTTAAATGTTCTCCTTTGTTTTCTAGTAAGAAATTACTGTATTGAATGCATGCAGAGAAAACAATTACCATTGCTTCATGGACAGCAATACCTTTGTCAGCAGCATGTGGTACAGGTCTTTCAAATATATACAGGAAGTTCAAATGACATTAATTAAAAGTAACAACAGAAAAAAATGAAGTTTTAATTGGAAGTCAGTTCAGTCTATATTTTCTGGGGAATTTCCCCAATGTTCAATGCTCATTCCCACTCCTGCCCTCCCTTGTTGCTTTACAAGCATGCCATTTGGTCTTGTAACTCATATTTAGCTTTTTTGTAGTTATTTCTCTGTGACTCACAGAATAGCCAGAGAGAGTAAAAGAGATGGGAAGATGGAGACAATTGTTGATGTATTTAATAAATGTTTCCCTGTCTTTTTACCTCATTTGATTGCAAATATTGGCTAACATCAACAACAGCCCCTCAACAACTGCCTTTTAGTATTTTATCAATGTTGGACATCTTAACAGTGTGCCAGCAAACTATGGACTAGGAGTGAAGACCAGACACAATAAAATCACCACACGTTTGATCATCATGTGTAAAAAAGAATGACTAAAAAGAATGACTAATTATGGTCATAGGAAGCTATGGCTCTAGCTTCCTGGCACCCATGTTGTAACAAGAAAGTTGTATATTATTGGAAGCCTGGTATTCACTCTAACTTAAATTACTGTTCCTGTTCCTGTTTTTCCATAATTGTGATATCTGCCATAATTGTGATTTTTCGATAGTCCAGTGTTCCCTCCACACACAAAAAATGAGAGTCCTTGGGACACCCAGGTATAAAATTTTAAGAGTCCTTGTGCAAATTTTGAGAGTCCCCCAATCGGAAAAAAATGTAAAAACAAGTTCAAGCCTCACTTTTTTTTAACTCTGTTAAAGCGTCACATTAGTTATCATAATCATATAAAACCAAAAAATTAAAACATGTATTAAATGTTTATTTAAGCCTGAGTCGCTTGGCTGCTGCAAACTCCTTCAGAGCACCCTGCACAACAGCTTCTGGATCTGTACTTGATGTTGCTGTGGATGAACGGGTTTTGGGCCCAGTCAACCAAGTCAGAAGTGACATGATCGTGTATGATAGAATCAAAGAATGGATTCACGAAGATTTCTTCTGTTCGGTGAATGGATTGCTTGGAGGAAGTTTACAATGCGCGCGCATGTGATTTTTAAGGACGACAACTCCCGACACAATCTTTAATCGTCTGCAATGGCAGTCTCAGTTGGGTTCTGATTCTGATTATGCCGTGAATTAGTTCGCCACTCGTTGGTCGTATTTTTGACTTCAGCGGTTCGAAAAAAATGTGTGCGTCCACAGGACGCACACATGCAAATTTTTCTGCGTCATTTTTCATATTTTGTGCGTAATTGACGCACTACTGTGCGTAATCGGGAACACTGATAGTCCTTAGCAGGTGGGGATCACTGTCATTAGTTTTTTGGATGGTGCTAATAATTAATGTTTATATTTATAATATTTATATTCCTGTCTCCACATCCCAATATTTAATTTCCTATTCCCTCTCTACCCCATCCCCCTTCCCCCCACCCCCTAATCTTCCCCTATCTACAAACACACTTTAACACTCATAATGTACAATCATCTTGACATTATTACACAAATGTATTTTATACACAGATAACTCACTGGTTTTTACTTTTGAATTATCTCCATTTACACACTCTCCACATCATGAATGTAAATGATGGACAGTAAATACTTTCATGCACAAGCTGATTTTGTTACTTCCACTTTGAAGTGATGTCCATTATTGATTGATTTGAGACTGACTGATGCTGGTTTATAGATTATATAAAAGTCAGGCTGCCCACAGGAGGATAATTTGACTAGACAATATAAAAAGAACACACACCTCTTACTTTCTGTAATTTACCTTTAATGTCGGCACTCGTAGGTAGCATTTGATGGATTAACAAAATTTGACGATATGAATGCCAATACAAAGGAAAATTTTTCATTTTGCTATCTCATCAGAAATTTACAGTATATTAATGTTGAGTCATGTGGGGAGTCTCGTGGCGCAGTGGATTAGTTGCTGGTTTCCTATTCTGAAAGTCAAGGATTCAGTTCCTGCTAGGGGCAAACGTATGTGACTTAAGTACAAGACTATTGAGGTCACCGAGGATTTTCTCTGTGTACTCTGGTTTCCTCCCTCTCTTCAATAATGCAGTCAGTATACAAATTTCTAAAATAAAAATGTGATTTGCTTTCCATTTTCCAATAACGATCCTCCTGCCTTTACTTTATACTTTTCCCTTTACACTTTACAATAAAGGAAAACTGGATAGAAGATCAGTGCCAGGAAATAGAGAACAGTCGGAACAAGAACAACAGCATGAAGGCCTACCAGACTGTGAAGCGGCTGATAAGTCTTAGTGAGCTTAATGTCTCCTCGATCCAAAGCAAGTGTGGCATACGACTTACAGTAGAACAAGAAGTCTTGGATAGATGTACAGAGTACTGCTCTGACATTTACAACCACACACCAGAGAGACATCAGTTCTAGTATGTTCCCAGAACAGAGAAGAGGAAGAAACCCTCCCAATTCTCCCAGAAGTTGAGGCAGCAGTGCAATCACTAAAGAAGGGGAAGTCAGCGGGAGTAGACAAAATACCCGTGGAATTGCTTCAAGCAGGAGGCGAAACGATGATTGACGCTCTCACCATTATCTGTAATAAGATCTGGAAGATTGGGGAATGGCCCACACCATGGACCCTGTCGCTTGTCATCACTCTTCCCAAAAAGGGTACCTTCAGGAGTGTGAAAATTACCACACTATCAGCTTCATCAGCCATTCCAGCAAAGTCCTCCTGAAAATAATACTCAACAGGTTGACCACAAGCTGAACAAATCATAGCTGAAGAACAAGCAGGATTCAGGCCAGGGTGAAGTAACACTGAGCAGATTTTCAATCTCAGAATAATCTGTGAGAAATACCTACAGCACCAACAACATCTATATCATGTATTTGTAGACTTCAAGAAAGCGTTTGACCAAGTGTAGCATGCAGCTCTGTGGGCAACCATGAAATTGTACAACATCAGCCCTAAAATTATTGAAGTCATCAAAAGCCTGTATGACAAGGCTACCAGTGCAGTCCTCCACAAAACCACCATTGGGAACTGGTTAAGAACAACAATCGGTGTGCGTCAAAGATGCCTACACTCTCCCACACTCTTGTGGGGGTGCTGAGGGTTTCTGTATAAAAAGTATCCTCACTTTCTGGAAATTTAATGCTTTAAATTCTCACTGTCGCTGTCTTTCTCCTTTGTTCTTTCTCATTCCTACTCTGTTCTATCAATCTACTATCTTCTTCGCTAGACTAGTCATCTACTTTTTTCTTTGAAAACTCTCCCAAAACTCCTCATTTGTATATGCAATCTGTTGGGTCAGCTTGGGGATATTGAACGCTTTCTGCCAAATGGTATAGGGCTTTCTATGGTATTATTATTTAGCAATGTAGGCATTTTATATACCCCCGTTGGGGTGCCGGGGATTTCAGTATAAATAGTATCCCCACTTTCTGGAAATTTAGTGCTTTAAATTCCCACTGTCGCCGTCTTTCTCATTTGCTCTTTCTCATTCCTGCTCTGTTTTATCAATCTGCTATACTATCGTCTTCTTCGCTAGACCAGTCTCCTACCTTTTTTCTTGAAAACTCTTCCGGGACAAGACTCCTTATTTGTGTATGAGGTCTGTTGGATCAGCTTGGGAATATTGGACGCTTTCTGCCAGGTGGTCACTAGGGCTTCCTATGATGTTATTATTTAGCAATGTAGGCATTTTATATGTATGTGTTTTGTTGATAATTTATAATGATGTTTGTATTCTATTTTGTTTTTGTAAACGGGGGTTCGATAAGTTGGGGTGAAGCCTCAGCCGTCCCCTGCGTGGGATGTCTTTATTGTAAAGTGACTGGCTGGTGGAGAGCTTTCGGTTTTACCACTAGGGTTGTTTCAGCAGATCTTTTATGTGAATCGGGGGTTGTCCGGTCCTGATTTGGCTCGGAAGAGTCCACTGGACCTAAAGCAATAATAATGTAATGTAATGCATTTTATATGTATGTGTTTTGTTAATATTTTATAATGCTGTTATATTCTATTTTGTTTTTGTAAATGGGGATTCGATAAATTAGAGTACAGCCTCATTGTCCCCTGCATGGGATGTCTTTATTGTAAAGTGAACAGCTGGTGGAGTGCCATCAGTTTTACCATTTGGGTAGTTTCAGCAGATCTTTGATATGGATCAGGGGTGAGCGCTCTTCAACCAAGTTGTAGTCCTGATTCGGCTCTTTGCAGTCCACTGGACTCTATAAACAATGACTCACTAACTAACTATATATCTCGATGTGAATAATTATATCAAGAATGCATTGATAGAATTTTGATGTGGTGTGTCAAGTATTGCTGTTCATGCATATACATTTAAGAGTTTGACCTCTCACAATCCGTTATGTCGTCTTTACAATCTTGTTTGTGAGGATGAAGTTCATTTTGTTCTGTTTTCCGTGCTTGAATGATTTAAGAACTGATTTAATCTTATTTAAATATTATAGGTACCCATCTTTTTTTCAATGAATCCTGCTCCTCTCTACACAAAGTATGGCAGTGTTAAGAAATATAGCTCTTTATCTGTGTTTTGCATATAAGCATTTGAGAGAAGTATCTGAACAAGATGTGATCTATTTTTTGTTATGCTGATGGTGGTTATTATTTCTGTAATGTGCACACCCCTTCATATGGGGCTATGACCTTGAATAAAATCTCTCTCTCTCTCTCTCTCTCTCTCTCTCTCTCTCTCTCTCTCTCTCTCTCTCTCTCTCTCTCTCTCTCTCTCTCTCTCTCCTGAAGAGTTTGAACAGCCTACAACGTCGAGCTGCAAAACTTATTCTCCAAGACCCTTCTCTAACCACCGATCAAAAGCTAAAAAAAATAGGAATATTACCACTGAGCCAACAGCTCTTGTTCAACAAATATGTGTTTTTGTTTAAAACGTTAACCATTGGCGGACCCATATACTTAAAATCTCTTATTGTGCCTTTACACTCACCTTATAGCAACTCAAGGAATAGCTTTGTATGTATCACACCCAGGTTAGATCTGTTTAAAACTAGCATTTCCTACTCTGGCGCATCGCTTTGGAACTCCCTGTCACAACATTTAAAATATGCAAACTCCCTGTCCTCGTTTAAGGCTGGTCTGTCTGCCCTAATTCAGAACTAGCTTTAAAGTAAAAAGCCTAAACAAAATTTCGAAGACACGATTATGTATTCTTTCTTTCTCACATGCGTGAGTATATATGCCGCATATATCATGTATATGTGCATTTGTATTGAGATACGTTGTACATTGTATATATATAGTACTTTTATTTCAATTTTATGAGTATGATTGCTTGTGTGTATGCGTATGTTATCCTGATAGTATTCATACTACTTATTTGTAGTTCATGTATGTTGTTACAATGTACTCACATCTATTATATATTTGCATGTGTTAAGGACTAGCTGGAAGAAAGGACCTCTGGACCTAAAGCTACTATCCTTATGTAATAAACGTTTTTCAGTTTCAGTTTCAGTTTCTCTCTCTCTCTCTCTCTCTCTCTCTCTCTCTCTCTCTCTCTCTCTCTCTCTCTCTCTCTCTCTCTCTCTCTCTCTCTATCTCTCTCTCTTGCTCTCTCTCTTTCTGTCTTTCTTTCTTTCTCAAGTTTACATTGACTGTTTCCCCACTGACAAATATAAGCTTATAACAAACAAAAAAAGCACCTTTCAAAAATATAGTTTTTATTAAATCGCTAAATTCAGTTTGCCCCTAGCTGGTATTTAGCTGAACCTCTCCAATGATAGGCAGCATTCAACATGCTATGGTGGTATGGATAATAACAATATATATAAGAAGCCAATAATAATTATATTGAGTATCCAATGTAGTACATACTATATAGATTCAACATGTTGCCAACTGACCGTGTGTTGTGTGGATACCATGTATCAAAGCAGTTTGAATTTGGGTGTGTGAAACTCATTTAACTGGTAATTAGGGTCATCCATCAAGGTTAATTGCTGACATCTTTCGTCATTAGCTGAACATTTACGTAAGGCTTCATATTTTAATCAGTCAGTAATGCATGTATCCCAAGCTTCTGAGATTCCTCATGCCTAAACCTAAAATGATTTAAATGATGCAGGCCTCAGCATTCTCTAATACTGTGTGTGTGTGTATATATGTTAAAGATTAGAAATTTTATCATGAATTTTTTATTTTTTAACTATAAAAATTTCTCATATTTGAAGCTTATCGAGGGTCAGTAGTGATTTGCTTATTAAGTGTTGCATGATGTTAATATTGATGCGTGTGTGAGACTGTGTAGCCTATTTGTATGCGAGTGTGTGTGTGGGTGGGTGTGGGTGTGGGTATGTGTGTGTGTCAAAATGTGAAAATGTAAATTGCAAAAATGTGTGTGTGTGTGTTTGTAAGGCGGATGAGTCTGGCTTTTTGAAGTTGTGAGCTATATAGATTATAATATTATGTTGTGATTTTTTAAAATTAAAAAAAAAACATTTTGGACATTGTTAAAGGTAAAGGGAAGGACCTAGCTAGGTGAACACAGAGTTTAGTTGACATATTGTTTAATCAAAGTGATTCAGCAAAGACATCTATTATGCTCAGTACTTGGTTGTATTGTCGTGTTATAAACAGCTGATGCGTATTTGTATTGTTATTATTATTATGACCTTAGACCTATTGCGCACATAATGAAGATGCATAATGTGTATTATTTTTTGCGTCATATGAATAGCAATGTGAGTCTATGTACTCAACCCCCCCCCCCCACACACACACACACACACACACACCAACCCCCACCCTCAACCCTCACCTCCGCCTCCCCCATCCCCCCCCCCCAAAAAAAAAAAAAAGAATAAATAAGGAATTTTGCAAATCTGTGCAAAATAAATCCAAAATTGACATTTAAAAAAATGTCAGTCCGTCTGTCCGCTTTCCACCGTCAGTGCAAAGCTTGCAAGTGTATTGATATCTCAGAACCTATTTCAACTATCACAATCAAACTTGGTAAGATGGTGTATACCCTTGAGACCTCATAAATGATCAGTGAATGAATGACTTCACTTCAAGGTCAAGGTCACAGGGTCAACAAACGTTAGTCAAAAAAGAAAAATTTGTCACATGTAACTTTTTTTCTAAGTTATTAATTTTGAAATGATTCTTTGATGCATGGTAGATATCAATGAGACAAACATACGTTATAAATTTGGTCAACCTGTCTCCAAGGTCACTGGAGCTGTCCAAAGTCAGTAGGTATAGGTACTTTGCAGTTTGAAGTGACCTTGATCATAAACTATGAGAGAGATAAAATCAAAACTTATTGATCTTTCATATATGTTTCATTTTTGCGTGGATCTTGAAGGTCAAGGTTATTTTAGGCCTTGCAAAAACGTACCAAAAATATGTCATCGTACAGTGAAAAGGCCATTTATTTAACCCATAGTATGCAACAAAATTGGGTTATTTGATCAGACATACATAAGAGGTCACGTGATGTTCAAGGTCAAGATCACTAAAGGAAAGGTCATCCCAAGGTCACTGGTTTTTTTTGGCATAATACAACTTTTGCTGTACTTTATTTGATAGTACATGAATTGCAGTTGATCTGCACTGTACTACCCCCGTTGGGGTGCCGGAAGTTTCAGTATAAATAGTATCCCCACTTTCTGGAAATTTAGTGCTTTAAATTCCCACTGTCGCTGTCTTTCTCATTTGCTCTTTCTCATTCCTGCTCTGTTCTATCAATCTGCTATACTATCGTCTTCTTCGCTAGCCCAGTCTCCTACCTTTTTTTTCTTGAAAACTCTTCCGGGACAAGACTCCTTATTTGTGTATGAGGTCTGTTGGATCAGCTTGGGAATATTGGACGCTTTCTGCCAGGTGGTCACCCCTTGGGGTCATGAGCAATCTTGCCACTGTAGATTGTTCTAACCTATAAAGGGAAAAGTGAAAGCCCCAGTTGAAAACCTGTCTGTCCTTTATAGGCAAGACCGATTCACTGCGGCAACAGTTCCCCCCGTTGGAGTGCCGGGGGTTTCAGTATAAATAGTATCCCCACTTTCTGGAAATTTAGTGCTTTAAATTCCCACTGTCGCTGTCTTCCTCATTTGCTCTTCTTCGCTAGATCAATGACCTACCTTTTTTCTTGAAAACTCTTCCTGGACAAGACTCCTTGTTTGTGTATGAGGTCTGTTGGATCAGCTTGGGAGTGTTGGACGCTTTCTGCCGGGTGGTCACTAGGGCTTCCTATGATGTTATTATTTGGCAATGTAGGCATTTTATATGTATGCGTTTTGTTGATAATTTATAATGATGTTTGTATTCTATTTTGTTTTTGTAACCGGGGGTTCGAGTAGTTGGGGTAAAGCCTCAGCCGTCCCCTGCGTTGGATGTCTTTATTGTAAAGTGGCTGGCCGGTGGAGGGCATTCAATTTTCCCACTAGGGTTGTTTCAGCAGATCTTTTATGCGGATCGGGGGTTGTTCGGTCCTGATTTGGCTCGGAAGAGTCCGCTGGACCTAAAGCAACAATCAATCAATCATGCCAGGTGGTCACTAGGGCTTCCTATGATGTTATTATTTAGCAATGTAGGCATTTTATATGTATGTGTTTTGTTGATAATTTATAATGATGTTTGTATTCTATTTTGTTTTTGTAAACGGGGGTTCGATAAGTTGGGGTGAAGCCTCAGCCGTCCCCTGCGTGGGATGTCTTTAATGTAAAGTGACTGGCTGGTGGAGAGCTTTCGGTTTTACCACTAGGGTTGTTTCATCAGATCTTTTATGCGGATCGGGGGTTGTCCGGTCCTGATTTGGCTCGGAAGAGTACGCTGGACCTAAAGCAGTAATAATGTAATGTAATGTAATGCACTGTACTGAAATAAACACAGACTTAGGACGGCTCGTGTGTCCCGTTATGTGTTTAGAACACTGTAACTAGGTTAGAAGTGACGTCATTACTGGTCCTGCCACAGACCAGTGACAGTCTGCATTAAATACTGTACCGGTAACTTTCTTTTCTTTTTTCTTTTTTTAAATAAAACTTTAAGAGTGTGACTGTGTGTATGTGGGTGTCATTGTTAGGGGTTAGAATGTAGGATGCATGACTTTTATAATTTGATATGTTGTGTACAACTGCTTTTCTGTTGTTTGTGGTGTGGTGTTTTAATCCCTGAAGTCTTTTGTGTCTTATTGCTTTTGTGCCGTTGTGTTCATGAAATGTACGCCGCAGACATATTTCCTTGTGTTTTCATGAGGGCAATAAAGATTCTGATTCTGTATTTGGAGCCGGAGGTCAAGGTCATCTCAAGGTCAAGAGCATCGAAAGATCAAAATCGGTATTACTTTGCATTTTAATGCCATCGTTTCATTTTGTTCTTTTTTTTTGTTCTTTTTTTTGTTCTTTTTTTTGTTCTTTTTTTTTTTAAAGGGGGGGGGGGAAGGGGGGGGCACTCATTTTCATTTTGAATATTGTGAGTTTCGTAAGGAGCATGTGAATCAAATGTTTTTGCCCTTTAGCTTAATAAAGGTTTCTCTTTGTGGTATGTATTAAACAATATTACTGACTACATAATATACTGTTACAGTGCTTTGTACATAGGTGCGACTATTTAGTTACGCCTACAAACGTGCGCTAAAGAAGAATACACAAGTGCTGCATCTGTTCTTGTAATTTGTTGAAGGATCCGTAGGTGCGTACTGTTCGTGTTATTGAATGGTTACAGTTGCGTCCTCAGCGCTACGCAAGTAGGCATTGCATTGGATAGATACAGTATTAGCCATGTTTTGTGTCCCAGTGGAAATCTCGAAGTTTGATTGTCTCTTTGTGGCCATGTCATTTTGTTTCAGTCATGTTTAACATTTAATGGAAATTCCGAATAGAAACGCGCAGGTCCAAATGTGCTAATGTAGACCAAAGCAAACTCTTTGTGTAGACTATAAAGTGAATCAGAAGTGGTTTGTGTAATGGATGGCCTTCAAGGGAGAGTGTAGGCCTACAGGGATGATTGATCACAGTTCTATATTGCTTTGTCAGTCCTAATTAAATAATACGCTGCTTCCTCCATCTGACATTCCGACCGTGGATGTTAATCAATTTATCCTAGCTGATCCACGCCTCGATAAATTCATGTTAAAAAGAGACGAAGCTCCTAGATCTCTGAAACTCAGTATGATTTGAGTTTGTCCAGCTATGTCTGTTTACGCACGTCAATACAGTTTTCTATTTTTAAGCACTTTAGTTTTAGTTTGACTTTAGTGAACTAGTTGTAGACTAGAGTTACCTGGCCTATGGGTGTAAGCTAGATTGGTGAATGTTGACGACAATATATCAGCTGTCAGAGCTAAGTTTACAAATAAATTAGTACTGTCATAACTGGAAACTGACTTGAAGTTGTTAAGTGGGTTAACATGACTACATATCTTGGCATGCACATTGCACATCGGACACTTGCGTTCATTCGGACGCTTATACTGTCGCTCACACGCATGCGCACTTACACACACACACATACACACACAACACCCACACGCACACACCCACACACACACTTTTGCATTGTAGCACTAGAAAAAAGATCTTTGCATCTTTTGCTGGAGTAAATAATCTCTTCTGAGACGAACAGACTTTGGAAAGAAAAAAAAAGACAAAGACGTTTAAATGAAGATCTACTTTCTTTCTTCCCCCTTCTTTCCTTCAATAATAATAATAATAATAATAATAATAATAATAATAATAATAATAATAATAATAATAATAATAATAATTTATTTTATAAAGCACAAATTCAAACTGACAGTTTGCTCTAAAAGCACACGCGCATTCACATACTCGCGTGCGCAAATTAACCAAGAAAAAAAATCTTTAATAAGACATTATACAGTATAAACATACAAATAAATATAGTATAGATAATAAAACAAAGCATTCAGACATTACAGTTTAAACATGCAGATGGATATAGCATAGATAATAAAACGGTACATAACAAAATTATACATGAATCGTCAAAACAGTAAAATGTACATTTTAATTATAATTTTAATACAGATCATAATTAAGTTAAATGATGCAAACAGCGACCTAAAATAAAAACTATATTTACAGATTTAAGATGTAATATAAAAATTTTCATTAAATGATGTGGTGACATGGTTTACAACAAGGTGACATGGTTTACAAGACTTAAAATGGTAAATCAATACATACATAAACAGTTCATTGAATCAAGACTTGTTTATCATTTATCATTTATTTCCATATTTTTTAATGATTTCTGTCTTGTTATTGTTTCGTTGTTTCAATCTATCTTGTCTTTCGTTCGTTCTTTCAGTCGTTTAATTTTTTTTTCTTTCTTTCTTTCTAGGTGATAGTTTTACAACTTTTTATTGAGTAGGCTACGAAAGAACAGATTAAGTAATCGATCCCACACATCACGTACATACATCTTCTATCCAAACGATGATTTCCACGTTAGCTTCATGCACTGAGCTGTGAAATTCAATTAGAAGTGTCTTACTATGTATAGGTTACACGGAGGCTACACGGAAAGAATATAAAAACGTGGATTAACATAACTTATGCGTGTCATTGTTACCATCACTAATGTCCAGTGTAGTGCCCTTCCGATTGTTTTCTCATAGATAGAGAATCTCAGCTAGTCTGTATAGGGTAGTCACGAGGCATGCAAATCTAACTAAAGTCACTCGTCGGGTCAGAAAAGGTTAAATCACACTTTTTGGGTTGTTTTATCACCCGTGAAAAAAGAAGTGTGTATGTGTGGTGGAGGGGGGGGAAGTGAGAGAGAAGAAATGGAGGGGATAGTGAGGGAAGAAGGGGAGTGGAGAAAGAACAGGAAAGAATTTGCTGGCATTCCTTTGGTTATAAATCCAAGGGTGGGCTTGTCGGCAAACTGACAAAATCTGATGACACCATTTTTAGATATAAGATAATACTTTCTGTTTTCATTGGAACTTTGTCCTTTGATTGTTTAAAAAAACATTATTTATCACATACATTTTAACAAAGGGCTACTTGTTCTTCCTTAGCCTTTGAGCCTGTGTAGCTCCTTGTTAAAGAAGTGGGAATGAAGGTGGGTGGGGGATAGATAGATAGATAGATAGATAGATAGATAGATAGATAGATAGATAGATAGATAGATAGATAGATAGATAGATAGATAGATAGATAGATAGATAGATAGATAGATAGATAGATAGATAGATAGATAGATAGATAGATAGAGATAGAGATATTTTACTAAGCGACATGAACGGAATTAAATTCTTTATTATACAAGCATAAACATGCCAATAATTATAGTCTCAAGACTTTATTTTAGCTATCTTCAATTATGTCACGCACGCGCACATACGTACCTCCTACTCTCCTATTCCGTCCATACACATGTCTTAATAACATGATTTTATGTTATTAAAATAAAGCGACGAAGAATGTACTTATTTGACCTCGGCTATTTGTATTTGCACAGGCAGCCTGCACCCGCCGAAACCACAGAGAGAGAGACAGAGAGAGTCAGAGACAGAACAAAAATGTATGAGCCATTCCAGCGGCGAAAAAGGTTTCTTGCATGTTCCACACGAGCACTAACACACGACGTAGCTGACGTAAGCCTCGGCGAGTCTCAGCTACGCAGTATCATACAATCGTGCACGAATGATTCATAGGCCCTCTCACCCTCCACACGCACACCCTTCGCATACTAGGCAAGGCAAGGCAAGGCAAAAGTTTAATTCCAGGCCCTTGAAAGGGGGAAATGAGGGGGGGGGGGCGAGGGGTTAACAAAAAAACATACATAAAAAATTAATGACTAAGTGGCAATCGACTAGGAAAAAAAGTACCATGAATTATGAAATCTCAGGACAATACATTAAAACAAAATAAACTAGATCAAGTATAAAACAGAGAGAGAGGGAGAGGAGGGGAGAAGGGTGAGAAAGGGGTAGGGGGCTAATAAGAGTACAAACTGTTTCACAATTGTAGCAGAAAAGTATTAACCAATACGCAACAACAACAACAACCCTAATCAAACCACGGCAATGCAAATAAATCTACAGTTGCGGTAATATTGAGGAGGGAGGGATAGAGAAGGGGTGAGGGTAGTGCAGGGAGCTAGAATAGTCTACTATTTTGAAGTGGCAGGTGAGTATGGATGCTGCATGATCCATGCTGCATGTATAATTATACCAATAATAAGGCTGTGTTCTGAAAAACTAAAATACAGCTTTATTATTTTCGAACACATACAAATATCGGTCAGTATAATTTGTCAACAATGCATATAGTATTACCCTATAATACTAGAAAGTATCATCCATAAAAATAATACCGTAGTACTAAATAATAATAATAATAATAATAATAATAATAATAATAATAATAATAATAATAATAATAATAATGTCGAAGCACATACAAAACTTGAACCAAATCCCTTCGGTAGTTTGGGCGATTCAGCTTCAGCTCAGGGCGAAGTACCACCGAACAGATTTTCAACCTCAGAATAATCTGCGACAAATACCTACAGCACCAACAACATCTATATCATGTGTTTGTAGACTTCAAAAAAGCGTTTGACCGAGTCTGGCGTGCAGCTCTGTGGGCAACCATGAGAGTGTACAACATCACCCCTCATCAAAAATGACTGCTACCAGTGCAGTCCTCCACAACGGCGCCATCGGGAACTGGTTTTAGAACAATAACACTATGTAACAAATTTTCACTTTTGTTCTGTTCCTGGGTTGAAAGTGTGTTTTCCTAACCCGTTAAGTCTAGAACAGAAAGGAAATCGCTGTTATTCCAGAAAAACTTTGCTTCTGTGACCGGGACAATGAAATTTGAAAAATCGCGTGTGTTCGAGAAAATTATCGATTTGCTTTCAATGCCGAGCTTCCTCCCTGAACTGCTAGAGTTGTCCACATGTTTCTACAATTCTCCTGAACACTCTAGAACGTTCAAGAAACTTCCAGAACTTTCGAGAAACCCTCAGAACTTTCTAGAACGTTCTTGAACGTTCCAAAAGTAGCTGTACAAGTATAAAAGCACACGACCACTGTGTCCCTGAGTGTCTGGCCCTGGAGCCTGACTTCTCCGCGGTTAGGATTGCCTGGCTGGACTCTATGGTAGCTCCTTGTCGATTAACTTTGGACTGCTGTTCATGACCGCGGTGTGCACCTACCGCTCACGAGTGTCTGTACACCTTTAGACCCAACCGTCTGGCCGGTTCTCTCCCCGGAACTCGTCTTGGGTTCCTTTGTCTTACAACTACTAATGATGACTATCCCCACTCAGTTACCTGTTTGTAACCTATTCCCCCACCTGGCCCATGGGCCTTGGGTCCGACTCTACCTTCTCGGGTCCTGGGTATGCTCTACTTAAGTGACATGTTCCCACTCAGCTAATACTACACGGATTGTACCCTCAGCTGACCCATTGGGTCCTGGGTATTACTACCACGTACTGACTCATACCGCTCAGCTACCTTGCTCTCATACCACATGGCTCATACCTCCAGTCGACCCCATGGGTCCTGGGTATCCGTTTCCATGACTGACCACCCCCCTCACATGACTCATACCTTCAGTTGATCCTTGTGTCCTGGGTATTAGATACCACTACTGACATTTCTCACCACATGACTTATACCTCAGTTGATCCCTTGGATCCTGGGTATTCGTTTTCCTGATTGACATCCCATACCACATGGCTCATACCTTCAGTCGACCCCACGGGGCCTGGGTATCAGTTTCCATGACTGACCATCCCCTCCACATGACTCATACCTTCAGTTTACCCCTGTGTTCTGGGTATCTGTTTTCATGAATGATTTTCCCTACCTCACGATCTGTACCTTTTTTTTTCCTTCCTTGTTTTATGGGTCCATCCTTGATTGTTTATAGCTTTTACCCGGCCCTCCTCGACTTTTAATTTGGTCCTGAAGGATTTTTATCTAATTAGGTACGTTCCCCTCCCCCTGCCCTCCTGGTCACTGCTAGGCCCTCCACCCTTGCCCCTCTGTGCTTGCCCTCCCTTGGCCTTGGCGGCCTCCCTGGCACCCCGGTCCTACCCCTGCCGCCGTTCGTTCGTACTCCTTCCCCTCATGCCTGCCACCGATCCATCTCCGTCTTCTTCCGGACGTCGTAGCAGCGTCCCGCGCTCCCTCTTAACATGACCTCTTACTGCAGCACGACCTCTTATATCAATGGACATCATAATACCAAAGTCTCCTATAGGCATACTGTGTTGGGGACTATAAATTTATAAACTGAACTGAGAGAGTGATTCACAGTACAATCGTAAATCTAGAAATCTACACATTTCTGAACCTTGTTGAGTGGTCTCCGACTGTGTTTGTCTATTCCTTGTGCAATTTTTGTTTTTACCTGATCATAATGACGAAAATGAAAAAAAATCGTTCTATTTTCACACAAAAAAAAACGAGTTTTCTTCGTGCTGTTGTCGTGTAAGCAAAATTTGTGCTTAATGAAGTCATTTTTTTGAAATATAACACTTAGAAGCCAGGAACAAAAATTGTGTTACATAGTGTAATCTCTCCAACACTTTTCAAAATCTTCCTAGAGCGCATCATGTCATATGCCCTTGCAGATCACGAAGGCACAGTCAACATGTGGGGCAGAGCAATCTCCAACCTCCGTTTTTCGGATGACATTGATGAATTGGCTGGAGAGGAACAAGAACTTGAACAGCTTGTACAGAGTCCCTGTGTTGAGGGATTGGCCTTAAACTTTGATGTCCGTGTTGATGCCATTGGTGTTGTTGGCCATCATTTTGGTCTTCTCTGCATTTATTTCCATTCTATAGTCTCTTTACATTCCAAAGTAAGACTGCTGCGCTCCCTTGTCATCTCCATCTTCCTATATGCTTGCGAAGCATGGACCCTCACAGCAGATCCCCAACGAAGAATACAAAGCATGGAGATGAGGTGCTACAGAAGACTTCTGGGCATTTCCTATACCCAACACATCACCAACGATGAAGTCCGACAGACCATCAACCACACAAGCCATTGGACAACACGATGAACTGCTCACAGTGGTGAAGAAACGGAAACTCCGATGGTATGGCCACGTCACCAGATCATCAGGCCTTGCAAAGACTATTCTGCAAGGCATAGTGCAAGGAGGAAGAAGAAGAGGGAGTGTTACACTCTGTTTGATGTTGGTGTTTTCTATCAGTATCTGATTCAGCCCCGATGCTTGAATTCCTGATAGTTGTGTAACTCAGATTCGTTTATTCACACAGCCCGTCCAAACAGCGTACAAGTCACAAAGTCGACGTATGAAGTTTTCCACTTTTATTCAGCACACATCAACAACTGCATACAATTCTCAACTCAACTCAACAACTTTCACAGCAACTCTTCAAATCACTATCAACAACTTTACTCTCTCAACAGCGACTCGGCTCACGATTAAATAACCTCTCTCTTTTCCGGAAAGATTTCGTACATGGTAGAAAATGACGTACTGCCACCAATCGAATAAAAGATCGTCATCACTGACTTACGTCAATACATATTTTTATATCTTCCAGAACGACCTCTTGCCTCTACATGCATCAGGAAATTTCCATCAAGAGTAAACACGCATATCCAGAAGATTCTCAAATAATATCGACTAACGCAAATTATCAACGTTATACAAAGCCTCTCCTAACAACAATGCAAACTCAAATCAAAGGTAAATAAACACCATTATTGAATACTTTGCAAAACGAAACGATTAGATCTATTGTGCGCGCTTCCGACATACTTTCGTTCACGTTTCAACGTAACATAACCCCCCACTCAAGAAGAAATTTACTTAATTTCTTTCAACAACGTTGAAACGTAATGCACAAACAAAGTACAGAATTAAGACTTATTTCAGACTGTCTGAACACTGTCAATGTACTCAGCTCATTCACACAGAGTCAATGGTTTTCATCTTGAAATCTGTCTGGATATTGTCAATGTTCACAGTTTATCTACACGGTCAATGTTTTTTTTTTACTCACACACTCTGCTGAGGAAGTCCGCACCAACATTGTCTGATCCTTTAATAGATTCTACTCGCATGTTAAAGTTCTGCAAGTACATAGCCCATCTCATGATGCGACTGTTCACAAACTTGGCAGAGTTCAAGTAAGTTAACGGCTTATGATCAGTCTGCAGCACGAACTTCACTCCTTGAAGGTACAGTTCGAACTTCCGGATTCCCCATATGATGGCAAGGCACTCTTTCTCCATGGTCGAGTAATTTTTCTCAGCCCTGGACAGCTTCTTGCTGGCGTAACTGACCGGAAATAGTTTCCCTTCGTGTTCCTGCATCAGTATGGCGCCGATGCCTTCGTCCGCTGCGTCTGTTCTTAAGACGAATTCCTTGGAAGTGTCAGGCAGTCGTAGCACCGGATCCTTCGAAAGGAGGTCGCGCACAGTCTGGTATGCCCTCTCCTGAGACGGTCCCCACTGCACTTGGTTTTGGACAGCCTTTCCGCACCAGGTCCGACAAGGGTGCTGTGATGGCGGAGTAGTTTGGTACAAACTCCCTGTAGTATCCAGCCAACCCCAGGAAAGATCGCACCTGCTTCTTGGTTTGGGGACGTGGAGCGTTCAGAATCTTGGTGACGTTTTCTAGTAGAAGCCCCTTTTTGTCCTTCTTTCAGCGAATGGCCGATAAAGTCTACGTTGTCAGTCCCCAGAATGCACTTACTGGGTCTCACGGTCAGGTTGGCTTCTGTGAGACGGTGAAAACAGCTCCCTCAAGGTCTGCAGATGCTCTTCCCAGGTGCGAGTGTGGACTAGCAGGTCGTCCCAGTAACACACGACATTGTCCATCCCTTTGAGCATCTTCTTCATCCCTCTCTTCAGGGTAGCTCCGCTGTTGACCATGCCAAAGGGCATCCTTAGGCACTCGTACGTCCCATCAGGGGTTATAAAAGCAGTCTTTGGTATGTCCTGTTGACGCACGGGGACTTGCCAATAACCTTTGCTGAGGTCAATCTTTGAGAAGATTCTACTCCCCGATAATTGGCGGAAGAGGTTTGCTGCGGTAGGCATCGGCTCAGGGTCGAAGACGGTGATCTTATTAACCTTCCTGTAGTCGATGCATACTCGGTTGCTCCCGTCCTTCTTCTTCACGACCACGACAGGGACGCGTAGGGGGAACTGGACTCCCTGATGATGCCCATCTTCAGCATCTCATCGATGTCTTTCTTCAAGGATTCACGGGCCTTGAAAGGGATCGGGAAGGGCTTGGATCGAACAGGGATATTCGAAGTGAGGTGGACTTCGTGTTCGACCAAAGTTGTAGAGCCAGGGACATCGCTGAAGTTGTGGGGAAACTCGCCCATAAGGTCCTTGAGCTCCATCTTTTGACCTTCCGTCAAGCTTGGTCCTAGCTTAACGTCATCGATGCCTTCTTTGCTGTGGAAGTCTCCCAGTTCCAACAGTTCCTCGCTGTCAAAGCTGTTGTCGATCTCAGCTGCTGTTGCTGCATGCACAGTCTCTGATGGCCTTTCCACGTACAGCTTAAGGAGGTTGGCGTGGTATATCTTGGAATGCTGGCCGACCTTCACCTTATAATCGTTGATCCCCACCACGGTCTCCACTTCGTACGGGCCTTTCCACTGCATCAGCAACTTATTATGATCAGTAGGTAGCAGCACCAGCACTTTGTTGCCAGGTTTGAACTTCCTGTTCACAGCCCTACGATCGTAGTAGTGCTTTCCACAGTCTTGGGACTTCTTCAGGTTTTCTCTGGCTATCTCGAGAGTCTGCTCCAGCTTCTCCCGTAGCTCAAACACGTACTGGTAACTGTTCTTCACCTCTGGGGTGTCCACTTCTTTCGTCCACAGTTCTTTTAGGATGTGCATCGGCCCTCGGATGGTTCTTCCGTACAGCAGCTCGAACGGAGAAAAGCCGGTGGACTCCTGCGGTACTTCTCTGTAGGCGAAAAGTAAGGCGTTGATATAGCGATGCCATTGTCTGGGCTGCTCGCTGCACAGTTTCTTCAGGGTGGACTTCAGCGTAGCATTGAACTTTTCGACAAGCCCGTTGCACATCGGATGGTAGGGTGTCGTAGTCAAATGCCGGATGCTCAGCAGTCTGTTGACCTCCTTCATGCAGTCAGAGACGAACTGCGTCCCGAGGTCTGTCAGAATTTCTTCAGGCACTCCAAGTCTACTGAACATGTCCACCAGTGCCTCTGCTACAGTTTCAGTGTCAATCTTCTTCAGTGGCACTGCTTCTGGGTACCGAGTCGCATAGTCCACTAAAGTCAGTACCCACCGATGACCTTCTTCACTCGGAGGTCTTATTTCGCCGATTAAGTCTAAGGCCACCCTCTTGAAAGGTCGGTCGATCAGAGGCATCCTCTGCATAGGCACTTTCGGGACCCTTCCTCGAGGTATGGTCTTCTGGCAAATGTCACATGATCGGCAGAAACGGCTGACGTCCGCATGAAGTCCTGGCCAGTAGAACACCGCCTGGATTCTATCCGACGTCTTCTTGATACCCAGGTGACCTCCCATGATTGAGTCATGCGCTACTTCCATCACCTGGCGCCTTAAGGGTAATGGTACCAGTACTTGACGTAGTGGTTTACCTCCGTTGACCCTCGGGTGCTGGAAGATTCGGTACAGGATCTTGGCCTTCACCTCAAAATAGACCGTGCCACTGCCCTTGGTCACGTGGTCTTGGCGGTTCCTGTACTTGTTTAAAGTGCTATCAGCTTCCTGGAGCTGGATCAGCTTATCTCTGTCCACGATGGCAGCTTTAGAGTTGTCGGCGACCTTCAGTGGCGTAGTCGTCTTGTCTCTCTTGGCCTGGGCCCTGGTAGTAACAGCACCGACGATCTCTGGTCGGCAGGGCTGAGCCGGAGTAACCACATTGTCCCGTAGCAGCTCTGTAAGGTCTCCATCGGGAAATGGCAATGGATCCTCCTCCACAACTTCGACGTGTTGAGTTGAGGCAGGACTCCACTCTGGATCGGGGTCGTCGGGTCGTCTCGCGCCGTCGATATTCCCGATCATCAAATCATACAGCGGCTTCTTCAGGCAAACCGCTTCGACTTCGCCTATGTAGAAAGGGGTGTTGACATGAATTTTCGCAACTGGCGCTCTCACACATTTGCTGTCGGCCATAAGTGTCCATTTTGAATCGCCAGTGAACTGTTCTTTAGCGATTAGGTCTTCTCTGACGATGACCCCACTGCAGCCAGAGTCTCTTAAGACAGTCACTTCATGATTTCCGACGCGTCCCTTTGAAACAGGCATGTTCTGGACGGTCACAGCTGCGCTGGCGACGACGGGGATGGATTTCCCGTTGGCAAGGAGAAGTTGGCCATCAGTCAGGCACTCTTGCACGTCCGCAGGGGTAGCTGTGCGCTCGGTCTCACTCGGAAGAATGACGCTCCCGCCGCACACTTGATGGTCAGATCTACTGGTTTGCCGTTGATTGGAGAAACGTCTCTGTCGGTTGCCCGCCGCTGCATTGTCCGTACTGCCCCGCTGTCCGCTACTTTTGTTTTGAGGACAATTAGCCGCCCTGTGGTCTGTAGCGTTGCAGGTGAAACAGCCTCTTGAATGCCCTTCCCTGGGAGGAGGCGTGGAGTCCGTCTGTCTCTGGCTCGTCTGGCTCCCTTGGACCTGATTCCCATGGTTTGCAGTCTTCTGAAAATGTTTCGTCGCGCCGGGTGGCCCCAGGGTTTTCCCATGAGCGATGAGATATCTTTCAGCAGCCTCAGTCACATCTTTAAGCGTCTGCAGCTTTTGTTCTTCTAAGTGGGTCGCTAGGTCCTTGTGACAGGCATTGAGAAATTGTTCTTTCACGATCAGGTCATGGAGACTGTCGTAAGACTTCTTTCGCCTGATAACTCCACCCACTTGTGTAGATATGACGACAGGCGCTCCACAAACTGCTTTGGCGTCTCGTCTGACTTAGGCCGGCATTCACGGAAGCGTTTACGGTAGCCCTTCTCTGTAAAGTTGTAGCACTGCAACAGGGCCTCTTTCAAGACGTCGTAGTCTTTAGCGTCATCGTCCGACAATCTGGTGTAGACGTCGAGTGCTTGCCCCGTCAGAAGTGCACTTAGTCGAATCGCCCAGTCTTGAGGTTGCCAGTTAGAGCTTTTGGCAAACCTTTCAAATCTCGCCAAATAACTGTCGATCTGGTCCTTCCCGTCGACAAACGCTGGCAGTTTTGGAGCTTTGTTGTCACTGATAACTTGTGGCGCATGCTGACTGTTTTGGATACGCGCCAACTCTAGCTGGTACTGACGATCAGCTTCTAATCGTCTCTCTTCCATCTCGTCACGGCGACGCTGTTCCTCTAATTCTCTTTCTTGACGCCATATTCTCTCCTGGAATTTGAGGTACTCCGTCAGCTGTTGCCTTTTAGATTTAGTTCAACCCCTTTCTGCCAGAAGGTCCGCCATCTTGATGCTTCTGGAAAGTTCTTTTCTGGAAAGTTCTTTTCTGGAAGGTTCTTCTTCTAGAAAGTTCTTGACTGTAGAGTTCTTTTTCTGGAAAGTTCTTGACTGTGCTGTACCTTTCTAGACTGTTCTAGAACAGCACGCTTTCTGCAGTAGCGCTGATGCTTGTCACTAGTCGCCTTCGCTGACGCAGGCCCCGCTGTCCTCGTCGTATGCGACGCTGCACCACGCTGGTGTTGATGTATACGCTCCTGTGCTGAAGTAGACGCGACGTCCGCTCGACGCTCGCTGTAACACTGGCGATGTAGCTCCGAGACTGTCCCTCGACGTAGTCTTACGGCAGCCACGTAGTCCCGATCTGTTGTTCGCTCACGAAGCAACTCTTCAGCGACTACACGCCCTTGCAGTCAACCCGAACCTATCGGTGATGTAGTCCCAGTATGTTGGCCCCTCTCGACGCAACTCGTTGGCGGCTACCCTCGATGACTGCCTCTCGTAACGTTGACTCGCTTGTTGTAGCAGTTGAACCCTTGGCTATGGCGTGAATCGCGGCTTGACCCCCAAAATGTTACACTCTGTTTGATGTTGGTGTTTTCTATCAGTATCTGATTCAGCCCCGATGCTTGAATTCCTGATAGTTGTGTAACTCAGATTCGTTTATTCACACAGCCCGTCCAAACAGCATACAAGTCACAAAGTCGACGTATGAAGTTTTCCACTTTTATTCAGCACACATCAACAACTGCATACAATTCTCAACTCAACTCAACAACTTTCACAGCAACTCTTCCAAATCACTATCAACAACTTTACTCTCTCAACAGCGACTCGGCACACGATTAAATAACCTCTCTCTTTTCCGGAAAGATTTCGTACATGGTAGAAAATGACGTACTGCCACCAATCGAATAAAAGATCGTCATCACTGACTTACGTCAATACATATTTTTATATCTTCCAGAACGACCTCTTGCCTCTACATGCATCAGGAAATTTCCATCAAGAGTAAACACGCATATCCAGAAGATTCTCAAATAATATCGACTAACGCAAATTATCAACGTTATACAAAGCCTCTCCTAACAACAATGCAAACTCAAATCAAAGGTAAATAAACACCATTATTGAATACTTTGCAAAACGAAACGATTAGATCTATTGTGCGCGCTTCCGACATACTTTCGTTCACGTTTCAACGTAACAGGGAGACCGAAAAAGAGGTGGGAGGACAACATTCGAGAATGGAC
The DNA here is from genome assembly GCA_036898135.1 of Oncomelania hupensis. Classification (NCBI taxonomy): domain Eukaryota; kingdom Metazoa; phylum Mollusca; class Gastropoda; order Littorinimorpha; family Pomatiopsidae; genus Oncomelania; species Oncomelania hupensis. The sequence continues at coordinate 112,711,731 of CM072511.1, forward strand.
TGGTTTGACACTGAGCGAAGCCATCAGGGCTGCTGAGGACAGAGAAAGATGGAGTATGCTGGTAAAACGATCATCTGTGGTGCCCCTACGACCTCCGGGTTACGGGACAGGATAGGATAGGATAGATAGGCTCTGGAGGTGGTGTCAAGCCTCTGTACCAGCTGTTAAAGTTCTTGTTCCTCTCCAGCCAATTTATCAATGTCATCCGCAAAACGGAGTTTTGAGATTGCCCTACCCCCTATGCTGACTGTGCCTTCGTGATGCGCTCTAAGAAGATGTTGAAGAGTTTTGGAGAGAGTAGGCATCCCTGATGCACACCGATTGTTGTTCTGAACCAGTCGCTTCTCCTCCTGCTTGAAGCAATTCTGCGTGTATGTCGTCCACCCCAGCTGCCCCCTTCTTCAGCGATTGCATTGCTGTCTCTACTTCTTCTCGGAGAATTGGGAGAATTTCCTCTTCTTCTCGGTTCTGGAGACATGATAGAACTGATGTGTATCTGTTGGGTGTGTGGTTGTAAAGGTCAGAGCAATACTCTTTCCGTCTATCCAATACTTCTTGCTCTTCTGTAAGGCATATGCCAGACTTGCTTTGGATCGTGGAAACCTTGGGCTGTTTAATACTTGTCAGCCGCTTCACAGTCTTGTAGGCCTTCTTGATGTTGTTCTTGTTTTGACTTCTCTATTTTCTGACATTGATCTTCTATCCCGTTCTCCTTTGCTGGGTGCATGCCTTTTCGGATGTCATTGTTGATTTTTCGGTAGACATCAGCTCCTTGTGAGGTGTTATTTTTCTCTTTCATCTTTCTTCGTTTGTCACACAGGTTCAAAAGTTCAGGTGTGATCCACGGGGGTTTTTTGTGGTTTTTTTTTCTTGTGTGTGTGTTTTTTTTAGGGGGGGGGGTGGATTGATGGGGGAGGGGGGGGGGGTGGGTGTTTGCCAAGATCTCAGTGGCGGCATCTGTCAAAGTTGAGTTGAAGGTCGAGAGCTGAGTGGAAGGTCATGGTGTTGACATCTAATTCACCAGCTCCCAAAATCAGTGGTGAAAATGTCCATCCAATGGTGGTTTGGAATATTTCTTCCAATCCACCTCCTGGCCTGCAGTTTGTCCAGGTCCAACTTCAGTCTGGTGCACTTTGCTGTCTTCAAGTGGAACCGGAAAGACATCATCATGAGATCGTGGTCACTTCCGATGTCTGCTCCTGGAAAAGTGCGTGCAGGACACGCACTTTCTAATTAGATACCAAGATTAAAAGAAATCTGTCCATGCATTGGTTTTCCAAAGAAAAGTGCGCAAATGTCACGTCCTGACTGACGGACAATGCCAAAAACATTAGTTACCGTGCTTTTCAGCTTGGGAACTAATAAAGTCCGTGTTGTCCTCTCTCGAGGTGGAATAGCCTACTAGTGAATAGATGTTTTTGTCCTTCTGAATGGGGAATCACAGTTAAAGGTCTTTTCCGCAGAGTTAACCCCAAGCCAACTCTCACTCTCCTCGCGCATAGTTAACCCCCACTTCCAACCCCCGTTTTCCTGCCTCTTTCCTTTCTCATGCGACAGCCTGGCATACACGGGGCACGGCGGTGCGAGAATGCATTAACATTTTAAAATCTGGCCACACTACTGTGACAGTGGTGTTACTTTACCTGTCTGTGCAGACGCCGAACCGCCCGTATTAGGTGAGTGCTCTATGTTTGTGTCTGCTCGCTTGTGCTTACATATTCAGAAGTTTGAAGTCTATTTGAGCTGCGTAGTTAAGTCGTAAAAGTATGACTGCTGAACTCATATTATTTTGTTGTGAAACATAATTATAGGCTACCGGCAGCTATGGGTTTTAAAATGTTCTTGTATATACCTTGCGTGTATGATATAGGCTTAGGCCTAGTCGTATGAAGAAGCAGTATCTTGAAATACAAGAATTTGTTTTGTTCTCGTGATGGTGGTTAATGATTCGCGGTTCTGTGTGGACTGAACTTGTAATTTTCGTCGTCTACTCTTCGTCTTGTTTCTCCGTGTAAAAAATCTAAGCTTCTCTTCTCGTGCTGGAAAAAGTACAAAGTGTGTGATGATAGATGTTCTGTGATTGCAAAGACTAAGAGCAGACATTAAGTGCACACCAGTGGATTTTTATTAGAACTCTGTGGTCTGTTAATTATTGATGATGTACGAGCTTGTGGTGAGTGTTTGGAGATAAAGGAACGTGTTGTACGTGATTGTGTGTGCTTGTGGGTGTGGGTGTGTGTGTGTGGGTGTGTGTAATGATGTGAATGTATTTACATGTTTGTGTCTGACTTGCGTGTTTTGGTTTTGTCTATGCCTATCCGTCTGTGGTTGTGTTATAAAATGTGTGTGTGTTGTGTTGCATTGCATGGCCCACTCTGAATCTTGCTATTTGTGCAAGTGACAGACGTTGTTTCATAATTCTAGATTGTGGTTCGTTTCGATGTAGGAAACTTTCGTGTAGTGGACTAGGAATCTGCGTTTGAGTTCCACGCCGATAAAAAAAAACAAAAAAAACAGCTAGACGGTTTCTCAGCACACCACTACATATCTCATTGGAATGTTTTGTAGCAAAGCAGGCACATAGACCTACTGAGACAACTCTCTACCAAAGCGTTTATGTTTATGCAACAAGCATTGGATTGTGTTTACATCTAGGCCTATGTGACTAAGTATAAGATTTCTGAGTACGCAGACGGAGTCATTAAAGCCAACAGTGAATACACCGATAATAAAGTCACTTATCCGTCTTGCAAGTTTGTCCGAGGTTCTCGTAATCATTAGGATGCAGAATGCCTACTCATTAGATATATTGACGTAATGGAGCAGAGTCCTGGGTACGTCATTAAATATAGAGTACCAGTACATAGACGTAAAGTGACCCGGATAAATATGTTATTTTAATTTTTTGGAATAAAATTGTGTTGTTGGTTATTTGTTTGGTTGTTTTGTTGTTGGTTTTTTAACTTGGGACCGAGGGCTCACTGTGATGTCCTGACAATATCCTTATTTTAAAGTTAGTGTCAGTATAAGAAAAAAAATCTGTGTCGTCATCCCCTCCCCCTCCCCTCCTGTGACTTTAACATTGGCCCAAAAAAGTTTGAAGTATAGGCTTAAAAATCATTGAACCAGAACAAATTCACGCCCAGTTTCATGTATTGCTGACTCACTGTCAAAGACCTTAAAGGTCTGAAGTCAAATGTTCAAACATTACATTAACTTGTTTGATTATAGAAGAGTCTAATAATCAAGATTATTGCGGTGAAAGCTTTCTAATAAGCTCAAAAACAATAACAGTAACGCGCCTATCTGTCCATTCCCTAAGGTTTACGAAAATCGCTCTGGAAACATCCAAGGCGGTGATGATGTTACAGTTGTGTATTATATCTGCTGAATGAGCATATAAATGAGTGTGTCTGCATTTGTAGAGCAACAAAATACGGCACAATACAATAGTCCCTGGTAGGTCTAGATCATGTATTTACATCTGGAGCAAGTAACCAAGGTTATGCTTTAAAAAAAAAAAGTTTCTGCTGCCGGTAAGAGTAATATTTAGAGTCAATTTTCGAAAATGCTACAAAACATGTATGAAAATAATTGTAAGCAAATATTAATCTTTTATCGTGAATTATACTTTTTTTTCGCTCTTTAATCGTGGCCTCAGACAAACTTTAACACAGATATTATGGGATGCATTGGCCGACAAAATCACCAGTTATTCTCCATTAGAATGTTCTTCACCACCAGTTATTCTCCATTAGAATGTTCTTCACTTTATGACCTGTCCTTATAATTTCTATTTACCCGGTTTTCACAGCAATGACGAATGGTTTCTCAAGACAAACCCCAGTGATGTTGCTAGAAATTTTCAGCATAGGCCATTTGGCCGATTCAATCACAAACCTTTAGGACATTTTGAAAATCTTTCGGCCATCATTTTTACTTACAAAAATGTTGCAACCAATACCACACACCGAACACTGACGAAAACAGTTTCATTTACATTTATTAACAATAAAACAACATAAAATTTTATGAAATGACTAGAATGGATGACTAATAAACTCTTCAACTGAACTGTGAACTTAGATGAATCACTGAAGCAAACACAGAAAACCCAAAAAAATGTACTGGCATGACACCTGACATGACTAGTCATGTCCCTCAATCTATCAAGACAGACTTCTAGGTTTACACTTTAAACCTTTTTGAGTTTAGCCACTCTCTTTTTGTCCCCTATACGCTCTGTGTCCGGGGACGTTAATTTACTAAAGAAAAGAAGAAAAGAAAAAGCCACTCTCTTTCTCTTTTTCCTTCTTTCCAACACCAAACGAGAGGAAGCGCTGGCCACTGATAAGTTTCGCCTTATTTTCGGCGGTATTTCGAAAATGAAAAGTGTTTTTGCCGGAAGCACGCCACGGGTTCGCAATAAGGGGAGGTACTCTAACTCTCTCTGCTGATGCATGTGTCATCTGTTTGGCGCTTCCGATACGCGATGTTCGACAATATTTCATAACTCATAACACCTTTATTTATCCAATAGGAAATTAATATGGCCAGAAGCAATAACAACGAAACAGACATGAGGCAGGCAAACAAAAAACTGACAAAGGGTGGCCGATTGAGACGTAAAACCTTAGGACAGCGGGCCGATCAGAACATGACTCTTTCGGACATGTTGGAATTTTATCAGTGAATGGCCGATTTGCCGACGAAAACGACATCACTGCCCAATTACATGTTTTTTCCACTTTAACACGTCAAACTACAGTCTGTTTACTCGAGTGTTTTTTTAGCTATTTCATATTTATTTTACGTTCTTAAAGGGTGTATGTCTGAATTTATGATTAGGTTTACTTGTACTGGGTTCAGGAATAATTAGAGGATTTGCCAACAGTGTGGTATACATAGGCCTACATACTCAAAGAAACTTAAGATGTAACAATTATGCCTATATTAATAAGGCCATTTGCTCATATCACGAGATCGTGTTCACACTTAAGAACCTAATTGGTTACTATTTAGAGTGGCCGTTTGCAAACAACAGAAAAACAACGAATTTCTGTACAATATACCCTAAAAACCGAATTACCCGCTCCTCGATCTATCGGAGGATGTAAATTCCATAAAACAATTTGCGCACCTAAACTGCAGGATTACCGACTGTTCTCTATTTCCTGGCATTGATCTTCTATCCAGTTCTCCTTTGCTGTGCGCAATAATTTTATAATAATTTAATTCATTTAAGAAGAACGTTTGTCCCTCACAGGTAAGCTCCAAGCGCGCGCTACATGAAACAAATTTACAAAGATTAAGTGAAGATTTTTTTATAAAAAAAAGAAAAGAATAGAAAGAAACATGCATAAATACGAGATGTCATATAGGCCTATAAATACGAAACATGCAATCACAGAAATTACAATCGGTAATACATACACTTTTTCGCGAATTTACATCATTTATCACAATTTATCACGTTTTCATACTTGGATTTATTTATATCCGTCGAAATTTGGTGTCTCGGATAAGAAAATACATTCGGTGTAAGCGAAGCTACGTTGTAACCGTGTTCGTTGTATCCATAAAGTTTTAAGTAATAAATAAGAACAAATCTGGTAGGGAATTTTGATTTCCTTCGGTAGATGCGTTGTTCGTTGAAAGCGCGCTCGTTGTACGCATGTTTGGCTGTGTCTGCAACCAAATATTATTTAGATCGGCTGAGCCAATTTTTAAACACAGCGCAACTCGTTTTTAGAAAATGGTGGAGAACAATGACCTTGATCTTTGAAAAAGTACAAATACGAATGATGTAAAATGCTTAGTAGAACTGTTAAAGTATCCATAAGGTAAACATTATGAATTTCGATTAAGTTATTCTTGAGATAATGCAAAAAGTGGGTTTTAAAGAAAGTTAAATTCCGAGTGACGGTCCGACCGACTGACCCACTGTGCGACAACCGGACTGCCACTCCAACCGCCCATGTTCTGAAGTATCTGTATACCAAAAGTCAACAAATCAGTTCAGCCGTGTTTGAGATAGGGCCTATTGACCAAAAACGCGTTTAGCAACACAATAACTCCAGTGACCTTGACCTTTGTGATAGAGCAAATATGATGGCATGGGAGGCAGGCTACTAACCTAGGTAATGTTCCTATTAAGTTTGGGCAAAATTCGTTAAGAGGTTCTTGAGATATGGCTTCCAGCGGACAGGCCGATGGATAGACAGGCCGCCATTTGGCTCGTTCAGATTCCCACCCCAACCCCACCACCCCTTAATCAAAGTATTTCCACATATGTCTGGAAATACAAAAATGCATCTCAGCCATCATTCTGTTCCAAAATGGTCGTATTTCCACGAGTACGGCAAGTTCACGGCTGCTTGCTGTTGCAAATGCTAAAACAATGTGCATTACGTTTGCAGATCTTCAAGCAGTCAGATCACTATCTCTGGCTGTCTTTGTCTCTCTGTCTCACTCTGTCTCGCTCTGTCTGTCTGTCTCTCTCTCTCTCTCTCTCTCTCTCTCTCTCTCTCTCTCTCTCTCTCTCTCTCTCTCTCTCTCTCTCTCTCTTTCTCTCTCTCTCTAATATATATACGCAAAAACGAATGTTGTAATACTCTCTGGACCATCACTGTTTATGTTGTAACATTTCTGAACATTATGAAATTAATTTTTTTTTTATTGCTTATGGAAACCGAACTCCAAAATTGCCCATCAAACGGAGTGAAAACTATTTTGTATACATTATAGTGCATATGTGTGAAAACTTATCTTGCATACTCCTCCCTTCGGGTGCGGCAAACTCTGTCGTCTGTTAAAATAATTCAGTACACTTTCAAATAAGCAATACGCCCAGGTTTATTGCACTATACCGGACAAAATGGGAATTACTCATCTCTTGTTTTGAACCCACCCACATTGTCTGTGCATTTCAATAACGACAAGATTGATTAAAACAGTAAGGTGGCTTGTGCCGAATCACATTACATTACATTACATGATTATTGCTTTAGGTCCAGCGGACTCTTCCGAGCCAAATCAGGACCGGACAACCCCCGATCAGCATGAAAGATCTGCTGAAACAACCCTAGTGGTAAAACTGAATGCTCTCCACCATCCAGTCACTTTACAATAAAAACATCCCACGCAGGGGACGCCTGAGGCTATGCTTTAATTTATCGAACCCCCGTTTACAAAAACAAAATAGAATACAAACATCATTATAAATTATCAACAAAACACATACATATAAAATGCCTACATTGCTAAATAATAACATCATGGGAAGCCCTAGTGACCACCTGGCAGAAAGCTTTCCAATATTCCCAAGCTGATCCAACAGACCTCACACACAAATAAGGAGTCTTGTCCCGGAAGAGTTTTCAGGAAAAAACGTAGGTGACTGGTCTAGCGAAGAGGAAGATAGTATAGCAGATTGATAAAACAGAGTAGGAATGAGAAAGAACAAATGAGAAAGACAGCGACTGTGGGAATTTGAAGCACTAAATTTCCAGAAAGTGGGGATACTATTTATACTGAAACCCCCGGAACCCCAAAGGGGGTTTGTGCCGAATCGTACATGTACAATAAAGTTCACATCCGTTCGAGCTCGGGCACTAGATTTCGCAATGCTACCTCGTAAAAGCTGGTCATCAACATCATCAGTGGCACTTCAATCAGTGTTTGTTTTTTTTGTTGTTGTTTTTTTTTTAAACTGATGTTATAGTATTTACTTCAGAGGACAAAAGGGGAAGAATGTGAATACGATCAAATAATATATGTTTTAAAGTTAAAGGTACGTCACAAATGCATGCACTTCACATTTTTACAATATTTGGTTTTCATCGAATTTAATCATATTCCTGTTTGCCATACATGGTACTGATCTGGGAGTTAGAACATCAGTGAGTTTGAACGACTTGTGTGCCTCTGCGAAAATTTTTAATTTTATTTCATTTCCTGCGATACGGTTGCATAAATTCTCAAAATGTATTAGATTATTATGGACATCAACTGGACAACTTAAATCGTCAATTGTTTTTTTTTCCCTTCTTTTCTCTACCACACTTACCAACCACTTCTGTGACAAGAACGACAGCAAAGACAAACAATTAATTTTACCATTCGCTGACAGCAGCAAAAAGGTACTTTTATACAGGCCGGTATTAATCTCTAGCCGAGTTATCGAAAAAATGTCGTAACCGGGATTTCTGTTTACTTAACTCTAAAGTAGTGAGTGTGACCGACCTTGACCTTCTACTGTGGACAGCTACGATGTTTTCAATTTTCCACATTGTTTACAGTTAGAGATTTTGGTAATGTCCAACTCAAGAGCTGTTCAAGGCCCGAAACAGGATCTAACTTAATATTTTACGAGCTTTTTACTACCAATATTCTGTATACTGTTATTGTGTACCAAGAATCTTGGTAGATTTAGAGCATTCTTACAACCCAAGCAGGTAAACTGGGGATCACTTTCTTAGCGCAAGAACGGCGACAGTAGTGCAGCTCCACCCAGGACAAGAAAAAAAATAAATAGAACCCATTAACCCTTTCCACAAATTTCAACATACACTACTGTCACTCTCTATAGCCACAAGACTGATTGAACGTTGTTATCGTGGATGCCTGCGCTATACAAGTCTACATCATCATCATCATCATTATAAGGGTAAGATGGACAGCTTTGTATTGAACATCAATTTTAAAGACAAATAGTAACGGGTAAATAACACTTGAACAAGAATTGCTGAGCATGCATGGTTATGTACGCCTACTGATTCTGTTCTAGCAGGCTCGGTGTCGCTGTGACTCTGATAGTGATCGAGATAGTCTTGTTAGAGAGAGACAGACAGACAGAAAGAGAGAAAGACAGAGACAGACAGAGAGAGTGAAGAAAATGTATTCAATAAAATAGTATGAAAGTAAAACTGCTTTAACCTTGATTTATGAAATAATTATAGAACGTGTTGATGAATGAAATTTAATGTTACAACTGCAAAGAGGCCTGTATGAAGGTGACTGTAGTTGACCATTAACTGCGTCATCTTATAATGGGGCACACACTCACACACATACATCAAGCTTGAACCTTTCGGTCCCCCCCCCTTCCCCTCTTTTGCAAGCGCACACACATACAGAGTGAGACACACACTCGCGAACACACACACACACACACACACACACACACACACACACACACACACTCACGCACACACACAGAGTGAGTGAAGTACAGTCTTGTTCTTATACATGACATGACATATTAGATAGATAGATAGATAGATAGATAGATAGATTAGATAGATAGATAGATAGATAGATAGATAGATAGATAGATAGATAGATAGATAGATAGATAGATAGATAGATAGATAGATAGATAGATAGATAAGATAGATTAGATAGATTAGATAGATTAGATAGATTAGATAGATAGATAGATAGATAGATAGATAGATAGATAGATAGATAGATAGATAGATAGATAGATAGTTGAGTGTGTGTGAGACCTTTTCCGCTTGACTTTTTATTTTGACTTATTTTGCTGAATTTATCACCATTGACATTTATTTCCATCTGACTTTGTTTCCGTTTACCCAATTAACAGAGACTCTTTTGAACATCTCATTGTATTGTTACGATTGAGACGCGAACGAAGAATAATGACAGTTTGTTTGTTTATTTGTTTTTAACAAGGAGCGTGCGATAATAGCATTTATTTTTACTTATTGTTTCTATTGTAATGCTGGAAAACCTTTGCAGACTATTCATTTGTGTCAGTTTTTTTTGTTGTTTTTTTTACTAACCTTATATTAAATTAATTCAATTTTTAAAAATTAATTCATTAATTTAATTTTTTAGTTGGCATTGAGGAAGTCGTTTCAAGAAGTACCTGGGTGTGGCTGTTTTACCAGCCGAAGAAAATTCCATAATATGATATAGAGAAGTATTCAGACGGTTTTCGAATTTTATGTAATAGACTTCTATGTCACATAATTCGTGTTTCCGGTGAAGCGCTTCGTTTTCTTACATCATAATAGCGAGTTCTGGAACAATCTCGAAATTATATTAGTAATGACCTATGATATACACAAAACAAAAACGAGATTAGAACCTAGTTTGCCATTCTGTGAGTTTACCACAACACAAAAATCACCTTGTTTTCGTTCGCACAAAATTAAACTAATTCCTATCGTAGGACTTTTCGCCTTGGGATTGCTCCATCTAAAGAGAGAGAGAAGGAGAGAGAGAGAGAGAGAGAGAGAGAGAGAGAGAGAGAGAGAGAGAGAGAGAGAGAGAGAGAGATCGTATGTGGTAATTGTTTCCCTACACTACAGTTAATTATATGTTAATTCATGTTTTTGATAGCGGGTGAGAAAGACAGAGTATTGATTGTAAGTGAGAGAGCGCGCGTGCGTGTTTGTGGTGTGAATGTGTGGGAGACAAAGAAGGTGTCTGTGTCCTGTCTATGTGGGCGAGAACAATATAGAGCATGGATTCTTCAATATAATCCTAGCTATATGTAGGCCTGTGACGGGGGTCTTTATTTTTGCTGGGCTGTGCACAATGGAATGCTATAACCCTCTCGTCTATTCTATGGGGACCGCTAGTGAATCACCCGGTGAATTACCTTAATACATTTATTTGTTTAGCTCGGTCTGTGTTTAGGCTGGCGTACAGAGATAGATAGAAAAATGGTAAAAGATCACTGTCACACTAGCTTTCACACGGCTATGAATCATATGTAGTCCAGCCACTTGATAACAGTAAAAATCACACATTTATTTCCTCTACTCTATACACGATCTTCGATGTACAAAACTAACTTAAAAGTTCAATTGTCAATGTGAATGGTTCGCTCGCTGATAGTCTAGGCAGCTACTTTTTCTTCATCGGGCACTGGCTACTAGCGTTCATGAAGAGTGGACTACTGTGGTCCTGTTTATAGAGAGTGTTATTGCACTGTTTCTAGAGCACTTAACTGCATGGTGGAAGCGCTGCGTTGAGGTAGCTTCTGGTACACGCTGTGTCGTCGTGTAGTCTTTGACTTTTTGGTACGACGTTTGGGGCTATCTGCGCATGATGCTGTAGATGCCTCGGCAGCCAACTGTACGTGTTGACATGGTTGTTGTCGTTTGCTGAGTTGGGCTCACGATATACCGCCTGCTCGTCTGTAACATATGAGACGAAATTCTGCACAAACCTGAATAATAGGTCTGTGCAGAGCGTCTCACTGAAAGCCAAAGTAGCCCTCAGTGATAGCTCCACATCTCTATACATAAGCGACGAACATTCTGCTAAGTCGGTGGTCCACTGGAATCTCCACTCTAATTTCCTATACATATATAAATTTAAATCGTGGCTAACTATACACATAAATAAATAATAATATTATAAACATTCACTGGTACAGCCACTGGTCTGCAAGCATACATATAGGGTTAAACAACAGTGGTTTTGTCAGGTATACAACATGGCGTCAAACCTGGTCGTGCTTGACACGTGGTCGGCCTCTCCACGTGGTCATGCAAAGTCGGACTAACAATTCATTCTATGCATAGCAAATTCCACAAACATAATTTCAACAATAATATAAATACATCACGATGAAACAGAAGTATGTTCATTTACCTGTTTGACAATGTCAGGCCGTGGCTACTTGATTGAATTCGAGTATTCAACAAGCACTGCTGTCTAATCTTCTCAGGAGAGATTCTGTCAAAGAGTACTGTGTACTCCTTAGCGTCTCAAACTCGACTGACCTCCTACCTGGCTTTGACTGAATCGGCCAGAACTGGTTCTAACCACTCTACCTGTGTCCCGATTGGATGAACAATCTAAGTGGCTATAAAATTCGAAACACCATCGTAGGCCGCGATGATGTCACTAAACGGCTCGCGTCAGCTCGCAGTGTGTGTGTACACATCAGTTATACCTTAATCGTCTGCTATAGACTACCGTAACCTTCTAAGTTTTACTACTGCTAAACAAGCAAAAGCTCAAATAGTGCGGGGTAAACTGGTCTGCTTGTTACAAGGCCTTCCTACAGAAAAAGAATATGCATGTTGCTATAGCATTTATTTGATTTAAAAGATCAAAATGCTCTCTAGAAATACATGTAGCTAGTTTGTATCTTATGAAATAAATAGGCCTATTTGCTAGCTACACCACCGCGTCAATTCTTTTTTCCCTGTTTATTCTTCCAACTCTTTCATGCTTGCATCTTGAATGGTATTTGCAAGCCGTTTCTTGTTCAACCTTTTCTTTCAGATTATTCAACATAATCTGACCTACACGATCATTTCATAGTTTGTCAGGTTAGACCTGCCGTCAGAACGATTTCAAAAACACTTACTCGATCGACAGAACTTGTATAAGATTCAAGTCATTTGCTAGTTCAACTGAATTTCCAATTTGTTTACTTATATATTAGGCAACATATTTCTTATATTTCCTTTAGGTCAACTTGCACACCAATGTCTTAGTCACGTGTTCAATGAGGCTGTCCGTTCTACTGACATTATTTACAGCGTTTACGTATTTGATTAATTCAAAGGAACTAGGCCAATTTGAAATCAGTTTGCAATTTGAACTACTTTCATACTCGCCGCACTTGTTAGATAATTCAAGATACAAGCAGTGTGCACATAACAAGATCTTTTCTTGTATTTAAGAACTACACGAAGACGGGAACCGCCCTTTTACAATAATTATTTCTTGTAATGGTAGCTTATGTTACACCTATAATCTAGCTTTACAGCCCAGTCTGTAAAATAAGAGTTCACGAACGGCTTTAACATTCATTAATTAAAGGCTGGTATCGTCTATGTGTAGTAGAGTTGAGATCTGTTGTAATGCAAAGGTGTTTGAGTATTGAATATCGTATGCAACGAACATACTGCATCTGAAGGAAAGAGTTCAGCTCTGCGAGATTTAAACTCCCCTCCTTATTTAACATGTAATTTTACTTTGCCTAATTATATTATAATTGTTATTGATTGTTTGGGGGAGGGGGAGGTTAGTAAACCTTACATAGCATGTGACCTGCACTGAGATGCATGTATTGAGGCAACAAAGTCTGCGACAAAAACATTTACAATTCGTTTTTGGAGTGGGACAACGGTATAGTCTAAGACAGTTTGTTTAAGACCACCTCATTCAAGTTGCCCCGGTCAGTTATACTGGTTCCTTCTCCAACGGCGACTTCCGGTAGTTTTCGTGTGTCAGTTCTTGTTTTGTCAATTGTAATCGGTCTTTCTTTAAAAGGACTAACTTTCACACAATAGCAGCGTCAGAGATCCTTATTTTTCAAATTCACAATGAGTGTTGCCCCACTGCACTAAAAAAAGGAGATTAAACCCCAAAATAACCTCTCTCAAAAATACGATTTTTATATTCATTGATTAAATGGATGTGTTTGTGGCTATTAATAGCTTCAAGGTTGGTTCTAAAAGGGGCACCGCAACGAAATGTGTAAAGTAGGCACATATGTATGTTAACATATTGACAAGGAAGAGAAGCTCATAATGCAAAGCATAGCGGTAGATTTGAGGAACGAGTGCCCACTATATCATTAATTAGACAAAAACATTAATTCCCAGGTAAACACATTGTCACGAAAAATAAACAAATATCCTTGAGGCTCGGGTCCTTTAAAACAAATTAAATAACTAAGGGGATGGGGGGGGGGATACGCGTATTGTCTTTACATCGCATGATACCAAAACTTTGGTGCCTTTTCTTCTGCCGTAAGTGGTGTTTTCTGATTGTTCGTCTTAATTGTAGGCCTACATAATGTTTTCGTATGAAAGGATTGGTATATTTCCAGTCTGTACACAGAGTTTCTTCCACGTTGGGGCGCCGGGGTTTTCTGTAAAAAAATAGTATCCCCACTTTGTGGAAATTGAATGCTTAAAATTACCATTGTTTCTGCCATCCATAGTTGTTCTTTCTCGTTTCTAATCTGTTGTATCAATCTACTATCATCATATATAGACCAGTCATCTACCTTTCTTTTCTTGAAAACTCTCCCAAAACTCCTCATTTTGTGTATGAGGTACCCCCGTTGGGGTGCCGGGGGTTTCAGTATAAATATTATCCCCACTTTCTGGAAATTTAGTGCTTTAAATTCCCACTGTCGCTGTCTTTCTCATTTGCTCTTTCTCATTCCTGCTCTGTTCTATCAATCTGCTATACTATCTTCTTTTGCTAGACCAGTCATCTACCTTTTTTCTTGAAAACTCTTCCAGGACAAGACTCCTTATTTGTGTATGAGGTCTGTTGGATCAGCTTGGGAATAGTGGACGCTTTCTGCCAGGTGGTCACTAGGGCTTCCTATGATGTTATTATTTAGCAATGTAGGCATTTTATATGTATGTGTTTTGTTGATAATTTATAATGATGTTTGTATTCTATTTTGTTTTTGTAAACGGGGGTTCGATAAATTAGAGTATAGCCTCAGCGTCCCCTGCGTGGGATGTCTTTATTGTAAAGTGACTGGCTGGTGGAGAGCTTTCAATTTTACCACTAGGGTTGTTTCAGCAGATCTTTTATGCGGATCAGGGTTTGTCCGGTCCTGATTTGGCTCGGAAGAGTCCGCGGGACCTAAAGCAATAATCATGTAATGTAATGTAATGTGTATGAGGTCTGTTGGGTCAGCTTGGGGATATTGGACGCTTTTTGCCAAATGGTCACTAGGGCTTTCTAAGGTATTATTAATGAGAAGTGTAAGCATTTTATATGTATGTGTTTTGTTAATATTTTATAATGATGTTTATAATTCTATTTTGTAAACGGGGGTTCGATAAATTAGAGTATAGTCTCAGTGTCCCCTGCGTGGGATGTCTTTATTGTAAAGCGACCGGCTGGTGGAGTGCCTTCAGTGTTACCAATAGTGTTGTTTCAGCAGATATTTTATAAAGGTCAGAGGTGAGTCCTCTTTCAACCAAGTTGTGTCATGATTTTGTGGTCCTGATTCGGCTCTTCAATGAATAACTAAACCAACTTCAGTGTTACCATTAGGATTGTTTTAGAAGATCTCTTATACTGACTGAGTCCTCTTTCAAGCAAGTTGTAGTACTGATTCGACTCTTTGCAGTTCGCTGGACCCTATACATAATGACTAAGTAATTAACACACAGTTTCACTCTCTGTTTCAGTTTTAGTAATTAACATAAAACTTTGCATATCCGAAAACCTCATGCTTGCCACAAGGATTATTTTATATTACAGGATAATGATTGCTCTTACGAGAAATTTTTTTGTGTATTTGATTTTCGAAAAGTGTATTTGTGAGTATTAAACAATTTTGTTGGGTGTGTAACAAATGTTTTATGTGTGTGTATGTTTGATTTATTTGCAAAAATAATAACCCTTTTTGTTTTTATGAAGAAAACACAACAACAACGCTTTATGTGTCCTCAAGGCCTATAGACCCTAAGCTCTCCTTTTTCAGCATAACAGATCCTTTTCAAAGTCCCCGCTCTGGCTCCCAACTGTTTTATCTATTATCACTATTGTGTGAACGACCAGAAAATTATGCCTGGAACTGTTTGTTTCCTACATGGACATGGAGGTAATAAGTGGTTTTTTGGGGGGTGGGGTGGGAGTGGGATTAAGTTCGGGGCAATTAAAATGAAACCTGGGTTGTTTGGTGGTACTTATTGCACTTAGTATTTGTAACGTTTAATTCATCAGAAGGTACTAGCTGCAAGTCGCATAATATTGCTTCTGTCTCTACATAAGAATGTAACGAGAAGACGTGGAGACTAACTGAGAAACAATTTTTAAAGGCAATCAAGCCCATTAGGAGTGCTTTAACAAAAATAATACAATGAGAAACCATTCTCAATAATCAATCACTTCACGATTAACAGGAAATAAAAATCTAAATAAATTAATGATAAAAGAATGGAAGAAATAATCGATTTAACAAATAAATCCATGTTTTTTAATTTTTTAAAAATTGAAAGTGTTTCATACTCATCTTTTTAATAGTTGGAAACGCTCGCATGGATTGAATGCAAAGCTTATATGCTTAAAAGGGCCCCAAGATCACCAATTTGAGCGTCACGGATCCTTTTTAAATTCACAGTGAGTGTTGTCCCACCGGAAAAATAAGATTAAGCAATAAACAAAAATGTATATTAAAGAAATGTTTTTCAAAGGTACGGTTTTCATATCGGTCTATACATTAATTTATTTATGTGCCTAAAAAGCATTGAGGTTGATTCTATAAATAGCACCGAAGCAAAAGTGTGTTTAGTCTGCACAGTTTGTTTACACAACTAGAACTCGAAGATTATAGCGGTTGATTTGAGGAACGATTGTTCCATCATCCTTTAATGTGACAACAGTGCAATTTTCAAAGAAAACTCAGTGTCACCAAAAAAAATTAACCGTCCTTTTAATGGAAACTAGACTCTTTTGCCGCCTCTACACTTTTCATCCTTGGTTTTCCTACTGGGCTATACATGCAATAACACGTGTGGCAATTGATCATTAACAATCCATCTTTACGTTAAGTATATGCACACATCTTCTATTTGCTAGCGTCGCTTTTTAAAATCTGATGTGGCTACAAACTCACACACTCATTCTGTACCTGTATTATGTCAGTATTTGCCTTTTAACGCCTGATGGTTTTTTTTATTGAGCACCCAGGACCTTACGACGTGTCCACATTCTTCGTCGTATATTGTAACTTTTTTATTCCGGTGATCAGCTTTAATGGTCTGTGATATACCCAGGTAACTAATCCATTCTCTCTCACAGTAACTGAGTCAACAGATGACAGGGAGTAAAAGTAGAAACGCCAATATAAGGCAATCAGAAAATATATATTCGATTATTTAGATGTTCATCACATTAGCTGGTACATCCCCTTAATTCCATGTCTTTTGTCTAGAAACACCTACAACCTTGAGAGATCCTTTATTTTTAAAACCAACAACAATAACTACAACAACAACAAACACGGACAACAGCAACAAGTTTTGTAACGTTTCTGGGACTAATTAAGTAAACACATGAATTAAGAAGATTCTAATTATTATTACACCAGTAAATGAATGTTTGTACTTCTCTAACTGTGCAGTTTGTGAATACTGTGATTCTAGTCCAGCAGTTGATGTCACAATAAGCACATCCGTCTCGAACATTTTAAAGTAAGGATCTATGAATTGTAATTCACTGACGTTTATTGGGTTTTCTGATGTTGAGCTAAAGAGCTGACAAACTAATCCCTCTCTATATAATCAACCTGAAACATACAGGCCGACAAATAACTTTTCACATACTTTTGTGTGATGATGAATACAGGTTAATCTTTTATTAGATTATAAATATATTATATTTTTCTAACCACGATAAAAGACATCACATCAGCAGGTCTAGAGGGATTGTTTCTCCGGGTTAGGCGATCGAACAAAATAATTGTTGAATATAATTTTGTTTGTAGACTGACGAAAGGCAGACATAGTTTAAATTCTGACACTGAATCCGGTTTAAGGTCTTTCCTAGTAGCTTACTTAAAACTGTCTCGAATGTAAGGTGTGCTATTTAGACTATCCCAATGTGAATGGGATCTGATTGTCAGGTTAAGGATGGTAAAGTTGTGTTGAAATTTGTTAGGCAGTTGTTAGGTAATGGTCCATATGAATAGCTCGGAAGCTTAACTGAGTTCAATGTTTTACCAAGTGAGAGTATTTCTGTAATGTATGCTGAATACCAAACAGATATCTTCTTGAGGTTAGTAATACCATAAGCCATGAGAGCTTTCATCTTGACGTTAGTTCTGGTGAGATTTTTTGGTTGATGATTTATTTATTTATTTATTTTTAAAATTTATGGAAGATTGTTAATATATGTAATTCTAAATGGATTATTTATGTATTGAAGGTCTGTTTATGCAAATGGCGTTTGCACGCTTGTTGTACTGGAATGTGTTAATTGCTTGTTTGGGCTTATGGCCTCTTGAGTATTAATTAATTAATTAATTTATTAATTTATTAATTTATTAATTTATTAATTTATTAATTTATTTATTTATTTATTTATTTAACCTGCTGTATACAGGTTTGTTAATGTTATCCGAAGTAAATCTTGCTATGCAAAGGTATCGTTACAATTTCACAGAATATAGAGAAGCGATGTCAAGGGACATTCATCATCACGAAGAACAAAGAACATTCCTGCAGTATCATAAAGAAAGGCTAATTATGAAATAAAGAACATACAAACATCAAGTTTAAAGCTGAATGCTTGAGACTAAGAGTAAGACAGATTTTATGTTTAAGTAAATATTTCTAGTCTCAGGTTCAGTACAGAAATAATTATACTTATGTAGTCCAGATATATGTGTACTTCAGATACGAACGAAAAATATCATTAATGTACCCTGCGAAATAAGCTAATATATAAGTCAGATCCATGCTTCACGCCCAAGTCCCCTATACGCTCAATGTGTCCGGGGACATTAATTTAATTAAGAAGAAGAAGAAGCTTCACGCCGGATTCACTGTGATACAAGTCATCCAAATGTATTTCAGGCGAAACATAGCTGAAAATCCGCATTTTCAAAATTGTTAAATTTCGTGGCGAAGTTGTTACTCGGGAAATTGAAAGCATTGAATGATGGCCTACTGTCTGAACTATCTGCGAACAAACATTTATAAAAATCGTTTCGGTCAAATTGAGATAAAGCGCGAAACGTTTGTATAATATGATTGACCTCATCGATCTTGGCATTTGACAAAGAATAAAAGTGAATGACACAAAAGGCTGAGTGGCGTTAAAGTATTTTCATAGTAAAAGTAAACAAGATCTGTTCAGCCACTCTTGAGAATGGCAAAATTGAATAAAAACTGACATTCGGAGTAATGAACCGAACGACCTGACAAACGGACTGCTATCGAACGGGGAACCATGATTTGAAGTACCTGTGTATCAAAAATTATCAGAATCGATAAATCCGTTCATGAGATTTAGAGCAAACGTGTTTATCCCAAGCAAATTACCTGAGCGACCTTAACCTTTGAGCAATTATGATGTTACGGGAGGCTGGCCATCAATCTAGGTAATGTTCCTTTGAAGTTTGGTCAAATTATGTACAGTGGTTCTCGAGATATAGCGTGTTACCGACAGATAGACCGACATTTTGGCTCGTTCTAATTCCCGACTATTTCAAAGTATTTCCGGATTTTCTGGAAATACTTTTTTTTCCTTCACAAGCCTGAGGAAGGGCAGATATTGAAACGCGTCTTTGTCTTACGTCCGAAATGTTACAGGATTACCTTCAAGTTTCCTTGTTCCTGTATATTCTTACTGCGACAAGTAATCTCCGTAGAGGATTTTGTCATTCAGTAGCAAGTAAAGACTTGTACACACACAAACACATCAGTCAGCCATCAATTTCAGCTATATTCCATCAGCTCTAATCCGGAGACGAAAGCTGCTGTTTATTTGTTAGTTTGCTTTTTATTTGTTTTGTTTTTGTTTTTGTTTTGTTTTGTTTGTACGTTTGTATTGGTTGAGTTATCGAGAACTGATAGACTAGATTAACGTCACAATACATAGGCTATAGGGCGAATAATGAAATGGTCGTATGAACCAAATAGGTATACATGTAAACAACATTCAGTGAATCATATTGGAACTTTTCAAACCTAAACCTGATCGCCCAAAGAGCTCTATCGCTTCAGTTATCGCTTGCACTTTGGTACCGCTTAAACGGACTACGTTGATCATTGCATGAAGTTTAACACCCACCATTGACGATATGGCAGTTAAATACTTTTTCTTTGGTGGTAGTAAAATCGTGTTTACGTCCTTGGACACGATGTGGTGTTTATAGTACGATGAAGAAATAGCTAAGGGTATTTTTAAAAAAAAATTTAAAACAGTATCATTTAAAATGTATTTATTTAATTTAAAAAAAATTTTAAGTTAATTTGTGTACACAAATATCGTTGAATAAAAAAAAAAAGTTAAAATCGATATGGCAGACAAGCAGACAAACGAACGCTCTACCACGGAACTACGGCAGTGGGTCAGACCAGCAGATACTCTATATACCCGCTTAATAACGTCTCCGTTGACACGGCCCACAGTCTTGACCATTTACTAAGCCAAGCAAGATATCAGTAGTACAGAACAGAAACCTCTACGGCAAATGAAATTATCAAGAAAATTAAGAGTAATAAATAAATAACTAGATTATAAACGATTAAAAAAAAACAGATTAACACATGCATATATAAAAGCTTTCATACATTTACCAAGGAGTACTCCTTGACATTTACATAAACCATAATTTACAGCACAAGTTCCAAACAATGCCTTATATATTAATATAATTCTGTTTCAGTGTCATACTTTAATTCAGACTGAGAAACAACCTCATTAATCTTCATGCAGCAATACCTCACAAACTACTAAATGAATGGTCAAAGCAATATACAAAACATCCTCTTACAATTTTATACAACTTCATACGCAATTATATGCATCATCCCTACTAATAGACGTGTTTCACATGATGTGTAAAATAGTTTGTTCAAATGTGGCCAGTTTAAGAAGACTAGTTTTCGCAGTAGAGGTTATTAATGCAATACAATTTATTTATGCCGCCTGTAAAAAAAACATAGCGTGACCCATGAAATGACCCCAGCTGGAGAAACAAAATAACCCGACAATGCGAAAGCATTCGCCTGTAAACATGAATGCTAGCATTGAGGACATCAAAGAAGAAGAAAGAACTCCCTTTCCGTTTTGTTGACCGTATTTTTCTCGAAGAATACAAAGCATGGAGATTAGGTGCTACAGAAGACTTCTGGGCATTTCCTATACCCAGCACATCACAAATAACGAAGTCCGACAGTCCATCATCACACAAGCCATTGGACAAGAAGATGACATGCTCACAATGGTGAAGAAACGGAAACTCCGATGGTATTGCCACGTCACCAGAGCATCAGGCCTTGCATAAACCATCCTGCAAAGCACGGTGCAAGGAGGCAGAGGAAGAGGGAGACGGAAAAAGAGGTGGGAGGACACCATTCGAGAATGGACTGGTTTGACTCTGAACGAAGCCATGGGGGTTGCTGAGAACAGCGAAAGATGGAGTACGCTGGTTAAACGATCGTCTTTGGTGCCCCAACGACCTTTGAGTTACAGGATAGGATATGACAGGGATAGGATAGGATTTTTTTTAATCGCAGCAGGACAGTGATAGTTCATCATAACATGTGGGTACAAAAAATAAAATAGTTTTTAGGACAACCAGGCTATGAGTCTACTGGCGTCAACTTGGAAATAATTATTATGTTCCAATCAGAAAACTTCAAGTATTGGACGCCACCCTGTTGTTTTCTAACGCATTATGAATAGGCTTACCTTTGACCTTTAGGTGTATTGCTAGGCAGAAGATATGGTTTAACATGCCGTTCCGCTTCCTTTCGGTCTCATTTCCGCTAAATAGTTTATAATCATTTTGTGAAATCCTGGAAGTATTTATTTTCTTTCGAATTCAGATACAGGAAAACTTCTAACTGATCGGCTAGAACTGGACGCATAGAGTCGCTTATCCAGAAGAGCACCCAACTTTATACAAGTGTGCGGATGCTATATGGAACCATGTGGACACAAATTGTCATCGTCATCATCTGTGGTGCACTAGGTGAGTACTTGATTGAATGATCGATTGATTGAATGGTTGATACATACTGTTTCTCTGTCTTTATTTTTTCCCCATTTCTCCAAACTGTCATTATCGTGGTTACGTGAAGACAATGCTATAATTATTATCAATTTGATAGGACTTTTAATTTAAGTTCTATGTTATCGGTTTCCTTTGGATATAATGTAAAGAGAATGGCTAGGTTTGTGAAATTAACTTTTAAAAAATTGTGGGGTAAGCACAGCAGTTAGATCTTTATGTTACTGATCGATAGTCTGGGGTCTTCGCCTTCTTTTTTTTTTAAATAAAAATAAGTCCTTCTCTGACCTATCCTGTTTCACGAGTCGATTAAACATCTAATGAATGCATTATCGCTCAACTCTTTGAGCTCGCAAAGGCGTTGAGCATGCTATCAAAGTCTGGATATTAACGAAACATAAATCTCCGTAATTCATTAATTCAAGCTGTATTGAAAGGAACACCTATTTAGCCTCACTTTGAGATATCCATTGCACGTTTAGAAGTACTAATCAATAATGCTATCCTCCTCATATACCATTTCCTTCTCCGGGCGATCGTTACTGGGAGAAAAAAAAACGTCAATGCGAAGTCATTGTTTACGAGAGTTGGAAGTGGGAATGAATGCTGCAAATTACAATAATGACATCTGTTACCTTTATTAGATTTCTGTTCATTAGATTTTTGTTTTTACAATTTTCAGTTAAGCATCCGTTCGCCGCAGGGAAACCGTTGAGTTGCGCGTCTAGCTGATGGTTCTTGGCACAGGCGCTCGCAGTTAGATATAAGGAAAATAAATAAGTTATGTTCCTCGTAGTTCTGCAGTATCATGACTACGCTGTTATGACTCCTGTTTCTACAGCTCTTTGTTCTCACAGTCTCATCAGTGCACTTGATTTATTTACGAGAATTTACAGGCTAGCCCGGTCGATGGGCAACTAGTCAAATAGTTCCCTATCTGGCGATGACCCGGGTAATAAACCGGGCTAGCCCGGATGACCCCAGGTTAAACTGTTCGGTTCAAAGCGGGCAAAGATGGCTTCGGGGAAGTGACACCAATCAGCAGATGTCAGAGGGTCACTTGTTAAAAAAAAATCTATTCGTAGAAATAACACATAGGATGACTCGCTTCGCCCTTGATTACAGTGGTTGCCCGATCACATGGCTGCTTAGCCCGGTCATATGGCGGCTTAGCCCGGTCATATGGCGGCTTAGCCCGGTCATATGGCGGCTCTAGCCCGCGGAAATAGAAAACAAGCGCATCCAATGTTTTGTACACAGAACTTTGGGAATGTAAAGCTGTGGGGACACCGGGATGATGGGGGCTAAATGTTGTTGTTGTTGTTTGTTTAATTAGTTTATGGTCCCCTCTCTTCCCGATGAGGATTTTCAGAGAGGAGACCCTTTAAATCTGGATGTGAGTGTACAGGGCGATGAGGGAATTATAATACCCGAGAGTTAGAACTTAGGATTTATAAGTAGGCTAATTCGTGACAAAATCAAACCTTTGAGTTAGGAAGAGTTGTATAGTAGGAGCAGTTGTAGTTAAGATTACATCATTTAGGAAGAGTTATGTTGTATTTTAGGTGCTTCCTCACAGACTGTGACATTGAAAGCAACCATATGGAATGGCGCGATCAAGGGTACGATAATCTTCACCCAGAATGGTGCAGGAAGTCCCGTCAGCATAACTCATGACCTCAGCGGACCCTACATTTCTGCAGTGGCGTCATTTATGGTGTCCACGCACCGCGTACTCTACGATGCAGCTGTTCCATGCAAAAATCTTGGAGACACGTAATTATTATACTTTCTTCTTTCTTTCTTTTCCATCACTTTCACTTTTAAATCTGTCCTTCTTGCAATAGTCACTCTCCCCTTTAGGCGTCATGTGTCGGGGACTATAATTCTACTAATAGTCACTCGCCGCCTCCACTCTTTCTCCACCTCGCTCTTCTTTCCGTTCTTTCTTACTTTATTTACTTTGCATCGTACGAAATCCGTGCTTTGCTGGGGAAGGGTTAGATTACAATTTTTAGCTTGCAATTGCTTTGCTGTCAGAATGCAAAATCACCTTCGACTATGCACGAATGACTTTGAGTTCAGTTAATATAGGCCTTTTTATGTGACATCATGCTGCATTTCAGAGTGTACCCTTTATCTGACATCATGCTACATTTCAGAGTGTACCCCCCTAGTAACGTAACATGGGGCATGAACACAACCTCACTGAGTGGTCTGGAACTCACAGGGAACAACAGCATCGAAGGTAAATTTTACTGGGCTAAAGAACCATGAGCGGATTTTCTTTAAAAAGGGAGTGGGCTTTGGGTGTTAGCTGGATGCAACAGGGGCGGGGAGCGGGAGGAGGGGGTTGTGGAAGTTATGTGGATACCCTAATCCCTTTTTCACCTGCTAATGTGACATTAAAACAACACCACCACCACCACCAATAACAACAACAACCACCCCTCAAAATCTCGTGCATCGCGTAGCAATGCTACGATTGTTGCTGAACGATAATCGCCTTGCAAATTCATTTTTTAAAGCGCTTAGAGCAAATTAAGTCTAATTTTGCGTAGTACTACATTTGTTTTTCAGTACTATTAGAATAGGTCAGTGGTCAGAGCGCACGACTTATGTGAGTGCGTCTTGGGCGACGTGGGTTCGAATCCTAACTTCAGCAAACTATTGTGTGATTGCTGGATATTACGGGGCAGCGCCTTGAGAAGCTCTCTGAGCTTGTAAGTGCGCAATATAAGAGAAATCTCTTTCTTTCTTTTAAGAAGAGACACTTTGATATATTGTCCTTAGCGGATTTTGTTATCTATGTTTTGAAAGTAGCTTCGGCGTTAATTTGTCTCGAAACCCTCTCCTCCACCTCTCTCCCCCATCTTCCAGTTCCATCTGCCCACAGACCCAGGTAGCCTATCGTATCAACCTTTTATTAACAACCAAACATACAAATGAGAGGAATAAAGGTTCTGGAACGCCCAAGTAGAGGTAAAACACTAGAGCTTCGGGTTAGAAAGTTTCAACACAGAACAAACAATGTTGGTGGAGTCCAAGATAACTAGTACTCGTTACATTACATGATTATTGCTTTAGGTCCAGCGGACTCTTCCGAGCCAAATCAGGACCGGACAACCCCCGATCCGCATAAAAGATCTGCTGAAACAACTCCAGCGGTAAAACTGAAAGCTCTCCACCAGCCAGTCACTCTACAACAAAGACATCCCACGCAGGGGACGCCGAGGCCGCACCCCAACCCATCGAACCCCCGCTTACAAAAACAAAACAAAACACAAACATCATTACAAATTATCAACAAAACACATACATATAAAATGCCTACATTGCATAATAACATCATAGGAAGCCATAGTCAATAGCGACCACCTGGCAGAAAGCGTCCAATATTCCCAAGCTGAACCAACAGACCTCATACACAAATAAGGAGTCTTGTCCCAGAAGAGTTTTCAAGAAAAAAGGTAGGTGACTGGTCTAGCGAAGAAGAAGATAGTATAGCAGATTGATAGAACAGAGCAGGAATGAGAAAGAGCAAATGAGAAAGACAGCGACAGTGGGAATTTAAAGCACTAAATTTCCAGAAAGTGGGGATACTATTTATACTGAAACCCCCGGCACCCCAACGGGGGTTACTCGTTATTACATGATGGCTGATTTATTGATGATGATTATGATGATTGATTGATTTATGATGATGATGATTGATTTCATTGATGAGGATGAATGATAATAATGATGATGATGATAATGATTATTATGATGAATGATGATAATGATGATGATGGATGAATGATGATGATGATGATGATGATGATGATGATGATGATGATGATGATGATGATGATGATGATGGAAAAGGTTCGTTACCGAACACTGGACGATCATTAGCAATTGTAACGATTTATTGTCCCTTTTTATCGGGGAATTCTGGGCCGCCTCACCTGGGGGAAGGCGCAGTCGCAGCCTGTGGCGCACCCAAACCCAACCTACCTAAGATTGGTTGTGTTTTTGAAATTTTGCTGGGGGAGCAAACCGGAGTACCCCGAGACATTGCCCGAGTAGAAAGTAAATAATATTCGGAGAAACATGCTGGATCGATCCCACACCTATCAGGCGCCATTAGTTTCTGGTCTGTGGACAAGGCAAGTTAGTCCTGCCTTAGCCCACTTGGCCACAACACTCGCGAATGGAATTTGGATTAATGATTTATAATTCCTTTTTTCTAGATGATGATGAAGTTTGTACAGCGCAGCCCTTTACGTGTTGATGCGAAATGCTCTCAGCGGAAAAGAAGAGGCTAGGTCCTCGACGTGTATTAATGTTTCTATATGAAAGAGATGAATTGTATATGCAAACTGTTGGTGTCGGCAGGCAGGTCTGTGACGTTGATGCAGCAAGGCATAGCCAATCCTTTGGCTTGCGGGCTGATTGAGAGAGACGAAGTTTACGTCACAGCCGTCGCCACCTTCCAAAAAACTATTTTTGGTTCCGTGACTCTCAGGCAAGCCCAGGGCTACCTGACCCGCGTGTACACGGACCTAAAGTGGCCTACCAGCCTGAACAACCTGGTGGATGTGGACTGGTGGGTGTTGGCTGAGGAAAACTGCGACCATTTCAACCCTTCTTCCCGCAGCCCCTCCTGCAGCAGCGACTACCAGGACAGGTCAGTTGTCGTTAGCTACTCCACTCTAACACTGGTCTCCGGTAGATACACTGACTTACACGCCAGAGAGTGAGGCTGGGCTGGGGTGGGTTGAGGTAGTGGCTAGCTCGACAACGTCAACCCCTTCCATCTGGTAGACACATTCTACACTTAGGATGTGTTATGATGCGGATTTCTATACTTATATAAATTATAATACATGTTTAGTATTATTATTATTCCAAGGTTCGCGCTAATTGTGGAAATGATGCACATTTTTCAATCCAGTGCATAACTTTAGTGTGTGTTTGCCTCCTGCTGCTATGTGTCGGTATTACTCACCTCACACACTGTCCCATATGATCTTCAAACATCTTACAATAAATTTTTAAACAGATTTTTAACTTAATATTACCGAAAATGTTTGTACGCGTTATGTATAAGATATTTGATAAACAATGTAATATTTATACATTTCAAAGTATTTAAGTTTAACCAACTGAGGAAAACTAAATCTAAGAGCAAATTGCTAAATTTAAGGCGATTTGGTTGGATCGTGTTGTGATGTCACTATTTAAGTAATGAGCATTTCCTTTTCTCCTCTTCTATGAACCAATTTCAGAACTGTGATGCGTACATGTTTGCGTTATTTTCCCACTTATTATATTTGAGGTGATGACTAATATACAACATTTCTTTCCACACTGATCCAATGTAAACCTTAAAACGTGTGTTTTTTGTGAAATGTCAGAGATTTGTCTTGTGATGCCTATGGAGCAGTCTTTTTTGTGCTGTTTATTGTTTTTGTTTTTTAATGTTTAAATGTGTCTGTAATCCTCTCCACCACCCCCTTTTTTCCCTTACTTTTGTCTAAATTGCCTCCCTTCCTCCTCCCCCCATCCCATCACCACCCCCACCCCCACATCTGGGCTATGAGTTTTGTTTCATTGTTGAAATTGTGTCTGGTTAAAAGGACAAAATTCTTTTAAAAAAACCAAAAACAATTGTTACATATTAAAACTCACTCTCTCCCTCTCTCTCTCTCACACACACACGCTCACACACACTCCTCTTGCACTCGCTCATCATATGTCAGTAAAGCACAGAATGTTTAGACATTAAAGCACCGAACCCTCACAACTCTTTTAGACATAAAGTTACAGAAGGCAGTAAGAATTGCAACACGCGGCGGGATCAAAGGTTAGACAAATTGGAATTAGACCTTAAGGGACGCCGCCAATTTAGTTTGGCCCTACTGCAAGCAATCCCGCTGTCAAGAACGTTTTAGAATTACCAGTAATAATTCCAGAAAAATCCTAGCACAGAATTAATTTGATATAAAACCCTTCTCTTCATAATAATATGTGAAGCCTTAACTGGTGTTGTGTAATACCTTGAATTTTGTATGCACATCCTAACAAATTATATATATTTCTGTATTAACACTCTATCTTGAATAGGGAAACATGATTAATATGTATGTGTGTGATACCCAACGGATTTTGTGTACTAAAGTACTGTTTTTATTTAGCATTAGTACTATTAGTATGTACGTTGTTTGGTGTAATAAAATACACATACCGTTTGTTTTGCGTTGTTTGTTAACAGATGCGTAATTGGTGACTTCTCAGGCAAGCTTGGTAAGCTAACGTGGGTAATGTCAGGCGGTATTGGTGGGGCACGCTTTAGCTTCCTGGACCTCAATCTGCCGGTCAGTAATCTGGTGGGCAAAGCCCTGCAGCTGGTCTCCAACAATCAAGTCCTGGCCTGCGCCATCGTGCGACTTTGTGAAACCAAAACAGGTATCTTTCAATTCTTCCATCCATCCATCCATTCCAATTGTGGTACAGTCGGCTT
>CM072511.1:112744953-112944953 GCA_036898135.1 Oncomelania hupensis
GCTTACTGGTCCCAGCGTCACAAAGAACGAGGTGGACGTAGGCCTTCACCTCTGGGGACCACGCAGTGTCCTCGGTCGCGCCTTGACTTTGAACTGGGGTAGCAGTGGCATCGCGTGTTCCGAGGTCAAGGCCATGTCCTCCATGGGAGGTCGACTGGTCCAGGCCAAGGCCATCTTCTCAGGGGAAGTTACTGGGGAAATACACTTTGTGAGTTGTTATTGTAGCTGGGTTAATATTGTTGTTGTTGTTGTTGTTCAACATTGAGTTTTAATTCATGCAGAAGACGAGACAGAAGGCTGATGGACAAAGGTGACATAACACGCCACATGAAAAAGTTATCTATACATGTATTTCGCTAAAAGCTACTTTAGCAGTTCAAAGCCAACTGAAAATACAAAGCCAAACATCATAAGCACAAACCAGAGCACTGAGCACCAATCATCAATTTGTAATCATATATTTGTTGTAGTTGTTTTTGGGTCTGTGTTGTTATTGCATTTATAACAGAGAGCTTCGCTCTTCTGCAGACTCTCGTATCTTTACGATCCCCACTGTCAGGACAAAAAATTTGGCCAAAGGTCTTTCTCTTATCAAGCCCCTGTTACCTGGAACCAGCTCCCCCACTTCATCCGTCATTCACCCTCCCCGCCAACCCTAAAAAAATATCTCAAAACTTATTTATTTTCATCATAGTCTTGATTGTTTTGGAGTATGTTTGGTGTCACGGACCGATATTTGTGTATAAGACATTGACAGTACGGTTGTAGTAATATAGGCCTACTAGTCAATGACGTCACGAATTTTTAGTTGGCGGCAAATTCGTGAGCTTGATTTTTGTCAGTCTTCGTTTGTTTTGAGAGGAGAGAGGGTGTGTGCTCTCCGGCGACAGTGTTCGCTGATAATTTCCCTGTAGAGAGAGAGACTTGTAGCGGGGCTACAGAGAAGAAGAAGAAGAAGTGAGAAGGAGGAGAAAAAGATAGGAGAAGAATAAGTGAGAAGGAGAAGAGAGAAGAAATATACGACGAAGAAGTGAAGAAGAAGAGGAAGTGAGAAGGGGAACAGGAAGAGAGAAGAAGAAGAATACGAAGAAGAAGAAGGGAAAGAAGAAGAGAAAGAGGAAGCGAGAAGAAGACGAGAGAGCTGACGAAAGGAGAAGAGCTGACGTAAAAAGAAAGCTGTCGAAGAGAAGAGGCGACGAAGGGAAGAGCTGACGATAGAGAAGAGCTGACGAAGAGAGAAAAGCTGACGAAGAGAAGGGCTGATGAAGAGGAAAGCTGACGAAGAGAAGAGCTGATGAAGAGGAGAGCTGACGAAGAGATGAGCCGACGAAGAGAGAAGAGGTGACGAAGAGATGAGCCGACGAAGAGAGAAGAGCTGACGAAGAGAAGGGCTGACGAAGAGGAGAGCTGACGAAGAGGAGAGCTGACGAAGAGAGAAGGGCTGACGAAGAGCGAAGAGCTGACGAAGAGAAGAGCTGACGACGAGAGAAGTGCGACAAAGAAGAAGAGGAGGAGTAGAATGAAAGAAGAGCGACGAAGGGGGAAAGACGGTGTACTTGAACTTGAACTTGAAAAAGTCAATGATATAGGTGTAGATAGAGAGATTATGACAGTGGGAGTCGTGGAGTTATAATATTGTGAATAATTTTGTGGACTTATAATATTGTGAACAATTCTTTGGATTTATAATATTGTGAACAATTCTTTGGACTTTATTGTGGATAACTCTTTGGACTTATAATATTGTGAACAATTCCTTTGGACTTATAATATTGTGTGGCACAAAGCAAACTGTGAGTATTCGTTTTTCTACTGTTCTGTACATGATTATTTGAAAATATTTGTGAGGTGGGTTTTTGAAGACGAGTTGTACTCGTGGAAATATTGGTTTGGAATGTTTGTAAGATAATATATATGTGTTTGTCGTATTTTGTATTATAAGAGGGTGTGACAGATAATTGGATAGGATAGGATAGGATTGATAGATTACCGTCCCCGGACACTTCAGCGTATAGGGGACTTAGATAATTGGAGTCAGAGTTAGTTGTATTAGAAGAAAGAACGGGAGAACGCGCACATGCAGAATAGACATTCACATCACTAAACAAATACCTTGTTTCTGAGTGAAAGACTAGATAAGATAGTTAGTGATTCTTTCGTCTGTTTTATTTATCCATTCACTTAGATATAGGTATAGTTAGACCAAAGAGGAGCTTTCGTTACAGTGGTGACCCTGCAATCCGTTAGAGGTTAGAGTAGGCATAGTGTGGAGTGTGAGGTAGGCAGAGTTGTTTGAATAATAAGAAGTTTTTGTCTCGTTATCTTTGAGTGTTGGTTTGTTGTTGTAATTTGTTTCTCAAAAGAATAAATGAATATTTGTATTTATTAATTAATCCCCGCCTCCAGCTCTATCTCTTGCGGGTCTGATCTAATTGTACATAATTTTTTCTGGGTCAGAGAGGAACTAGTATCATTTCTCTTCCTGTTGTAATTATTATTTCATCTTAGCTCATTTCTACTACCATTATATTCTATCCTTTAGTATACTTTTTCTTTGTTAGCTCTGTCACACCCTTATTTTAATTATCATAGGTTTTTGGAAGTATTTTTGGAAAAAATTGTATTGGGAATAATTCTTGTTGTATCATTTGTGACTTGTATTTGATTCTTAGTTTTCTTTGGTTACATTTTGTGAACTTGACCTTGGTTTCCGGTACTGGTGTTTTTTTGTTTGTGTTTTTCTTTTTAGTTGGTTTTGGCTATAGTTATTAGGGTAGTTTGTTTGTTTATTAAATAATATTTGCTGGATTTATTATCGGTTATTACACTTGGAATTAGGTTTGGATTATTTTGATAAAAATTTCGACATTTCTTTGTTTATTTTGGACTTATGTATATATAGTATAACATAGTTTATTGCTTGTGTATTTAATTGTTTAGATCTTTATTTCTCTGGGTCAAGTGTATGGTTATATTGTGTGGTTGTATTGTGCTATGATATCCAACAACTTGATCTAAAAGAAAAAAAAGACACTTGTTACTAAATATTATCTGTATAGCCTGGACTTATAACAAAGAAAAACAATTAATTATTATTCGTTATTAGTGGTTATAGTGTGACATTATGACGTCCACTGATGACTATAATGCTCTGTTTGAGACTTTTCTTGTTCAAGCTCAAAAGTTAGGGTATAAGGATGACAAAATACAAGAATATGTGAACCAGTGTATGGAAAGGCATGACAGAGCTAGGGAAAGAGAGGAAAAGAAACTTCAGTTGGAGAAAGATGAAAAGAAACTTCAGTGGGAGAAAGATGAAAAGAAACTTCAGTGGGAGAATGAAAGGGAAACAAAAAAAATGGAAAGTGAGCTTAGAGCGAAAGAGATGCAATTTGAACTTGATAGAGAAGCTATGCGGATTAAGGAAAAAGAACTAGAACTCCAGTTGAATCAGAATACTGCTGGGTCAGATCAAACCTTTCCTAAAGTTCGGTATAACCCAAATACGCCAAAACTGCCTCGGCTTCCTATTTTCAGGGAGGACAAAGATGATATAGATGCTTTTTTATACCGTTTTGAATCTCACGTTACTTCGCTGAACTGTGATAGAAATAAGTGGGTTGTATATTTGGCTGCACTTCTGCAAGGTTCTGCCATTGAAGTTTACCACTCACTGTCAGCATCGGGTACTGTTACCTATGAGGATCTGAAGGCTGAGTTACTCAAAAAGTTTCAATGTACAGCAGATGGGTTTAGAGAGAAGTTTAGGGCTGTTAGACCGGAAGTGGGGGAAAGCTTTATAACATTCTCAAAGAAATTTTCTCACCTTTTTGAGAGATGGATCCAGTTGGCTGAATGCCAGAGCACATATAAAGATCTTTTTAACCTTATGTTGTGCGAACAATTTTATGCATCTGTTTCTAAAGATTTGACAATTTTTTTGAAAGAAAGAAATTTGAAAGAGTTTGATGCTCTAGTTCAGAGTGCCGAAGCATTCCGCATTGCACACCCCGAAAAGAAACTGGCGAGAAAGGCTGAGGATACAATTTTTGGTTCTGCGTCAGTGTCTCAACCTATTAACCAAAATCAGGCATACCAGACTCGATTTCACGGGAATGATAATTCTCGGGGGAGTTTCTTTCGTGCTCAGCAGCGGGGTGGGTATAGATTGCCATATTCCGGACAGTTCCGTGGCGCTGGGTCTCAGGTTAGACCTACTCAACAGTCAACCCAGTCGGGGTCAAATCAAACTTCATCTATCCGTGGGGGGTTTCAACCCAGAAACAGTTTTCAACCAGCTAGCAGGGGTTCACCATCAAAGAGTAAAGGTAGATATCCAGTTAAGTGCTATAACTGTCAGGGGTTTGGACATATTGCTGCAGTATGTCCTTCAAAATATGCCGAGCAATATCATACCGGTACAGAGCATGAATTTGAAGAACACTCTCAGACTCAGGTCACACTTGTTACGGAAGTAGTATCCTCGATTTGTGACGAAAGCTGTGGTCATCTACATCTAGTACCTGGTACTGTGAATGGCCGGAATGCAAGCGTTCTCAGGGACACAGGGGCTACTGTCTGTGGAGTGAGAAAACGTTTGGTTGGGGAAGATCAGTACACGGGTCATACTTGCAAATGTTGGTCATTTGGAGGGAAATTGGAAGAATTTCCTCTTGCAAAAGTTCTCATAAAGACTCCGTTTTTCACTGGTCCGGTGTTGTGCTGTGTGATAGATAGGCCGGTTGCAGATTTGATTTTGGGAAATCTTCCGGGAGTCTCAGACCCTATCTCGAGTGTGGCGACTTCTGCCCTCACCCAAGATCATACAGCTTGCGTGACTACACGTGCTCAAACTAAAAGAGAAAGCATTCCCAGTAAGCCTCTTAGTACTGTGACACAAGATCTGAGCATTACCCCTGCAGAATTTGCTAGTATGCAGAAGAAAGATGAAACTTTGTTACCATTGTTCCACTTAGCTGAAATAGGTGAAGTTAAGACGTTAGGGTTCTCAACTGTTCCATACTACATTCAGGATGACATACTACACAGATACCATGAGAAAAACACACAGATTCTGGTCCAATTGGTGGTGCCGACACCCTTACGGTCATCAGTGTCTATCACAGCGCATGACACCATCATGGCAGCTACTCAAAGAGTTGATCCGCATGACATTGGGGTTCAAGACAATGATCATAGATCACATGAAATTGCAGTTGTTGCTGTTATACCAGCCGAATCTGACTCGGATGATGTAACCATTCCAACAGTATCAACTACAAACACAGAAACTATTGCTGATATTCATTTTGATGATACACTGTCTAATTATCAGAAACAACAGCTTTACAATGTTTTTGCTGATTTTGTACCCATATTGACCTCTTACCCTGGTACATTTACTGGAAATTTGTTTCATGTTGTCAATTTGACTTC
Organism: Oncomelania hupensis; assembly: GCA_036898135.1. Lineage (NCBI taxonomy): Eukaryota > Metazoa > Mollusca > Gastropoda > Littorinimorpha > Pomatiopsidae > Oncomelania > Oncomelania hupensis. The sequence continues at coordinate 112,750,390 of CM072511.1, forward strand.
AGATTCACCGATCAGACTTAGACCGTATGACTTACCATTGTCCACAAAAGAGAAAGTAGAGAGGGAGGTTAAGTCAATGTTAGAAATGGGTGTTATTGAACATTCTTTGTCGCCATACTCATCACCAGTTGTACTGGTTGAAAAGAAAGACGGGTCTACTAGGTTTTGTGTGGATTATAGACAGCTTAACAAGGTCACTGGTTTTGACGCTGAGCCTATCCCAAACTCAGATGAATTATTTGCAGAGTTGGCAGATGGTTCATATTTTACTAAGATTGACCTTTCGAAGGGGTACTGGCAAATTTCGGTGAGCCCTCTCGATAGACCAAAAACAGCTTTTGCAACTCACGTTGGGCTTTGGCTCTTCAGGAATTTCATTTTGAGATCAAACCGCTACCTGGTCATGTTAACATGTTTGCTGATGCATTGTCAAGATCAAATGTTGATCAATCTGTACCATAGACATTCTTGTGTGCTGTATTCACTTGTACAACAATAACTGCTGTTATGATTGTTTGATTGTGAACTTGATGAATTTTTGTTCTTACATATCTATAAATATTGTGATTTGACAAATTGTGTCGTTGTGGGGTTGTTGATTTTGCTGTTCATAATGATGGTATTCTTATTGTACATAGTGGTAAAAAATTGTGTTGATGGAATATATTGATTGTATTTATTTTTCTTTGAAAAATCTAAAGAAAACTCGGGCGTTTTCTTTTATTCGGGAAGGGGGTATTGTCACGGACCGATATTTGTGTATAAGACATTGACAGTACGGTTGTAGTAATATAGGCCTACTAGTCAATGACGTCACGAATTTTTAGTTGGCGGCAAATTCGTGAGCTTGATTTTTGTCAGTCTTCGTTTGTTTTGAGAGGAGAGAGGGTGTGTGCTCTCCGGCGACAGTGTTCGCTGATAATTTCCCTGTAGAGAGAGAGACTTGTAGCGGGGCTACAGAGAAGAAGAAGAAGAAGTGAGAAGGAGGAGAAAAAGATAGGAGAAGAATAAGTGAGAAGGAGAAGAGAGAAGAAATATACGACGAAGAAGTGAAGAAGAAGAGGAAGTGAGAAGGGGAACAGGAAGAGAGAAGAAGAAGAATACGAAGAAGAAGAAGGGAAAGAAGAAGAGAAAGAGGAAGCGAGAAGAAGACGAGAGAGCTGACGAAAGGAGAAGAGCTGACGTAAAAAGAAAGCTGTCGAAGAGAAGAGGCGACGAAGGGAAGAGCTGACGATAGAGAAGAGCTGACGAAGAGAGAAAAGCTGACGAAGAGAAGGGCTGATGAAGAGGAAAGCTGACGAAGAGAAGAGCTGATGAAGAGGAGAGCTGACGAAGAGATGAGCCGACGAAGAGAGAAGAGGTGACGAAGAGATGAGCCGACGAAGAGAGAAGAGCTGACGAAGAGAAGAGCTGACGAAGAGGAGAGCTGACGAAGAGGAGAGCTGACGAAGAGAGAAGGGCTGACGAAGAGCGAAGAGCTGACGAAGAGAAGAGCTGACGACGAGAGAAGTGCGACAAAGAAGAAGAGGAGGAGTAGAATGAAAGAAGAGCGACGAAGGGGGAAAGACGGTGTACTTGAACTTGAACTTGAAAAAGTCAATGATATAGGTGTAGATAGAGAGATTATGACAGTGGGAGTCGTGGAGTTATAATATTGTGAATAATTTTGTGGACTTATAATATTGTGAACAATTCTTTGGATTTATAATATTGTGAACAATTCTTTGGACTTTATTGTGGATAACTCTTTGGACTTATAATATTGTGAACAATTCCTTTGGACTTATAATATTGTGTGGCACAAAGCAAACTGTGAGTATTCGTTTTTCTACTGTTCTGTACATGATTATTTGAAAATATTTGTGAGGTGGGTTTTTGAAGACGAGTTGTACTCGTGGAAATATTGGTTTGGAATGTTTGTAAGATAATATATATGTGTTTGTCGTATTTTGTATTATAAGAGGGTGTGACAGATAATTGGATAGGATAGGATAGGATTGATAGATTACCGTCCCCGGACACTTCAGCGTATAGGGGACTTAGATAATTGGAGTCAGAGTTAGTTGTATTAGAAGAAAGAACGGGAGAACGCGCACATGCAGAATAGACATTCACATCACTAAACAAATACCTTGTTTCTGAGTGAAAGACTAGATAAGATAGTTAGTGATTCTTTCGTCTGTTTTATTTATCCATTCACTTAGATATAGGTATAGTTAGACCAAAGAGGAGCTTTCGTTACATTTGGTGTGCTTAAGCTTCTCGCAGTGACTAATTTAATTGATTTTTTGTTTTCTTTATTATAGAAGCGATTATGTGTGCGTGCGTGCGTGTGTGTATGATAATAAAACCAACAACAACACCTGGGTAGTAGGCGTTAAAATTTTCGGTTTATTACACTAAAACCTTCATCAGTCAGACCCAAGGACTGCGTGCGTGTGTGTGTGTGTGTGTGTGTGTGTCTGTGTGTGTGTTTTGCAGATGGTGGTTATCAGTGAAAAAATTATCTTCTTTTCTTGTTTTGTATGTTTACTTTTTGATTAGTTGTAAATTTTTGATTTTGTAAACGCCTAGGGCTTTGTTTAGATTAGGCGTCAATAACCATAATAATAATAATTATTATTATTTATAATTGCGTATAAATAAGGGAATGACACTAATTTTCACAGATGTTTCTTCGTGTAAGCCTACATGTGAGTGCACAGCGGCACTGCGTTACTTTGTGCATGGTTTTATATACGTACGCACTCAATGTTTTCTCAAGTCCATGTACATAATTATGAATACACGCGGCTTGTGTCTGTGTACAAATTAGTGCACTTGCTCCTACCGCCGCACATGTCGAATGGATGTCATCTATATGACAGACTACAGTACGATGCATTTCTTTTTTGTCTTTTCGTTCGCCTCGTTTTCCTTCTCTTCATTCCCCTTCTTTTTCTCTCCCTCGTGCTCATTCTCCTCTTTGTGCTTCTTCTTCACCCCCTCTTATTCAAATAATGTACTAACCCTGCGATTTCTGCTGTCTATGCGCAGTATTCACAGAATATCCCCTTGATAAAAAAAATATATTTCAGCTTGTTTCACTGTGCAAGTAATGGACGTCATATAACAGTGCTGATTGGGCTGGTTTATGTGTACAGACCCAGTGGGTGTTTGATGATGGTGCGATGATGCCCACCACAGTCGTAGTCAACCTCCGCAAGGCCAATGGCAATCAGGTGAGTGGTCTAAGTCTTGTCCAAGATCTGTAGTCTTTGGTTACGCCTTTTGTCAATCCAAAAAAGAACAGACACCCGCTACCCCCAATCTCTCCCTTTTCTGATCACACCCCTCACCCCTCCACCCCACATTCTCCCCCCGAACTGATGAGCTCGCTACTTAGGAATAATCTATGTAATGTTGCTCTTGATTTGCAGACTGTACGGCACAATTGGCATACACACCAGAAGCCAGTGCTTGGGGATGCTGACACTGCTACAAGTCGCTGTGCCAGCACTGGTGGACATTACAACCCCTTCAATGTCAGCATGAGCGCTGTAAGACTTTGTATTCCATTATCGTTTAAATTGATGAAGTGTAATCTGTCCTCCGCTTCTGACACCGTAGCTATGGGCCAGAACCAGCCTCCCTCTCTCACATGCTGTGAAGAACCTTGGTGTTGTTCTGGGCAATACACTGGGAAATATTGCTTTGTCAGTCTTCATTTTCACAACTTTCCAGGATTGCTATTGGACTCACCCGCATTGGACTGATCCACAACCATTTGACAACCGACGCTCTGCCAAACTTGTGACTTCTGTCATCCTCTCTTAGCTTGACTCTTTTTTTTTTCAACTGCTTGCTTCTGCTATCCACTATCTGCAGCGTATTCAAAACGCTGCAGCTCGCCTCACTCTCAAAAAAGAAAACAAAATCTGACCGTATCACCCCACTTCTTCGCTCACTCCACTGGCTTCCCGTGCCGCAAAGCGTTAGGTAGGCTATTTCCATCGCTCTGCTCCTTCATACCTTGCTGACGATGTCCAACGCTATACAGTCTCTCGAAACATGGGCTTTTACCTGACACATCTTCTTCTTTCCTTCATATCTTCCCATTTCTTTTGTTTTTTCTTTTCTTCTTTCTTTCTTTCTGTCTTTTTCTTACACACATATAATAATTTATTCCAATTACCATTTTTTGCAAACCGATAACAATTTCACAGTGGAAGTAGACCTATTGGCATCGTGACATACAGCCGAGGTCTTGGATTTTTATATATTGTTGCAGTCTATCTCCACTTTCGTTCACTCACATTTATTCACAACCATTCACTCTCATACAACATAAAACAAATTTCACATTACGTTTTGTAATACATTTGACCGATACTAAATGTACGTAAAATTAACATTTAAGTTGTGTTCAGAACAGTTTTATACATCACCCTTAAACACACGTTCCAAATATTTCACATACTATTACATTTCGCTTTTTAAAATTTAAGAGTGCATTATATTGCTCAATGTCATACGTAATTTGAGGTTATACTTCGTTGTATTTTTATCTGTAATTGAAACAAATGTAACAAGAATCCATAGGCTACAATAAGGTTGGGGAGGTTGTGCAGTTAAAAGCTCATTTCCAAAAATAACAATCGTCCAAAAAAAAACATGAACCTCTCATTAAGTAGGTCACAATTAACCAGCACATCTCTGAACGAATTTAAGACGTGTATCATAATTATGTTTGCATTTAAAAAAAAAAGGTTTTGTATTAATATGTTTTTCACGAAAAGAACAAAGATCGTCCGATACAATGCCCGTACATTTTATAACAACCTCCGTAACAAGAATACGATGAACTGGATGAAACCGCTTAAGGTTAATCTCCTTTATCTATTTAATAATTAAAAATGGTTTCTTCCCATTGTGTTCAACAATTAGACATTTTACCATCCGACATCAAAACGTTATGATATGGTTTAGTACCTTTTGATACAGAAACATTGCACAGTAGCGTATCAGTTGCTCTTTCTTTATTTTGTATTGTATTGTATGTTCGCATGTTCTTTTGTGGCTATTGAATTATGACGTGTAGCGGCAACCTGTTTCATATGTGGTGACAGGAGTCGTACGCAGACTGCAGCAGGTCCAATCCTCTACGTTGTGAGCTAGGTGACCAGGCTTCCAAAGTGGGCACGTATGACATGGGAAGTGGTCCCAAGGTCTTTACCGATGTCTACCTACCACTGGACGGAGAGTTTGCAGGTCAGTCACTTACCAGGTCTTGTTGTTGTTGTTGTTGTTGTTGTTGTTGTTGTTGTTGTTGTTGTTGTTGTTGTTGTTGTTGTTGTTGTTGTTCTTCTTCTTCTTCTTCTTCTTCTTCTTCTTCTTCTTCTTCTTCTTCTTCTTCTTCTTCTTCTTCTTCTTCTTTATGTCTGTGTGAAAACTCCGCAGTGGAGGAAATAAGTCCACTAATTTGGAGGCATAGCCAAACTCCAAATTAGTGGACTTATTTCCTCCGCTGCGGAGTTTCCAGAATAGTTGCAACAGCAAAATCACAATCTATCTTGGTCCCTAAGTGTTCCTTGTATACAGTAGATTAACTGACCCGCTTGTTTACGAATCCAACCATCGTGCACCAGGTCCTGCACAGCGCACAAATCCATGTCACGGAGACAGGGCGCAGAAAAATGTCAGTTACTGGATGAGAAGAGAAGAGATAGCGGCGTTGAGGTTTTGGCGGTAGGTGTGAACTCGTTTGGGGAACAAGAACACAATCGGCAAAATGCTCCCATTATAACTTACAGCAGCGCACATGTTTTCGTATGTAATGACATAACGACATAAAGTTATTATTGCATCGGTAGTAAGGTCAGACATATCTCATTAGGCAGTCACAAGGAACAAACGATACATATGCATGCTTTCAGATTTAGTGTTTCAATAGTAATGATTGATTGACTGGGAGAAGTGAGAGGGGGGGGAGGGAAGATGGGGGGAGGGGTGTGGATATCTTACATTCTATAAAGATCAATTGCGATAGGCTGTTTAATATTGAAGATATTATACATACTATAGTTTGGTGTGTCGGATAGCGCAGTGGTTGGAGCACTCACTACTGTGTCGCAAGTTAAGCACCGTCCAGTGCGGTTAGCACTTGGATGGGGGACCGCAAAACGTGACGCGACAAATAACAACGCCCCCAGTTGACTCAACTGTGACTGAGTACCTACTCTCTTAAGGGTGGGGAAGGTAAAGCAGCGAGGGAGAGAGATGGGCATCACCCTCATTACGCTGGCCCAAGATAAGTGTGATCTCCAACATCACGCTCCCCTACGGCCACAAGGCTATGGGACCACCTTTACCCTTTTTAAAAAAAAAAGTTTTCCACCGGCTCACTGTTGACAGTACTGCCTTTAATATTTTTTTGTTTTGTTTTTGTTTTTCCACGCAGTGACCGGTCGGTCCATTGTTGTTCATATTGAGGACAAAGGCAGTGCTCGTTTAGCCTGTGCCGACATCTTGCCCGAAACCATGACTAACTCGACCTACGTCACTATCAAGAAACCCGACTCCCTCGACAAGTAAGTCATGTTCTTCTTCGTCATCTTCGATGGCCTTTTAATTGCCCTTGTAGTCGACGTGATCGTCCTCATCTTGCATCATCACATCGTCATCGTCATTGTCGTATTACATAGATAAACATTCCCGTCAACGCTCTTATGAAAGCATCATTTATCGTTGATCATACCATTTCATGCACATTGAAAGTAAGCTTAATGATCGTTTAACCGTGTGCGGACTGCGGTAGAGATGACAGGCACGAACACGGCGTTGGATTCTTGGTCCACAAGAACATTCTAGCCACTGTCATGGGTTGCCGCCCAGTCTCCAGTAGACTCATTACCATCCGTCTGAGAGCAACCCCTTTCAACATTACCATCATCCAGGCCTATGCCCCAACATCAGACTATGAAGACAGCGAAGTGGAGGATTTTTATGAAAATATACAGGCGGTCCTTGACCAAGTGCCGAAGAAGGACATAGTCATAGTGCAAGGCGACTGGAATGCCAAGGTTGGCCAAGATGCGCACCACAACTGGGGAGACACATGCGGACCCCACTGCAACAACGAGACAAATGACAGGGGTCTGAGGCTATTGGAGTTTGCCAGATACAACAATCTGGTACTGGCAAACACGCTTGGTCTCCACAAAAAATCCAGACGATGGACATGGCACAGTCCCGGCGGGGAACATCACAACCAGATCGACTACATCATGGTCAAGAAACGCTTCAGATCAAGCATAAACATTGGCAGGACACGCACTTTTCCAGGAGCAGACATTGGAAGTGACCACGATCTCGTGATGATGTCTTTCCGGCTCCATTTGAAGAGAGTAAATACAGCAAAGTGCACTAGGCTGAAGTTCGACCTGGACAAACTGCAAGACCCGGAGGTGGCAAAAATATTTCAGGCCACAATTGGAGGGAAATTTGCACCACTGCTTATTTTGGGGGCAGGCGAAGTAGATGTCAACACCATGACCAATACCTTCAACTCAGCTGTAACAGATGCCGCCACTGAGATCCTTGGCAAGCACCGACCAAAGAAGAAGCCGTGGATCACACCTGAACTTTTGGATCTGTGTGATAAACGAAGAGAGTTAAAAAAGAAAAAGAACACCTCGCAGGGAGCTGATGTCTACCGAAAAATCAACAATGACATCCGAAAAGGCATGCGCACAGCAAAGGAGAACTGGATAGAAGATCAATGCCAGGAAATAGAGAACATTCTGAACAAGAACAACAGCAAGAAGGCCTACCAGACTGTGAAGCGGTTGACAAGTGTTAAACAGCCCAAAGTCTCCACTATCCAAAGCAAGTCTGGCATTTGCCTTACAGAAGAACAAGAAGTCTTGGACAGATGGACAGAGTACAGCTCTGACCTTTACAACCATACACCAAATGGAGACCCATCAGTTCTAGCATGTCCTGAGAGCAGAGAAGAAGAAGAAATCCTCCCAATTCTCCGAGAAGAAGTTGAGGCAGCAGTGCAATCGCTGAAGAAAGGGAAGTCAGCGGGAGTGGACAACATACCAGCGGAACTGCTACAAGCAGGAGGAGAAGCGATGACTGATGCTCTCACCATTATCTGTAACAAGATCTGGCAGAGTGGGGAATGGCCTACACCATGGACCCAGTCGCTTGTTATCACTCTTCCCAAAAAAGGTAACCTTCAGGAGTGTGAAAATTACCGCACCATCAGCCTCATCAGCCATCCCAGCAAGGTCCTCCTGAAAATAATACTCAACAGGTTGAAACCACAAGCTGAACAAATCATAGCTGAAGAACAAGCAGGATTCATGGCAGGGCGAAGTACCACTGAACAGATTTTCAACCTCAGAATAATCTGTGAGAAATACCTACAGCACCAACAACATCTATATCATGTGTTCATAGACTTCAAGAAGGCATTTGACCGAGTCTGGCATGCAGCTCTATGGGCAACCATGAAAGTTTACAACATCAGCCCTAAAATTATAGAAGTCATCAAAAGCCTGTATGACAAGGCTACCAGTGCAGTCCTCCATAACAGCGTCATCGGGAACTGGTTCAGAACAACAATCGGTGTGCGTCAAGGATGCCTACTCTCTCCAACACTCTTCAACATCTTCCTAGAGCGCATCATGTCAGATGCTCTTGCAGATCACGAAGGCACAGTCAGCATAGGGGGCAGAGCAATCTCCAATCTTCGTTTTTGCGGATGATATTGATGGATTGGCTGGAGAGGAACAAGAACTTGAACAGCTTGTACAGAGGCTTGACACCACCTCCAGAGCTTATGGAATGGAAATAAGTGCAGAGAAGACCAAAATGATGACCAACAACACAATGGCATCAACACGGACATCAAAGTACAAGGCCAATCCCTCAACACAGTGCACAGCTTCAAATATTTAGGAGCCATTGTGTCAGACAATGGGTCTCGACAGGAAGTCCTCTCCAGGATCGCACAAACAACTGCTGCCCTGACAAGGTTGAAGCCCATTTGGAAAGACAGAACCATCAGTCTACATTCCAAAGTAAGACTGCTGCGCTCTCTGGTCATCTCCATCTTCCTATATGCTTGCGAAGCATGGACCCTCACAGCAGATCTCCAACGAAGAATACAAAGCATGGAGATGAGGTGCTACAGAAGACTTCTGTGCATTTCCTATACCCAACACATCACCAACATTGAAGTCCGACAGACCATCACACAAGCCATTGGACAACACGATGACCTGCTCACAGTGGTGAAGAAACGGAAACTCCGATGGTATGGCCACGTCACCAGATCATCAGGCCTTGCAAAGACCATTCTGCAAGGCACAGTGCAAGGAGGTAGAAGAAGGGGGAGACCGAAAAAGAGGTGGGAGGACAACATTCGAGAATGGACTGGTTTGACACTGAGCGAAGCCATGAGGGCTGCTGAGGACAGAGAAAGATGGAGTATGCTGGTTAAGCGATCATCTGTGGTGCCCCTACGACCTTCGGGTTATGGGACAGGATAGGATAGGATAGGACTGCATAAGCTTGCTTAGTGGCACCGCGTGTGAACGTAATGTCTCTCTATGTTACAGGGAACCGATACTGAGGGCATTTGCCACAGCTCTGAACACTCATGCTTATAATATGGCGCTGGATTGGACCAGCCACAGCTCTCAGGGCTGCTCGGGACTCAGAATCTACTTTTTAGGTACTCAGCCTGTCAAAACCGTATCCTGATTGTAGCAATAGCTTATATTCCACCTCTCAACAAAATCTATTGTAGCTGAAGGATATTAACGATGCAAAATGTCGGATCTATCCAACTTATAGCCTATAAACGTTTTCAAGTATGTGCCTCTGCCATCTCTGATGTTCATTAAAGATAATACACAGTGCTGTGTATAATACAGCAACAAAGTTTGTGAGCCTATTCTATTGCGTTTGTAAAATAGGTCATAAACGTGAAACTTATTGTGTGTGTGTGTGTGTGTGTGTGTGTGTGTGTGTGTGTGTGTGTGTGTGTGTGTGTGGGTGTGTGTGTGTGTGTGTGTGTGTGTGATAGGTAAAGACGCAGTGGTACTGAAGCAGCACTTTGATGAAATGTCGAAAAACAACCCTGAAAACTTCGGCAACTACATTCCCTTCACATGCACCGCCGCTTGTAAGTATATAACATCATCATCATCATCATCATCATCGTCACCATCTTCATCATCATCATCATCATCATCATCATCATCATCATCATCATCATCATCGTCGTCGTCGTCGTCGTCATCATCGTCGTCATCATCATAAACTTACCCATCAACTAGACTGTTGACAGTAGTAATTTCAGTAGCGGTGTTCTGGAGGATCAAGAGGAAAATAGCATGCTTTGCATTGCTGGGGCTGGGCTGCTTAAGGAGGAGGGAATGAGGGATGTTGGTTGACGAAATTTAAAGATACTGTTGCAATGTTGGGTAGTGTTAGGTCCAAGCTTGATCAAATCTCTTTACTCTTCCCTGCAAGTTTCTTCTATTTACGTCCCCTGAGGCATTCAAGCGATCCTGATGAAGCACACTAAACAAACAAAAAAGATTTAACAAAACATGGCTTGATTTTATTTAATGCCATTCTAACGTCATGTTGGTTGCCACCCGGAAGTAGATAGCACATTTTTAAGGTGAATCAGAAAAGCCTGTGGGAATTACAATAGGAAATGGCGAAAGTTTATAATAGCAATTGACATTAAAAAGTAATTTTGGGTCAAACTTGCCTTCAGGGTGATATGTAGGTTTGTATTTTGAGATCAATGACAGACAGAGAGAGAGAGAGAGAGAGAGAGAGAGAGAGAGAGAGAGAGAGAGAGAGAGAGAGAGTGTGTGTGTGTGTGTGTGTGTGTGTGTGTTAGTTTGTATGTTTATACACAATAACAATGTTCTGTACATTTAAAACTGTATAGTGTTGAAGAAACAAACATGGAATAGGCATATGTATTTTTAACACTGATTAAACTGTAGACTTTCTATCCTGGTTTTAGGTGGCCCGGTGACGTCACTTCTGATGACCCTTTTGGCGATGTTCATGGCGAGACTGTTGCAGTCGTAGAGAAGAAAGAGCCGAAGATGAAAGAACGACGATGAATAGAAACAATCCTCCGGTGTTTGTCATTCTCTGACTAGCATTTTCGCCGAACGTTTGTCCTTTTCCATTTCCATTTCCATCTGTAGTTTACTTAGGTTTACATGCTATAGCGTTTTAATTCGCCATTTACGCAAACAAATTATTGTGTTCTGAGTATATAGTGATGTAATGTGTGAGTGTTTGTGTGGGTGTGTATGTGTGTGTATATAATATGTATCTGTATATATGTCTCTGTCCTCAGCAACCCTCATGGCTTCGCTCAATGTCTGGCCAGTTTATTCTCGAATGTTGTCCTCCTACCTCTTCTTCTGTCTTTCTCTTTTTCTGCCTCCTTGCACAGAGCCTTCCTATCCTATCCCATAACTCTGAGGTCGTTGGGGCACCACAGATGATCGTTTAATTATAACCAGCATACTCCATCTTTCTCTGTCCTCGGCAGCCCTGATGGCTTCGCTCAATGTCAAGCCAGTCCATTCTCAAATGTTGTCCTCCCACCTCTTTTTCGGTCTCCCTCTTCTTCTACCTCCTTGCACTGTGCCTTGCAGGATGGTCTTTGCAAGGCCTAATGATCTGGTGACGTGGCAATACTATCGGAGTTTCCGTTTCTTCACCACTGTGAGCATGTCATCTTGTTGTCCAATGGCTTTCGTGATGGTCTGTCGGACTTGATCATTGGTGATGTGCTGGGTATAGGAAATGCCTAGAAGTCTTCTGTAGCACCTCCTCTCCATGCTTTTTATTCTTCGTTGTAGGTCGTTGTCTGATACAATGGCTCCTAAATATTTGAAGCTATGCACTGTGTTGAGGGATTGGCCTTGGACTTTGATGTCCGTGTTGATGCCATTGGTGTTGTTGGTCATCATTTTGGTCTTTGCATTTATTTCCATTCCAAAGGCTCTGGAGTTGGTGTCAAGCCTATGCACAAGCTGTTCAAGTTCTTGTTCCTCTCCAGCCAATCCATCAATGTCATCCGCACAAAGGAGGTTGGAGATTGCTTTATCCAGTGCCTTCGTGATCTGCAAGGGCACCTGACATGATGTGCTCCAGGAAGATGTTGAAGAGTGTTGGCAAAGAGCTTATTACGGAAGCTCTTTGGTGTTGGAGAGAGTAGGCATCCTTGACGAACGGCGATTGATGCTCTGAACCAGTTCCCAGTGGCACTGTTTTGGGATATAGATATCCCTGTTTGTGTGTGTGTGTGTGTGCGTGCGTGAGACTGACCCCCTCTGTGTGTGTTGGTGTGTGGGTGTGTGTGATAGAGCGAAAAAGGGCGTAACTATTTATTATTTATTGTATCAGTGAATGTGTGTGTGTGTGTGTGTGTGTGTGTGTGTGTGTGTGTGTGTGTAGGGATGTGTGTGTGTGTGTGTGTGAGTGCGCGAGGCAAAGTCGTTTGCTTATCAAATGTTTGTTTTGAAATGTAACATAACGTTTGCTTCAGTCATGAATATATATTCAGTTCAACAAATCTGTATCTAAGCTAACCATCACGGGAAATTACATCCAGCCATTTGTGTCACAAGAAAACAAAAACAAAAAAGAAGATATAAAATCACACCTGGGGTACAAGTATAATTATAATGAAAGATTATAACAATTCAGAAACAATTCCTTTCGTTCGCTAAATAATGTTCATCGTTCAGGCAGATCTACCACTTCATTCGCCCACAAAACCTCTACATTTATCACATTCACAAAAGATCACAGTCAAAGTGTTGTACTAAAACAGATATAAGTTAATAAAAGAATATGCATTATTTACGTATACACATTTCGAGTATCTTACCCACACCCCCACACCCATATACACAACCGCAAACGTGTAATTATAATGGTTAAAAAACATTTAAGTGTGTGTGAGCGTTTGTGTGTGCGTGTGCGTGTAGGAATGACCATGTTTGTGTGTGTGATAGAGAACTATTATTCGCATTATACACGTACGTACTATTCTCTATTATACACATGTAAAAGTCCCTATCTGTGTCAGCGTGTAAACTATCGCGGCTATGGTTTCATTAGGCTTAATGAAACAACAACAGCGCACGAATGCACGCACCCACATGTGTGGGATAGGGGGCAAATGGACAACATCCCGCCCGCACAATTCCCCACTCAAAAATTCAGCTCGCACTAGAGAACTTAGATCTATACCAGTACCTCTGTAGTGACTGACCACTTGTGTGTGTTTTATTACTGATTACTGATGGGCTGAAGGTTTGTAATTAGATTAGTAAGTGACTATGCTCCATCAATATGCATTTACCTGCTTTGTGTATTGTATTCGTTTTATGAATGAAATCCACAAAACTTGTGAATATGTCGTCGATGTATTGATAATGTATTTTTCAACTTGCTCGCTGCTTTGTCACGTTGTCATGATCCTTTGGCTTAATTTTTGTTGCCATTGTAATTGCTACAATCGTAAAACATCGCTGTACATTAGTAACTCTTTTCGTGGGTTTTTTTGGGGGAATGGGGGGGGGGGAGGGGGTTCATAAATAAGTCTCATTGTTATTATGTAGCACAGGTACTTCCTCACCGCTTGCGCATTATCCAACTTGTTGGGGCTTTAAAAGTATAAATCATAGATTAAAATGTAGACTACTTTTAGATTAGTTCAGAAAACATATCTTAAGCTCATTTTTCGCACTAAAACTTGAAATGCTATTGTATGACTGTGCTGTTCACATAAGTATGAATTTCTGCACGCAGTCAATTGTGGACCAGATTTGTGATATAAACCTTCTTTTTTAACATTTAATTTTATTTACATATCACATCAAATGTGTAAGCACACAGGTCTCCATTGTCATGTGTCTACTGATTTATGTTGTGCATTATTTATTGCCATATACCTTTTTTTGGGTCGCAAGCTCGCTTGTTATTTTGTATTTAGTTCTAAGTAAGTTTACATCTGGATTGGGGTGCCGGGGGTTTCTGTATAATAGTATCCCAACTTTCTGAAAATTTAGTGCTTTAAATTCCCACTGCCGCTGTCTTTTCCTTTGTTCTTCTCGTTCCTACTCTGTCCTATCAATCTACTATACTATCTTCTTCGCTAGACCAGTCACCTACCTTTTTTTCTTGAAAACTCCTCATTGTGTATGAGGTCTATTGGGTCAGCTTGGGAATATTGGATGCTTTCTGCCAAATGGTCACTGGGGCTTCCTATGATATAATTATTTAGCTATGTAGGCATTATATATGTATAGGTTTGCCGATATTTTATGATGATGTTTATATTCTATTTTGTTTTTGTAAACGGCGGTTCGATAAATTAAATTATAATTAGAGTATAGCCTCAGCGTCCCCTGCGTGGGATGCCTTTATTATAAAGTGACCGGCTGGTGGAGTGCCTTTAGTGTTACCACTAGGGTTATTTCAGCAGATCTTTTATGCGGAACAGGTGTGAGTTCTCTTTCAACTAAGTTGTGGTCCTGATTTTGTGGTCTTGATTCGGTTCCTTGCAGTACGCTGGACCCTGTAAGCAATGAATAACTAACTAGAGTAGGGTGACCACTTGCGGCCACGAGCGAATACTTTCTCATACTTCTTTTGTTTATGAACCAATCAGAATCCAAGTTTGATTTTTTTTAATCGGGAGGTCGCAGTAACGGCACTGACTTGGCCGGGGTTCTATAAATGAAACATTGTGGACCTATTTAGCGATTTCTGCACAATTTCAGTGTACCATGATGCGGCCAGGTGCCCTAGGTGCGTCCAACAATAAGCCACAGCTGCGGCCACCATGCCTACACGCGCCCGACACCATGCCCGACATGCGGTCAGGCCCTTTACAACTTTTTAAAACTTACAAAAACACAAATAAGACAAGAAACGAAAAAGATAAAAACAGAAAAAGCTAGTAGAATAGGAGTTATTAGAATTGGCCGCACCTCGGTCTGGCCGCGTGATGGTCACCGTAATCTCAAAAAAGAAACATTTCTTGGGTCAATACTTACAGACAGTAAAATTCACATGCAGAGCGCTGCCATAAACCGGAAATCACGACAAAAAGGCTAAGGTAGACTCAAGGGAAGCAATTGTGATTCCTCAAAGCTTTAAAGCTAGTAGTAGAACAGGAGTTATTAAAATTGGCCGCACCTCGGTCTGGCCGCGTGATGGTCACCGTACTCTAACTACATCTGGATGCTATATATTCTGAAACTACGTAGGTACACAAGAAAAACTGTAATCGTACTTCATGAAGAATCTCTCATATAAATCACGTTTTAACCGTACTTTAATTTTTTTTTTTTTTCACAACCTGACCTTGGTTGAAATCTATTGCATTGTAAAAAATGAAACTAAGTTCTCAAAAAAACATCACGCTGACGGCAAAGCTCGTGTTGCTTTTTTTAAACTAATCCATCTTTTGACGTATGTTCGCGTCAGCTTACATGTCACATTGGACGGAGTTTAAAACTGATCGACAAATAACACATTATTGATTAAAACTAACAATAATTGTTTATCTTCTCCGTTTCTTCGTTCACTGCGGTTCGTATTGCACCATCTGTCTATTTCAATAATAAAATTTCCAAGCTATGTGTAATTGTGTCACAGATCGTTTTATTAGGTAGAATACAGGTTTTTCTTGTTCTTGTTCTTTTCTCTCTCTCTCTCTCTCTCTCTCTCTCTCTCTCTCTCTCTCTCTCTCTCTCTCTCTCTCTCTCTCTCTCTCTCTCTCTCTCTCTCTCTCTCTCTATTGCTCTCGCTTTCTTTCTTTCTTTCTCTTTCTTTCTTCGTCTTCTTTTCTTTCTTCCTTCTTCTTCATTCATTTTTTCTTCCTTCTCTCTCTCTCTCTCTCTCTCTCTCTCTCTCTCTCTCTCTCTCTCTCTCTCTCTCTCTCTCTCTTTCTTTCTTTCTCTTTCTTTCTTTCTATTTCTTTCTTTCTTCGTCTTCTTTCCCTTCTTCTTCATTCCTTTTTTCTTCCTTCTTCTTCTTCTTCTTCTTCTCTCTCTCTCTCTCTCTCTCTCTCTCTCTCTCCCCTCTCTCTCTCTCTGCTGACCCACACAAAGAACATATTGGAGGGCTGTTGTATCGTCAACGATAATTGTTATAACTGAAACTGTCATTTCGTTGAATACTACAAACGTTATTTCTCTTCGTTCCCTAACGCTGGTCTGTATCGTTGATGTGCCTACGGTGTGTATCCTGCTTCAGGGATGGTGAGAAACCCCACATTGTGTTCACAGGAGATCCGGTTTACGGCATTGTATGAGAATGCATATTATCCTGGCCAACAAAATGGTGCCTGATGCTGACAATAATATCAGTTCCTTTTGTTTTTAGTAGACAAATTCGACATGCTATGATGCACTTCGCGAAGAACATAGTTAGGCTACTGTGAATACAAAAGCTTATTCTAGAGATCTAGGATCGATAGTTTGGAAGTGGACCGCAGAATAAACTTTCCATACTGAAATCGTGTTCTATTTTCGATAAAACCTTAAGTTGTTTAGGACTCTTAAGAAACTACGCAAGGGCACTGTTACTTCATTAATACAGTAATTCAAAAGGATTTTTTGTTGGTTAATTACTGTTTTGTGCTATTTCTAGTTTTCTTTTACGGATAAAGGAGACAAATCTAGTAGATCTAATTATTCTTGTTAACAAATTCAACAGATTGAACGGAGTATTTGCTCCTGAATCTTCTTCTTCTTTAGGATACAGTGGATAATTCGCAGGCACGAAGAAATAACTCCACAATTTTAGGGTCACGAGAATTATTCAGCAATCTGTATCTGTATTCCCCACCCCCCTCTTGTCAATCAATGGAGGCTACTCTTGCTTTATTCCATTGGAGCGAAGACAATGTTCCAACAAGGGTTTACTCCCTTGAAAACTAGGGTGATTGCCACATCCCATTTCGAGGTAATACACATGGCTGCGATCGGTACAAAGTATCGCATAGCCATTAAGCTCCCGCTAGCAGCAAACGGGTGAAAGTATTCCTTCCACCCCTTCAAAGTATACTTTGGGCTCGCTGCTAGCCGCGGATGCGAAGCGCACTACTGTTTAAAAGTGACGGAAAGAGCGGAATATTGCTAAAAGGGTTCGGGTAAGGGTTAGTTGTAGATATATTCCTAGCCCTTGCCCTAACCCTTTTCTCCTACAAAAATGCTTTTACCGTCCAAAAAAAAACCATTTGCCTTCTTGGATTCTTAAATTGTATGAAACCAAGTGAGGACACTATCCGGCGTCAATAAACGGTTCGAAAAAATTCTCAGTCGGTTCGTAAAAGACAGTTGACCTAGAAATAAATACAGCGTGACCTAATTCGTCGCCTAGAGGAGACGAAACTTACTTTTCCGTTTGTAGCCTTTCACCGACACTGTAACCACTGACCTGTATTCTTAGGTCAGTGCTGTAACTGAGCAGGCTGCAGCTAACCTCGCTTACCTCCCTTCAATGGAAAAGGGACATACTTTGGCCTGCTGCGCAGCGTGTGCCTGGAGTATACTTTCTTTCGATCGCAGCTATGTGCAATGGGTGCCATTTCCCGGTTCATCATCATCATCATCATCATCATCATCATCATCATCATCATCATCATCATCATCGTCATCATTGTCGTCGTTATTGCATCGTCAGCACCACAGGCATAGGAGTTACTGTTATTGTGATTTCTATTGTAATTGTTATTATTCAAAAGAACTGTTTTTATAGGGATTGTTATTCTTTTATTTTTTTCCTTTTCTTTTGTTGTTGTTGTTTGTTTTGAATGGCGGAAAAATCACTTTTTCAATGTAATCTTTTTGACGAATAAACTTGATATCTTATGCCCATGTCTTGTGTCTTATTTATCTCTGTATAGGCCTATATAGTTCCTTATTTATGTATATTTTAATTACTGTTTGCGATGCGGTGCAAGTAAAAATTGCACCCACAAGTTCTTGCGCAAGCTGTGAGAAATCACTATAACCACCACCACCCACTCACCCACCCACCCCCACCCACTCTCAAACAGTGGTGGTCGTAATTCGCAGGGCTAATCCAAAACCGAGAGTTACTAGGATCACGGGATAATTGAAATTAACACGTGTTCTGTGTAATTTACAGAGATACCGGTAATCCACAGTGTTAATTAATAACTATTAGTATTTGTCACGCCTTCCTAGCGCCAAAACCTGATAATTACTAATATCATGAGACAATTAAAAATATCATGGAATAATTTACAATTATCATTGAAAAATTACAAATATCTTCGCGTGATCACTTTAATTTTCAGTTTTGGCTCTAGCAATCCGTTTGGAAATGCGCCAAAACCGAAAATTGTAATGTTCACTTGATAATTACAATTTTTACGTGTTATTTGTAAATATAGCGTTGATATTTGTAATTATCCAATGATATTTGTAATTATGAGGTTTTTGGCGCTAGTAGGCCGTCATATGTGTGAATAACACAGAACACGTGTTAATCACTGATAACTGTAAATGCAGGTTTTTGGCAATAGTAAACCGCCTTAGCCAGAATTAAGTATGATCACGTACATATGATATTGTAATTATAAAGTAAAAATTTTAATTATTAAGGAATAATTACAATTTTAAGTTTTGGAGCATTTTCAGGCGGATTGCTAGAGCCAAAACTAAACATTAAACAGGATCACGCGAAGATATTTGAATTTTTGCAATGATAATTGTAATTATCACATGATATTTGTAATTATCAGGTGTTGGCGCTAGTAGGCAGTCATACTAATAGCTTTATATGTCAAGGTCTGGTCTGAACAAACAGCAGATTTTTTTACACAATAACACCGGCCTACTTCACGGTACTTGAGCCATTCCTAGCTGTAAGACTAGACGATACCCTACTTTAAGATATTTTCTGTTAAAAGTGTTAGTTCTATTTCGTTATTGTCAGCAAACACACAAAACAATAACAACAACAACAAAGTAGGTTAGTGAAGTGACTGTGTAAAGGTGAAAGCGAATGAAACATTGACTAACAGTAAACACTGAGAAGTAGACTTGCATGCTTATCATTAACTCTGGTGGACAAGTGTAAGACTACAATTCTGCAGCATTTTACATAGAACCCCTAGTGTTGATCACTGCGACACGGGTTTAGGTGAAACAGAAACAGCAGCTGTGAGTTGATAAAGATGGCGGATTCTCTACTTGTGTACACGGTGGATGCCTTTACTGATATTCCATTTGCTGGCAATCCCGCTGCCGTGTGTCTCATACCATACGATAAGGTGAGTAGCCGAGGTAGTAAGGTCATCGCCATCTTGTACAGGTCCAAATAGATAAACTTAAATGTAAGAAATAGGCTTGCCTCAGATGACGGACTGAAAAGAACAGTGGAAAAAAAAAGAAGACATTCATGCGGAGTGTCTGAGGCATGCATAGTAGACTACATTGTATTGTTCGTATGACTCAGCTACGCTGTATGATAAACACTACGAAGTATGATGTAAATACAATAATATCAGACAGTGATCAAGAGTGAAGTAAAGTTAGATGTAGACCAATGGAAGGCAGGAGAGAAAAAAAAGGTTTATTAATATATATTATTCTTATATAACTCCTTTCTTCACAAGTAAAACAAAAATCAAACAAATAAAAATTAATAAATAAGATGATGCAGTGAAAACCTCTTTACCCACGCACACGCACACACACACACAACAGAGAGAGAGAGAGAGAGATTCAGTTGCACAGAATGAAAACTACACAAGGAGGAGGCTGAAGGGGAGGAGAGGAGAGTGAGAGAAAAAGAAAAGAATAAACACATGTCATTGACACTTAACGTTAAATGTCCCTTAATTAATCCTTAGCCTCCAATTTAAAGCCCAATCCAACAGATAATTGCTTATAATTGCAATTATTTCAGCCGGTGGACGAACAGACATTGCAGAACATTGCTATGGAGATGAATCTGTCGGAAACGGCTTATATTCGTCCACTCAATGCTACCGATGATTTCGAGACAGGTAATCATAATTTGTCACATAATCACATAACACGATATGTTGGGAAGGGAGATAACAGGGGTCGAGAGAAGATAGGGAAGGGGGATATGGAGGGGATTTGGGGCGAGACAGGATGGTCAGCGGTCAACTCTAATACTATAAATAATGTTTCCCCCTACATCTACTACCCTAAAGGATTACGACATATTTACACGCCCTTCAGAAGAACAAGAACAGCTGGTACAGAGGCTTGAAACCAACTCCAGAACTAGAGTTAGAGTCCCCGGCACTTTCGCATAAGGGGACGAGCCTATGGAATGGAAATAAAAGCAGAGAAGACCAAAATGATTACCAACAAAACCAATGGCATAAACACGGACATCAAAGTCCATGGCCAATCCTTCAACATGGTGTATAGCTTCAATTATTTAGGAGCCACTGAATAAGGCAATGCATGGGTCCCGACAGAAAATCCTCTGCATGATTGCACAAACTGCTGCTTTGGCAAGTTTGAAGCCCATTTGGAAAGACAGGACCATCAGTCTACACTCAAAGGTAAGGTTGCTGCACTCCCTTGTCATCTCCATCTTCTTATACGCTTGCAAAACATGAACCCTCACAGCAGACCTAGAACGAAGAATACAAAGCATGGAGATGAGGTTCTACCGAAGACTTCTGGGCATTTCCTATATCCAGCACATCACCAAATGTGAAGTCCGACAGACCATCACATCATTGGACAACACTATGACATGCACACAGTGGTGAAGGAACGGAAACTCCGATGGTATGGCCACGTCACCAGAGCATCTGATTCAGGCCTTGCAAAAACCATCCTGCAAAACACAGTGCAAGGAGGCAGAAGAAGAGGGAAACAGATAAGGAGGTGAAAAGACAACATTCGAGAATGGACTGGCTTGACACTGAGCGAAGCCATGAAAGATGGATCGTCGGCGGTGCTCCAACGACTTTCGAGTTACGGGATGGGATAGGACACGCCCTTCTAGACATCCCCACCCCTTCCCACTTCCCTCTCTCTCTCTTCCCTCTCTCTCTCTCTCTTCTCTCCTTCTCTCTCTCTCTCTCTCTCTCTCTCTCTCTCTCTCTCTCTCTCTCTCTCTCTCTCAATTCCAAAAAAACAAGTTATGGACGACAAAAAGATCGCATGGTTGAAAGGCATCTTAGCCGTTGCTTTTGTTGTTGCTGCTGTTGACAATGATAACACCTGGGATGTGGATTTGATTGCAATGTTCTGTTAGGAATATTATTAGCATAAAGTTGAAATTGATATGAGAGTATAAACCGAGGTCTAGCAGTTGGAATGGAAGTATAAACCAAGGTCTAGTCTAGTGCATGCACGCATTCAATCGTACTGACTTTAAAGATCCTGACACTCGTATCCTAGACGGGTGAGTGTCTGCAACGCAAACTCAGCAAGCACTAGGTCCTTTCTCCCTTTACCCTGGTCGTCAGACAATGCGCCTAAAGATTGCAAGTGGGCAGCTTGAGTTAGATCCTGTATCGGCCAGCACCTTGAGCAGCTCTTGAGCCGGAAAAGCGCTATATAAAAACGATTAAATAAATTTTGTAACAAGTTTTGAGCTATTTGCAGAGGGATATCTGATTAATTACAAAGAAAGACATGTACATTAATTTTGTTTTTGGAAGGCAACCGGTTTGGGCTTCGATGGTTCACGCCAAAAATCGAAGTGAAGCTGTGTGGCCACGCTACTTTGGCATCATCAGCTGTTCTTTTCTACCAGATAAGTAAGCAATTTCGTCTTCTTTACTGTCGGCATCTTCGTCAACATCATTATCATTATTATAGTGAACATGTAGCAGATTTTCCAATCATCATCATCATCGTCGTCGTTGTCGCCGTTTGTGGATGTTGTCGCCATCATAATCGTCAATTCCGTACAGAGTTCTCTGATAATTTGTATTTATTTATTTATTTATTTCGATTTTTACTTTTTTCGTGATTGTTATTTTAATTCTTGTTTCAGGAAACACGTCCGAGTCCATCACATTTGATACTCTGAGCGGGGATCTGGTCGTGAAGAAAGACGGCGACCACTTGTCCATGGATTTTCCCTTGGGAAAGATAGAGAAACGGGTGTGTTACAGCATGCATGTTTTAAGCGATTGCTTATGACTCATTAATTTATTTGTGTGTATAGTATCTTTATTATAGTAACTTAAACGTCTTTTATAACGTTTTCGACATTGTAGAAGAGTTTCAAGTTTAACAAATCCCTTTAGAGCGTCAATCTTCACAGACCGAATACAAAGCAAGGGCAAATACTCTATTCATTTCATTTGTATTATAGCAAAAATAGCCGACAAATGTTTTATAAGAATTACTTCCCTTAGAGCCTAAGTCTATTCCCAAAACTAAACCAGTTTGTTTGTTTGTTTGTTAGGTAGATTACCGTCCCCGGACACATTAGCTTCGCAACGTCAACCATTTTTATTCTATCCTATCCTATCCCGTAACTCGAAGGGCGTTGGGGCGCCACAGATGGTAGTTTAACCAGCGTATTCCATCTTTCTCTGTCCTCAGCAACCCTCATGGCTTCACTCGGTATCAAGCCAGTCCATTCTCGAATGTGGTCCTCCCACCATTTTAGAAAAATCAAATTCAAATCTTCAAAATACGCACGCGCAATGTATTGTAAAGTGCGTTGCGCATTCGTAATTGCTGCAAAAAAAAAAATGTACTAGTTAACATTAAATTAAAATGGGAATACGAATTTCAGTATTGCACTGAAGTTTAGTCCGCGGTCAAATTCAATCGCCTTCGTTGACGCACAGGCTCTGAAGTCTCTTCTTAATACTTTCAATATCACTATATTATTGTACAAGGTAGAATAAGTATCTATAACTTGCGACTATCCATTGTAGTGATATTGAAAGTAAGAAGAGACTATATGAGTATAGAGCCTGTGGTTGACGTTGAATATTTGGAGCTTCTAGTTCTATAGTTAAGACAGTTAGACATTTTATCACTGTTTCAGAGCCCAGCTGAATACGGAGCTCTCGTGAAGGTGAGTAGGCCAACAGAGTTTCTGTCCTTCGACAATAACGCGACAATAACGTCCTTCCTCGATCAAGAATCGTTGTCCAGCCACAGGCACAGGCTCTGAAGTCTCTTCTTTCGTCTTTGTAAACCACAGGCGCTTGTAACTGGACACGCGAGCGCCTATGCCTGTGACGCGTATTATAGATAACCAAAGGGAGACGCGTCACAGGCATAGGCGCTCGCGTGTCCTGATACAAGCGCCTGTGTTGTAAACGTACTCGTAGGCCTCCTATAATTGAAGACTACGAAAGACGAGCCTTCACAGCCTGTGGTCCAGCGTCTGTAAGTCTAGCATTGTTAGTTTTCCAGTTCCAAGTCATTTCTGGCTTTCGTTCACATTTGATTTAGCTAACCAAACAGAATTAATTAAGGTCACAGCTGCCCATGGTTCTGCAACGTAGATCTAAACGTAAACCTAACCAGGCTAACTCTTACCCATTTTGATGCCTGCGCAGTCTCTAGGATTTTGTTAGTTCCCGAGCGATAGTTGCTCAGTGGGGAACAATTGTTTTTAGTTTGTCCGTCAGTCCTCACTTTTATCTGAAACTAATGGACGGATTTCTTTGAAACTTAGTATGTCCGTTGTATTTTATATTTATCAGTATATAAAAAAAATAACAAATAAACGCATCAGAACATCAAACGAAGTTGTCGCCCTCTAGACTGCTAGCGCGTTCTCAACAGCGGTTAGCAGATTGGGAGCCTTTACATCTCAAAAACTAGCCACTATGTTTTTAACCAGCTTTTATTATACACCATGGACAGGCTGTTCTTTTAAACTTGTTCTACACCAGTGACGACTATAGCCTTTTTAGCTACAGTTTCATGTTGCGCACTCCCCAAGCCGTAGGCCTATATGTAGTCAGAATTGGCTCCTACGGCTGACCCATCGTACTATATCACTATCCTATCCAATCCTATCCCGTAACTCGAAGGTCGTTGGGGCCCCACAGATGTACTCCATCTTTCTCTGTATCACTGACCTGTATCCAGATCCAAAACGCACTTTTTCCTCAGAAGCTCAATGTGACGACACGAGTTTTCAGCGCACGCTAGAGGTAGTTACATATCTTGCACAGTTGCACATCTCTAGTGATACAGTGTACAAAGTTGGATCGGCAGTTTTTTTTCTACTGCGTATATAAGATAAGTATGTTTGATTTTCACGTGATTGATTGATTGATTGATTGTTGCTTTAGGTTCAGCGGACTCTTCCGAGCCAAATCATCAACAAAACACATACATATAAAATGCCTATAGTGCTAAATAATAACATCATAGGAAGCCCTAGTGACCACCCGGCAGAAAGCGTCCAACACTCCCAAGCTGATCCAACAGACCCCATACACAAACAAGGAGTCTTGTCCAGAAAGAGTTTTCAAGAAAAAAGGTAGGTCACTGATCTAGCGAAGAAGAAGATAGTATAGCAGAGTGATAGGACAGAACAGGAATGGGAAAGAGTAAATGAGGAAGACAGCGACAGTGGGTTTCACGTGATTAACGCATAGCGGATAATGCATAGTGGGAGAATGGGTTACTGAGCTGGACCCGATACCTTGTGCTGTAAACTGGTAGAAGATTTAGTCCGCAGAGTCATGTGGGAAGCTTTTGCGAGCAGTCGGTTTTTTTGACAGAAGCAACTTTGTGACAGTGTGTGTCAGGTTAGAGTAAAGTGCTTCTGTAAGGGTAGAGTCTCGTTGTTTCGAACCACCCAAGGTCTTGCGCCCTCGTCGGGACAAGAATGACTAAAAGACTGTAGTGGGAGGACTGTAACCGCCATTTATTGGGAAGTAATAAGTGTAGGGTTCTGTCTTAAGGTTGTGTGGCCTACGTTTAGGCACCCTCCAAGGCTCTATTACCTCGTCGGTACTGAGATGCTCCAGTGCAAAGCATAGCATTAGCACGATAATGAACGTGATACTCTCAAACGGATAACTAGTGTACTGTCTTGTGTTATGTGTGTGGTGTACGTATCCGTGTGTAACAGGCCGAGGATAAAAAGGTGAGTGTGAACCCTGTAATTCATTTCCTTAGTGGCTATGCACTCCGAGCTTGCGTACGTGAATGAATGATGGTGAATGAGGGGGGGAAGGGATGTATTTTGATAAATAGTAGTTTATTGATTTTTATATGATTTTATATTATTTTCTTGTTGAAATGTGTAGAATGAATAATGTTGTTGCAAAAAAGTGGGTTACAAGGGGTGATGATGAAGTATATAAAAGAGAGAGAGAGAGGGATGATGAATGTGAAGGAATGGAGACAATGTACTATGTTGGAGAGGGGTGAGGAAGGTGATGAATATGAGGGAAGAGTGATGATGCATTATAGCGTGATAGAGATAATTGTGAATGAATGGAGATAATGTACTATAACGAAGAGAGGGGTGATGAAGACGGAGGTGAGAATGAGATTAACCGGGATTGTGTGACTGGAAGTGCAATTGTAATATTTATGTATATTTATATAAACAACTATGTTTTATGAAAGAAATATAAGTTATTATAATTAAGAATGGCATTGAATCGTTGAGATACATGAATAAACAGGTCAAGATGGCGGACGGCGGAAGGAGTATTTGTTATGTAGTGTCTACATTTTTGAGGATGGACTAGTGAGACAATTTATTTGTTGACAGATTGGGCCTACTGTTACTGCTACTATCTGGATATCACTATTGTTATAATTCTACGATATTTCTACGGGTTCACTGCTGTACTACTGTGCCTCGTTTACTTCAGCTCTGAGGCCTCTGCCTTTGCCACTGTGAGGTGCGGACGTTGCCAGGCCTCGCCACCACCACCGCCACCTCTTTCCTTTGTCATGGGCGCCACTGCTGGGTGTGGTCCTTCACCATCGCCGGGACTTTGCCTGGTACTTCGGACGACCAGGAGCTTTCCATCGGGGTTTACAGGACACCAGCCACACCACACTGACACACACACACAGAGATTTGCATTTCACACACATAAAACATATCCCCATCTTCGGTACTTTGTGTGAATTATTTCAATTATCTGTGTGATCATCTGCTATAGTTTATTCTGAGCTCAGTTAAGAACAGTTAAGTTACGAACAGTGGTACTGAATTATAAGTTAGTTTATGCAATACAATTGAATTTCTAAGATTTGTTGATTTGTTTACTCAGTTTGGAATTGCAGTTATATGAAATTTAATTGATTGTTACTATTGTTGCATATTGTTGTGGGCATTCTGTTTGTGATCAGTTCTGGGGTTGTCAGGTTAGACAAGGGGGGGGGGGAGGGGGAGTAATTGTTCAGTAAATACTGGGTGGTGGGTCTAGATAGGGGTTGAGGGTGGTTTAGATTCCCATTATCCTGTGAGTGTGTGCGTTGTTGAATAAAAGAGTGTGATTGTACATCTGGCTTCTGTGTTAGTTTCTTTTGTTTGAGTTTTTATCCCCTCACTCGCTGTTGAGCTGAACGTCCATGGCACCCACTAGGGTGACATGACACTCAAAATCCGGCTGCATGGTTGTGTGCGCAGGCCCTTGGTAGAAGCAGCCTTGAGGTGAAGGACATTTGTTGGTGCAAGTCTCTGGAATTCTTAATCGTTCGAGTCGAGGATGGATGGACAATGTAAGTGAACCCTTTGCTTGTCTTTCTTTCACATACTTATTATGTTATTATAATTATATTATTTTACAATTTGTGTTTTGATATGAACAGGTCGGAATTCCAGAGCTGGAAGCCAGACATCGCTGAGTTTGAAAAAGCAGTATCGGGTCTCATCGTTCTCATAGTAACGACCCGGGGTACCACGGAGGCAGGATATGTAGATAAGAAGGGTCGTGCTTACGACTTCGTGTCTCGGTGTTTTGCCCCTTGGGGTGGTATCAACGAAGATCCCGTTACA
The DNA here is from genome assembly GCA_036898135.1 of Oncomelania hupensis. Taxonomy (NCBI): domain Eukaryota; kingdom Metazoa; phylum Mollusca; class Gastropoda; order Littorinimorpha; family Pomatiopsidae; genus Oncomelania; species Oncomelania hupensis. The sequence goes on from CM072511.1 coordinate 112,777,426, forward strand.
GGTGAGGCACTGCTATAGTTTTTGGTGGTGATGGTGGTTGGTTTTTATTCGCTGCTGGGGGTTTCTGCTTCTGACTTTATTTCTTTGTTTTGGCATTTGTTGAAAGCATGGTGCAGCGATTAGGCAAGCTTACTCAATGCATAGTGTTTTTTTTCTTTTTTCTTTTTTCTTTAGTCAAGTCAACAGGTCTTTATAACCCACAATGGAGAATTCATAAAATGCACTGATCTCAGCAATAAAGAGAATGTTATAAAACAAATACAAATAATACACTAAAATCACACGATAACAACTAACAAAACTACATTTTCCCAACACTTATACTTTATTTTATCTGCCATATTTAGTCAGATTGTTACAAGGAATGCACATGTTGAAGTGGCTTATTCTAAATGGTCTCAAATGATCAAGAACAGAATACAATACGTTCCCAACAAAGCACTGTATTTCACAACACAAATATTGGTGCACTAGGGGGAAAATAACAATCATTGGCCTTTGGATATAATAACACAAAGCAACAAAGAGGTATTCCAGCAGAAATAACAACATCAAGCAATAGAGAAGACATGTGGCGTGCAATGGCAATACTGGATCCTGAGAATCATATTGTTCGCATTAAGTTCATTGTTATTGCATTCAGGGTCGGCTCAGACAGTTCTGGCGGATTACTGGAAATCTCAACTGAGCAAGGACTCGTTTTACGGTAAGTGTAAATAAAGCTTCTGTTGAGGAATTTCAAATGTGTTAAATTAAACTTTAAAGACATTTGGAATTTAAAAAAATTAATGTAATGTTAGCGGCTTTGCGATGTGTGTGGAGATCTGGCCGGGGGTAGAAGGTGGGAGGCTTGGAAAATCGAACAGGGTGGGGGGAGGGTCAGCTTTAGTTGCTTCCATTAAGAGACGTTATACATGTAATATGCAAAATTGTTAAATTATTGTTGATCACTCACTCGAATCTTTGATATCACGAATATGGCAGGTGTCACATACTGAGAAAACGTGAAAAGAAGTAGTAACATTTGATGTTGTCTGAGCAAAGACTTAATTCCAAGTTAATAGGCCATTAATGACGTATATATCACAAACACACACGCACTCAAATACACACACGCCCACCCACACACACCCACACACACCCACACACATCTCAGTACCAAGTATCAATGTACTTAGAGTGTCAAAACAAATAATGTGTTTATTGATGGATAGCACGCCAATGCTCAAGCAGAGGTGGAGACGTGGAGATCCAAGTGGTTGGTGACAGAGTCCATCTGCGTGGCAAGGCCACTGTTGTCATGAAGGGTCAGCTTCTCATGTGATGACATAGATGATGTCACCAAAGTGTCATGAAGCCACTAAAGGTCCATGCAGCCTATGTATACGATCTAAGATTGTTAAAGAAAATAAAAAAATAATCATTTCTATGTTTGCATTAAAACAGATAGACTAACGGTGGTTTGCCTCGTTTTCAATGTACATTTAATGACATTGCTATGACTTACGTGTATTGTAATTAATTTTGTGAGACTATTATCGATGAATCAACCATAATTGTGATGCACTTTGCTGGCATTTCACTATAAATAAAAGTTATTTCCAAAATTAATTTGAAGTTGTTTTGTTATGCCTCTAGTTGTTCAGTTTTACATGTCATAATTATCTTCTAAGTCATAAGTTGACTATTATCAGCTACCAGCTGTCATCTGTAGTTCGTTAGTTATTCATTGCTTACAGGGTCCCGCAGACTGTAAAGAGCCGAATCAGGTCCACAAAATCAGGATCACAACTGGGTTGAAAGAGGACTCGCCCATGATCTGTATAAAAGATCTGCTGAAACAACCTTAATGGTAACACTAAAGGCACTCCACCAGCCGGTCACTTTACAATTAAGGCATCCCACGCATGGGATGCTGAGGCAATACTCTAATTTATCAAATTATAAAAAATACTGAGAAGGAAGAAATATTAACAATAATAAAGTGGCGCTTCAACTAGAAATTTACATTTAGATTGGCCCGAGCTTTATTTATTTATAAATCTCATTTCATTTTTCATATGAATAGATAACAATATACCATACAAACAGGTTTATAGAACAGATTTTTTTTGGTTAGCGATCCATTTATCAAATTATTGGTGTGCTTGCCACAACAAGGTACAGACAATCAATTAATTATTTTTACACTGCAATCATCAAACACCAAGATGGCAGTAAAAAGGTAATTCACGTACTTAGTTATTAATCGCTTACAGGATCCAGCAGACTGCAAACAGCGGAATCAGGACAACAACTTGGTTGAGAGAGGACATACCCTTGATCCTTATAAAAGCTCTGATGAAACAACCCTAGCGGCAACACTGAAGGCACTCCACCAGCCGATCACTTTACAATAAAGGCATCCCACGGAGGGGACCCTGAGGCTATACTATAATTTATTGAACCCCCGTTTACAAAAATAAAATGGAATATAAACATCATTATAAAATATCAACAAAACACATACATATAAAATGCCTACATTGCTAAATAATGACATCATAGGAAACTATAGTGACCATTTGGCAGAAAACGTCCAATATTCCCAAGCTGATCCAACAGACCTTGTACACAAATGAGAAGTTTTGGAAGAATTTTCAAGAAAAAAAGTAGGTGACGGGTCTAGCGAAGAAGATAGAATAGTAGATTGATAGAACAGACTAGGAAGGAGAAAGCGACAGTGGGAATTTAATGCACTAACTTTCCAGAAAGTGGGGATACTGTTTATGCAGAAACCCCCTGCACCGCCACTGGGGGATTCACGTACTTGGCATGCATTACATCTCTAATATATTATAATAAGTAATATGATAACAAAAGTGTGGGCTATGATGAACGTATACAATGGATGAAATAAGTATGACTAATACGTTTTAACTAACTTTGCTCTGTGGGTTCGGGCAAATAGAATAGACCCAACGTTTCCCGGCGTGTCGTAAGAGGCGACTAACAGGGGTGATGTTAGCACGGCATCACTGGGCGAAAGTCTTCTACACAGAAGTCACCGGCCAGGGCGGAGGAACCTCACGTTACTACAGGTTCAACGACCACGTGCTCAGGGCCAAGGCGAGCCACACTGTATTCGTGGATTTCGGCTGTGGCCAACAGCCTGGAGAGGATTGGGCCCTGCCAGGTCTTTTTTTGCCCAAGACACAACACATGATGAGGCTATCCACTAATTCCATGCCGGATCGGTCGTCGCCCGGCTACACAAGGACCGCGCCTTCCGTTGGCCACCAGGACGGAGGTGAAAAGTATGCTACTGATGGACAAATTAGCAAGATCCGCACGAGAAACAACATCGTCATAGGAACCTGGAATGTCAGGACCCTAACTGCGGAAGGAAAATTAGAAGAACTGGCCCACGAGCTGGACCACTATCGATGGAACGTTCTAGGTATCAGCGAACTGCGCTGGAAAGGCCTAGGTGAAACAACGACTGACAAAGGCCACAAGCTCTATTTCAGCGGTAGAGATGACAGGCACGAACACGGCGTTGGATTCTTGGTCCACAAGAACATTCTAGCCACTGTCATGGGTTGCCGCCCAGTCTCCAGTAGACTCATTACCATCCGTCTGAGAGCAACCCCTTTCAACATTACCATCATCCAGGCCTATGCTCCAACATCAGACTATGAAGACAGCGAAGTGGAGGATTTTTATGAAAATATACAGGCGGCCCTTGACCAAGTGCCGAAGAAGGACATAGTCATAGTGCAAGGCGACTGGAATGCCAAGGTTGGCCAAGATGCGCACCACAACTGGGGAGACACATGCGGACCCCACTGCAACAACGAGACAAATGACAGGGGTCTGAGGCTATTGGAGTTTGCCAGATACAACAATCTGGTACTGGCAAACACGCTTGGTCTCCACAAAAAATCCAGACGATGGACATGGCACAGTCCCGGCGGGGAACATCACAACCAGATCGACTACATCATGGTCAAGAAACGCTTCAGATCAAGCATCAACATTGGCAGGACACGCACTTTTCCAGGAGCAGACATTGGAAGTGACCACGATCTCGTGATGATGTCTTTCCGGCTCCATTTGAAGAGAGTAAATACAGCAAAGTGCACTAGGCTGAAGTTCGACCTGGACAAACTGCAAGACCCGGAGGTGGCAAAAATATTTCAGGCCACAATTGGAGGGAAATTTGCACCACTGCTTATTTTTGGGGCAGGCGAAGTAGATGTCAACACCATGACCAATACCTTCAACTCAGCTGTAACAGATGCCGCCACTGAGATCCTTGGCAAGCACCGACCAAAGAAGAAGCCGTGGATCACACCTGAACTTTTGGATCTGTGTGATAAACGAAGAGAGTTAAAAAAGAAAAAGAACACCTCACAGGGAGCTGATGTCTACCGAAAAATCAACAATGACATCCGAAAAGGCATGCGCACAGCAAAGGAGAACTGGATAGAAGATCAATGCCAGGAAATAGAGAACAATCTGAACAAGAACAACAGCAAGAAGGCCTACCAGACTGTGAAGCGGCTGACAAGTGTTAAACAGCCCAAAGTCTCCACTATCCAAAGCAAGTCTGGCATTTGCCTTACAGAAGAACAAGAAGTCTTGGACAGATGGACAGAGTACTGCTCTGACCTTTACAACCATACACCAAATGGAGACCCATCAGTTCTAGCATGTCCCGAGAGCAGAGAAGAAGAAGAAATCCTCCCAATTCTCCGGGAAGAAGTTGAGGCAGCAGTGCAATCGCTGAAGAAAGGGAAGTCAGCGGGAGTGGACAACATACCAGCGGAACTGCTACAAGCAGGAGGAGAAGCGATGACTGATGCTCTCACCATTATCTGTAACAAGATCTGGCAGAGTGGGGAATGGCCTACACCATGGACCCAGTCGCTTGTCATCACTCTTCCCAAAAAAGGTAACCTTCAGGAGTGTGAAAATTACCGCACCATCAGCCTCATCAGCCATCCCAGCAAAGTCCTCCTGAAAATAATACTCAACAGGTTGAAACCACAAGCTGAACAAATCATAGCTGAAGAACAAGCAGGATTCATGGCAGGGCGAAGTACCACTGAACAGATTTTCAACCTCAGAATAATCTGTGAGAAATACCTACAGCACCAACAACATCTATATCATGTGTTCATAGACTTCAAGAAGGCATTTGACCGAGTCTGGCATGCAGCTCTATGGGCAACCATGAAAGTGTACAACATCAGCCCTAAAATTATAGAAGTCATCAAAAGCCTGTATGACAAGGCTACCAGTGCAGTCCTCCATAACAGCGTCATCGGGAACTGGTTCAGAACAACAATCGGTGTGCGTCAAGGATGCCTACTCTCCCCAACACTCTTCAACATCTTCCTAGAGCGCATCATGTCAGATGCTCTTGCAGATCACGAAGGCACAGTCAGCATAGGGGGCAGAGCAATCTCCAATCTTCGTTTTGCGGATGATATTGATGGATTGGCTGGAGAGGAACAAGAACTTGAACAGCTTGTACAGAGGCTTGACACCACCTCCAGAGCTTATGGAATGGAAATAAGTGCAGAGAAGACCAAAATGATGACCAACAACACCAATGGCATCAACACGGACATCAAAGTACAAGGCCAATCCCTCAACACAGTGCACAGCTTCAAATATTTAGGAGCCATTGTGTCAGACAATGGGTCTCGACAGGAAGTCCTCTCCAGGATCGCACAAACAACTGCTGCCCTGACAAGGTTGAAGCCCATTTGGAAAGACAGAACCATCAGTCTACATTCCAAAGTAAGACTGCTGCGCTCTCTGGTCATCTCCATCTTCCTATATGCTTGCGAAGCATGGACCCTCACAGCAGATCTCCAACGAAGAATACAAAGCATGGAGATGAGGTGCTACAGAAGACTTCTGTGCATTTCCTATACCCAACACATCACCAACGTTGAAGTCCGACAGACCATCACACAAGCCATTGGACAGCACGATGACTTGCTCACAGTGGTGAAGAAACGGAAACTCCGATGGTATGGCCACGTCACCAGATCATCAGGCCTTGCAAAGACCATTCTGCAAGGCACAGTGCAAGGAGGTAGAAGAAGGGGGAGACCGAAAAAGAGGTGGGAGGACAACATTCGAGAATGGACTGGTTTGACACTGAGCGAAGCCATGAGGGCTGCTGAGGACAGAGAAAGATGGAGTATGCTGGTTAAGCGATCATCTGTGGTGCCCCTACGACCTTCGGGTTATGGGACAGGATAGGATAGGATAGGATAGGATAGGATAGGACTAAGTTTCTCAAGCCAGTGAGTCATATAATAGTAGTCATGATAGCCTCATCAGTCAAGCGCATGCTCGATTACCAATGGATGAATCTGTTGATTAGAACATCAACATAACAATTCTTTAAATTGATCACAAAATTCAACAAGGACAAACAGCAACAAAATGCAGTAACCATTGTACTGAAAATGAATGTTTTGAACTACTCTATGCCACTTGCTAAATCAAATATGTTTAAGCACCACTGTAGCTGCAGACTGAGAAAATAAAACATGGGAAAGGGCATGAAAGAAAGGGGAGCAAATCACCCACTAGTCCCACCTATCACAACACGCTCAAATGTACACTGTAATTAATATACGTGATAAACTCAACTCGTAATATAACAGACGCTCATAATACTGGGAACAATGTATTGTTTACAAACTGGATAAGGAATTTATGGTCAACAAACACCAACCTAGTACCTCGCTAGCAGATATAATCAGTCATGGTTATGATAAGAGCCAAAGGTAAACAGGCAATAAATAATCATTATCCAAACAGCCAAGGCATATAAAAAAGAACAATAGTTTTAACGTCAATGTGATGCCAAATATATCAACATGCAGCTGCTGTTATCCTATTATTCTCTGGCAAATGTGTTGTAGCTTTATTTTACAATCTGCTGAAGATCAAAACAAATCAGAATTCATTGGATATGTTGTCCCCTTCTATTACTGAAAAATGTTGATAATAAGAGCAAAAAACTGCAAGAACACGAGATTATATTTGTTACAAAATAATGACAAACAGCGTCTTATTTCAACGATACATAGTATAATGTGATATAAAACAAAATGCCTTATTCACCTTAAAAATGTTTTAAGGATTTCCTATTGCATTGTGCCTATGTACGCAGACTGACCTACTCCGAATACATACTTGTCTTTGTCACCTTGGGCTTATCATATTACAAATTAGCAATCTCTTTAGGCAGCAAATTTTTATCACACATGCACATCCAAGTAGAGTGAAACCAGAAACTGCAGCAGATATGTTCGTGGCTAAATTGGTCTCCTAACCATGCCATCAACTTTCCATCACTTTGTACACAAGTTTTTACAGTTTACCAGAAAGGAAAAGAAAGCTGGAATGCTAGGCATGTCTGTATAATTATGACATCCCACACACAGACACAAACATCTCTCCTATACCAGGAACTATCACTACAAGTCACTTAATGCAATGAATGGATGTTATTACTTCTCTGACCAAGTTGTAGATCGCTGTCAAGCGACGGTAAAGTCTATACTTATAATCACTTGAGGTTGAAGACCTCCAGCAGCAAAGGCTCGATTTCTGTGGGGTTGACGTTGTAGATGATGGTGGCGTATGCCTCACTCAGTGTCTTGAGGTCACCAAGCATGTCTTGCAGTGCCACCATGTAATCCTGGGCAAAGGTGAAGGCAAACTCAGATTCCAGGTAGTGTTTAAGCAGGATCATGTACTTGTCTTGCAGTGAGGACAAGGTCTCACGGTCTGACACATCACTGCCACAGGGGTTAAAGAGGGCCAGGATCTGGGTCAGCGCCCACAGTGTATAGTTATTTAGGATGATGGATTTGATGGAGCGACAAAAGTTCACATGGCCAAAATAGAGAGCAGGATTGTCCAGAGTGCTCTGAAGAAACGAGCTGGGTATTTCTCCTTTAGCACTAAGGAACGCATCTTTCTCCAAGATGTAGACGCAGGCTGACCGCAGTAAGACAGACTGCATGACACTGTTCTTTAAGCATGAGATCTGGTCGTCTTTTCTCAACTGTTGGAAGTCAGTCACTCGCCCCACAAAGCGTATAAGTTGCCGGACAGTTTGATCTGTGGAGTTGATAAGCTCGTTCAGGCTTGGGTTTGGGTTTGGCGGGCCTGTATCCAAACTGTTCAGTACTGCTATAGTAGCCTGAATCAACATAGCAACAACTGTTAATCAGTCTAAACTGAATCCAAACTATGATTAAAATCCCTTTCTGTATAATATATTGAGGACAGTCCGGTAACACCAATATTTCCTGAAAGAATTAATGTTATTGCAAGATGAAAATTAGTTCATTTGCATCATGTATAAATTATACAAGAAATCAAGATATAACCTTCACACTAGTCCCAAATTGTACAACAGTCACAACTATCATTAACTTAAAAATAATCTTGTACATTAAATTTAAAATAATCTTGTTAATGCAAGGTTAGCAAGTTTTTACAGCTAAAAGGCATTAGAGCATTTTAACATGTTTGGAACTTTCTGGAGCAATAAAACAGTCATTTTTACCTGGAAAGCTGTGGAAATGTCATTAAGAATCCATTTCTCATCTTCTGTAAGACGGCGGTAGAACTGTGGGTCTGATGGCAGGAGCTCTCTTGGAGGGTGTTTAAACATGCGACCTTGTAGTGTTTGTGGCAGACCATACCGTCGCCCTGGCAGCTGTAGCGTTTCCCTGCTGGCAAGAGTGGACATAGAATATTTTAATTAAAACCATTTGTGACATTTGGAACATTTACAACGTCTAATTGCTTTTCAATAGACTTTATTCCAAGCTTCCATTTTGGATGCATATGGCTAAACAGTAGATGTATACATCTATTTTAATTAAACTTTTAAATACTGAAAACTTTGATAATAATATGTAACTATGAGACATGTTTAATTCCAACCAGCCATTTAGGATGGATAAATTTTAGATGCATCAAGTTCATTTAACAGCATGCTAAATATCTGAACAAGAATTATATTCATGACTGACATCGGAAGACCTTCATCTTTCTTCACCCAAAACACACATAACCAGTGGTTGCCTTCTACTCTTAACACAAAATAGGCATGCTACAAAAGTATTCCTGTTCACAAAATTACCATGAAAATTAAGCTTTTTGAAAATGCTGTCAGCTATATGTGTGTCAGTATCTAGAAATTAATTTAAATGGCTTGCCATCTTTTAAAAAAAAAAAAATTTCTTTAATGTCAGTACACATAAATGATAGTTGACTTAACATGTTTGCTTTTCGCACATCTCCTACTGGTGGTGTTGGAACACTGGATGCCATGGCAATGGGAAAAACTGCAACTCTGGATGGCACTGACATTGGTTTAACAGCAGTGACGGCCTCACTAGGATCCAGTTTAACTGTCACACCTGATGGTGGTGGAGATCTCCTGAGTTTCTTTGTTTTGTTTTCCACAACTCTCCTCATTCTGGCTTTCTTCTCTGTATCATCTGAAATAGCAAATATTTTTCCAGTACAATGTTTTTTCCCCACCATGAATTAAGCAAATTCGTTTATTTCATTTAACGTCTACTCACCAAAGTGATTTTAGACTAGGAAATAAAAAGGAATGATATAAAAAATTATTTTAAAAAAATTAAAAAAACAGAAATAAAAAAAAAAGGAAGGAAAGGGGAGAAGAAATGGATACATTGCTAGTGGGATAGTGGGAAAGGAAAATAAACAAATTAACTACATATCAACACAATTTGATTTGAGTATTATTAAAAATTTAAAAATAAATAATAATAAAGCAAAACAATAAATAAATAAATAAATAATAACATATTAGCATCCAATAACTAAGTAAAATCATCTTTAAACGATGGTCATGTATAAAGTACTATGATTGTCACTAAATAGGCTAAGATGTGATGAATGAATAATTAGTCTTCTGTAAATAAAATTTAAAAAAAGAAAGATATTTTCTCTGTGGTTATTTGTGTGTATCAGGTGCGAATGAGCATGTGTGTGTGTGTGTGTGTGTGTGTGTGTGTGTGTGTGTGTGTTTTATGTATCACTGAAGTGACACAGTTTTCAACAAAAAAAGATCACTGACTCAGCTGCAATCATATCATTAACTGTCAACAATTAAAAATCAAATCAAATCAAATGCAAACTGGTTATAAGCATAAGCTGAGGAAAACAAAATCAAACACCTAGAATCATTTCAAATGCAAACTGTTAATAAGAATAGGCTGATAATAACAAAATCAAGTACCTAGAATCATTTCAGGGTTCATGCCAATGGAAAAACATTTGCCCAGGCGGCAAGAAGGGCAAAAGCGTCTTGTTCTGGTGTCAATAGTGCAATTTCCTTTGAACATGCATTCGGGCTGAAACATACGCATGGCAATATTACAACACAAATTAACCTAGATTAGAAAACAAAAGATTGAATTCAGCAATCCATCAGATCAAGCAATGTTTATTTATACAGACTGATTATAAAACAGCAGGCCAAAAAAGAAAGTAAGTACTAATTTTTTACTTGTAATTTTAATTCAGACTAAAGCCAGAATATTCGACAAACTGATTGCAGGCCCTCCACTGAAGGAAGAGGTAGAACTGAAGAAAAAAAATGGAAATATGCCAAGGAAAAAGTACAAATCCTTATTACTAACAGTTGAAATAAAAATATAATAAATGTACCTTAGGTTTTAAAGCATTGCGTCGAAAAAAGGCTTTGCATGATTCACACGTGATTGCGTTGAAGTTGAACCCCAGTGCTTTGTCACTGCAAACGCCACAAATCTTCTCGGGCTCATCCTTCAATCTTTCCCGCTTGCGAAACATGTCATCTGAATGAGATCCACTGAAGGAAGATGGGGACCTATCAAGTCTGGAAGCGTTGTATGAGTGATCAACTTGTGGTGGTGATGTGACGGATGTAGAGGGGGAGGAGACAGCAGAATCTTCGCTCTGTTCCAACGGTTTGATGGAGACCATGGAGGTCAGAACACGTGCCAGGTCCATCCCATCCAGGGAACCACCATCGTCACTCCTCTATAAATAACAATAATAAATAAATTAATAAAACATCATAAAATAATACTTATGAAGTCATATAAATATAAATAAAAGGCGTTGATTTTCAATACTAAAACCACCACTATGTTTTCATAGAGTTTTTATTTTATTGTAATGTACGGTTTCTTTTTCCATGTATGTCAATTATATTTGTATGATTCTTATGATTTTTCTTTTTGGGAAACCCCCCTTGAGGTGTTTGGGTTTCTGTATAAATAGTATTCCCACTTTGTGGAAAATTAGTGCTTTAAATTACCATTGTTTCTGTCATTCCCATTTGCTCTTTCTCGTTCATAATCTGTTCTATCAATCTACTATCTACTTACCAGTCACCTTCCATTTTTCTTGAAAATGCTCTCAAAACGCCTCAATTGTGGATACCCCCATACAAGTAGGGTCAGCTTGGGGATATTGGACGCTTTCATTATTTAGCAATGTAGGCATTTTATATGTATATGTTTTGTTAATAATGATGTTAATATTCTAATTTGTTTTTGCAAATGGGGGTTCAATAAATTAGAGTGCAGCCTCAGTGTCCCCTGCATGGGATGCCTGTGACCGGCTGGTGAAGTGCTTTCAGTTTTACCATTAGGGTTTCTTCATCAGATCTTTTATACGGATTAGGAGTTAGTGCTCAATCAAGTTGTGGTCCTGATTTGGTTCAATGCAGCCCGCTGGACCCTATAAACAATGAATAACTAACTTCTTCTTGAAAAGACTGGGAGGGTTAAAGGAAAGTAACTGGTTGAAGCAAAATTCAAAACCTGCTCCCATGACATTTTCTGCTTTCATTACCCAAAATCAATGCTGGAAGCAGGAGATATTATTTATATAAACTTCCTACCTTATTTTTGGTATGGTAAATCTGAATTAAACATACTAATGATTGTGTGAGGAGCAAAGGTAAACAGATGTCCAGACAGTCAGTTGTGCATGAATCATGTGATGATGAGCATCCCCCCCTAACACCACCCTTGCTCCCCCATTCATCACTGATCCCTTCTCCTTGACCCTGCCTGCTCCACTCTTTCTCATCCCTCCTTTCCTCATCTCTTATGTTTTTGTTAATTAATAATACATAATAGTTGGGCACTAATTCATTATGAAGTTTTTACTTTCTTTGATTTCATTTCCTTGTTGTTATTATTATTATTATTATTCCATCACTCCCTTCTCCTTGACCCTGCCTGCTCCACTCTTTCTCATCCATCCTTTCCTCATCTCTTATGTTTCACTTAATGTAGACATAATAGTTGCGCACTAATTCATTATGAAGTTTTTGCTTTCTTTGATTTCATTTCCTTGTTATTATTATTATTATTATTATTATTATTATTATTATTATTTAATCTTTGTGGCGGTATAGTTCTTCTTCTTCTTGTTGACAACCACGATGGGATGATTGACTTTGATATATATACCATAATTATGTAACCCTTTCGGACTGATTTGCAGTGTTCGGGTCATGTTGTAAATCTTGGGTGGGTGTTGTAATGATCATTATGAATAATGAATAATTGGACCTATGAGTATGATCATTATCCAAAGAAAATCAATGTTTCACATCGTCATTCTATCAATATCATCAACAAACGGTCATTCCATCTGCAAAACCATCAGTCAACTAACTGAACGAAAGCGAACAGCTTATACAGCTAGTGCGCATGACCTAAAAGAAGAAGACACGTCAACCATATAAGTACAGGAAAACTATAACACACTGCTCGCCTTCGTACTATCGGTCATGTTGGACAATTGATCAATTTCAGGAAAACCACTTACCAAGTTCAAAAAAGGACACAAGATCATAATCTGACGCTCGGTGTAAATGATTGTTTTACTTACCTCTGCTGGTTTGTCACCCATTTTTTCATGTAGCCCGTACCTCATAGGGCATGTGACCTCGCACGGGAAAGGGCGTCAGCAAGTGAAATTGGGTCAAGTTAAGTACTAGTGTCCCGTGTAAAGTTAGGCCTACCAAATATTTTGAAATCCCGTTGTCATTCATATGGAAGTAGGGTTATAGTCTTGAAAGATAGTCCTAAAATCGTGTATGAAATCTAGCCACTAAATTTAATTCAACACAAAATAATTCTTCCGAATTTTGCACGTTTGTCTTTAAGTTATATATGTTAGCAACAACACAAATGCTCGTATAAAACGTATGCGTTATAAATGAATGTGATCAAATTATTTAACTATAATCAGTTTTAACTGATTTTATTGTGCATGTTGCATACACAATTATTAGTTTATTACTTTATTTAAATTTTATTCATAGGGAAGAAACAAGAATATAATTACCTCTCTCGATTGCGAATGAATGCATACGTGTATGTGTATATGTGATGTACTGTACGTGTGATGATGTAGATGAAGAGGGTTAATGACTTTTTGTATGTGTGGATTGGTTTTTGTTAAATATATTACAAAATATTAATATTTTTAAAGGATATACACAGGATAAAATAAAAATTATAATATACAATTTTATTTTATTTTATTATTTTATTTTTTTTTTGGTGGGGGGGGGGGGGAGGTAGGGAGTATCCTTCAAAATTATTACTGTCTTGTAATATGTATGTTAGCTAGCAAGAAATGATACATTTTGATTGTAATTGGGTCCCATACAGGTGATTTTAACTGTTAACAAATGTATAACGTACTTAGCAACAGCAGGATTGTTCAATTATCTCTGGCAAAATTGTATCAAACCGTGGAAAAATACTTAAATAAAAGTAATGAATTAAAGAAAAAAAAGTTCTAATAGAGCGCTTTTCCTGCTCAAGGAGATGCACAAAGTGCTGGCCGTTACAGGATCTATATCTCAAGCCGCCTGAGACGCCCACAAGATGAAATAATAATAATAATAATAATAATAATAATAATAATAATAATAATAATAATAATAATAATAATAATAATAATAATAATGTGTGAGTTTTGGAGAGGGAGGAAGGAGGAAGATAATTTTAAAAAACACAAAAGTTATTTATTTAATTTCCAGAATACATGACCACGTTTTCTAGACGCCTAAACAGTATAAGAAAATTGGAAAAGGCGAGGGTGGATAGTATTTAATAAATAGCATATATATGTCTGTATTAATATCATTAAACATAAAAATAATCATTTTGTGGACATTTTTTTTTAAATTAAAATAAGCAATTAAAAAAAGAACACCTCCGACGGGACTCGAACCCGCAATCCCCGGCTTGCACTACTTCGGGCCGATACGGCATTTAGGAGGCCGGTGCCTTATCCATTAGGCCACGGAGGCTTGCATTTTTGTTTGTTGAATAAGCAATTTTTAACTGAACAAATGCTAAGGGGCACTACTCTTTGCTACTAGCCTTTAGATAACTCTTATTAACTTCTGGTTATTGACTTCCGGTTACATCGAAACAAGAACGTTTTAGTGTTCTTGTTTACTGTTATTCACGTCAGTACGTTTTCCTGATAATTTAAACAATATGCCTCGAAGCAGAAGCCGGTCACCAAAACGTCCAGGTAGGGTTTTTAATCTAAGTTATGTATTTAATCCGAAGTGAAAAAGAAGATGTGTTATGGCCATGTGCCACAAAAAAACCCAAAAAGTTTCATAAAATCATTGGAATTTCATTGATGCAAAAGTTATTTTTATATGTTAGGCCTATTGTTAAAAATTGAAAAGTTACGATTTTTTAAAATAATTAATTATTGTCGTGATTTTATTCATACTCTATCCTATCCTATCCTGTCCCGTAACCCGGAGGTCGTAGGGGCACCACAGATGATCGTTTAACCAGCATACTCCATCTTTCTCTGTCCTCAGCAGCCCTGATGATCTGTACTACTACTATTGTTGTATTGAACAGAAATTGAAGCCAAAGACCAGAACTTTTGTACTTAAAAAATTAATAACTTGGAGAATTCTTCCCCTATACTAATAAATATGTATATGGTATCATTGGAAAGATAATGACCAGGACAAAATGGCTATGAAGTAAAATTTAGTGCTCCAACAAAGGACCTGCTTAAAATAAATAAATAATAATAATTATTATTATTATTAAAATGAAGTGCTTATATGACGCATCATTACTGGCTGCAAATACACACATTAATAATGTTCAATCTAATACAACTTAAAATGAACATTGTGAACATTTTAAAGTAAAAATAATAAGGAGGAGTGCCACAAAAAGACATTTTCTTAGGAGGTATGATAAATCATTTAATGATACTTAATACGCAACACTACTCAGTACTCTGGCAGAAGTAATGTTATTTTATCATTGTTGTATTAGTTTATTAATTATTATAATATTGATTATTTATATTGTATTATGTTTTGCTGTGACAACACAGCACTATAAATGGGTTAAATTATTTTTGTAAATCAAATATACATGTACTAAAGCATGCAGTTTTTCACTTTTTGAAATAGAACAAAAAAATTACTGAAATAAATTAAATCTGGAAACTTATCATTAGTATTGTATCAGTAGATCATTGAGGTATAGGCCTGCGCTATTGCAGCAAAACATTTATTTTAATATATGGTCTAGTAAAAAATAAATATTTATTGCTTAACTTTTGTGAATCTATTTTACAGCAGTAATTTCAGCTCTGTGGGTTCGGGCATTAAATAGAATAGACCCAACGTTTCCCGGCGTGTCGTAAGAGGCGACTAACAGGGGTGATGTTAGCACGGCATCACTGGGCGAAAGTCTTCTACACAGAAGTCACCGGCCAGGGCGGAGGAACCTCACGTTACTACAGGTTCAACGACCATGTGCTCAGGGCCAAGGCGAGCCACACTGTATTCGTGGATTTCGGCTGTGGCCAACAGCCTGGAGAGGATTGGGCACCACCAGGTCTTTTTTTTGCCCAAGACACACTACATGATGACACAATCCACTAATTCCATACCGGATCGGTCGTCGCCCGGGCCGTCACCCGGCACAAGGACCGCGCCTTCCGTTGGCCACCAGGACGGAGGTGTTAAGTATGCTACTGATGGACAATTTAGCAAGATCCGCACGAGAAACAACATCGTCATAGGAACCTGGAACGTCAGGACCCTAACTGCGGAAGGAAAATTAGAAGAACTGGCCCACGAGTTGGACCACTATCGATGGAACGTTCTAGGTATCAGCGAACTGCGATGGAAAGGCCTAGGTGAAACAACGACCGACAAAGGCCACAAGCTCTATTTCAGCGGTAGGGATGACAGGCATGAACACGGCGTTGGATTCTTGGTCCACAAGAACATTCTAGCGACTGTCATGGGTTGCCGCCCAGTCTCCAGTAGACTCATTACCATCCGCCTGAGAGCAGCCCCTTTCAACATCACCATCATCCAGGCCTACGCCCCAACATCAGACTATGACGACAGCGAAGTGGAGGATTTTTATGAAAATCTACAGGCGGTCCTTGACCAAGTGCCAAAGAAGGACATAGTCATAGTGCAAGGCGACTGGAATGCCAAGGTTGGCCAAGATGCGCACCGCAACTGGGGAGACACATGTGGACCCCACTGCAACAACGAGACAAATGACAGGGGTCTGAGACTCTTGGAGTTTGCCAGATACAACAATCTGGTACTGGCAAACACGCTTGGTCTCCACAAAAACTCCAGACGATGGACATGGCACAGTCCTGGCGGGGAGCATCACAACCAAATAGACTACATCATGGTCAAGAAACGCTTCAGATCAAGCATCAACATTGGCAGAACACGTACTTTTCCAGGAGCAGACATCGGAAGTGACCACGATCTCGTGATGATGTCTTTCCGGCTCCACTTGAAGAGAGTAAATACAGCTAAGTGCACTAGACTGAAGTTCGACCTGGACAAACTGCAAGACCCGGAGGTGGCAGAACTATTTCAGGCCACAATTGGAGGGAAATTTGCACCACTGCTCATTTTGGGGGCTGGTGAAGTAGATGTCAACACCATGACCACCACCTTCAACTCAGCTGTGACAGATGCCGCCACTGAGATCCTTGGCAAGCACCGACCAAAGAAGAAGCTGTGGATCACACCTGAACTTTTGGATCTGTGTGATAAACGAAGAGAGATGAAAAAGAAAAAGAACACCTCACAGGGAGCTGATGTCTACCGAAAAATCAACAATGACATCCGAAAAGGCATGCTCACAGCAAAGGAGAACTGGATAGAAGATCAATGCCAGGAAATAGAGAACAGTCTGAACAAGAACAACAGCAAGAAGGCCTACCAGACTGTGAAGCGACTGACAAGTGTCAAACAGCCCAAAGTCTCCACTATCCAAAGCAAGTCTGGCATATGCCTTACAGAAGAACAAGAAGTCTTGGACAGATGGACAGAGTACTGCTCTGACCTTTACAACCATACACCAAATGGAGACCCATCAGTTCTAGCATGTCCAGAGAACAGAGAAGAAGAAGAAATCCTCCCAATTCTCCGGGAAGAAGTTGAGGCAGCAGTGCAAGCGCTAAAGAAAGGGAAGTCAGCAGGAGTGGACAACATACCCGCGGAACTGCTACAAGCAGGAGGAGAAGCGATGATTGATGCCCTCACCATTATCTGTAACAAGATCTGGCAGAGTGGGGAGTGGCCTATACCATGGACCCAGTCGCTTGTCATCACTCTTCCCAAAAAAGGTAACCTTCAGGAGTGTGAAAATTACCGCACCATCAGCCTCATCAGCCATCCCAGCAAGGTCCTCCTGAAAATAATACTCAACAGGTTGAAACCCCAAGCTGAACAAATCATAGCTGAAGAACAAGCAGGATTCAGGGCAGGGCGAAGTACCACTGAGCAGATTTTCAACCTCAGAATAATCTGTGAGAAATACCTACAGCACCAACAACATCTATATCATGTGTTCATAGACTTCAAGAAGGCGTTTGACCGAGTCTGGCATGCAGCTCTATGGGCAACAATGAAAGTGTACAACATCAGCCCAAAAATTATTGAAGTCATCAAAAGCCTGTATGACAAGGCTACCAGTGCAGTCCTCCACAACAGAGCCATCGGGAATTGGTTCAGAACAACAATCGGTGTGCGTCAAGGATGCCTACTCTCTCCAACACTCTTCAACATCTTCCTAGAGCGCATCATGTCGGATGCTCTTGCAGACCATGAAGGCACAGTCAGCATAGGGGGTAGGGCAATCTCCAATCTTCGTTTTGCAGATGATATTGATGGATTGGCTGGAGAGGAACAAGAACTTGAACAGCTGGTACAGAGGCTTGACACCACCTCCAAAGCCTATGGAATGGAAATAAGTGCAGAGAAGACCAAAATGATGACCAACAACACCAATGGCATCAATACGGACATCAAAGTCCAAGGCCAATCCCTCGACACAGTGCATAGCTTCAAATATTTAGGAGCCATTGTATCAGACAATGGGTCCCGACAGGAAGTCCTCTCCAGGATCGCACAAACAACTGCTGCCCTGACAAGGTTGAAGCCCATTTGGAAAGACAGGACCATCAGTCTACATTCCAAAGTAAGACTGCTGCGCTCCCTTGTCATCTCCATCTTCCTATATGCTTGCGAAGCATGGACCCTCACAGCAGATCTCCAACGAAGAATACAAAGCATGGAGATGAGGTGCTACAGAAGACTTCTGGGCATTTCCTATACCCAACACATCACCAACGACGAAGTCCGACAGACCATCACACAAGCTATTGGACAACATGATGACCTGCTAACAGTGGTGAAGAAACGGAAACTTCGGTGGTATGGCCACGTCACCAGATCATCAGGCCTTGCAAAGACTATTCTGCAAGGCACAGTGCAAGGAGGTAGAAGAAAAGGGAGACCGAAAAAGAGGTGGGAGGACAACATTCGAGAATGGACTGGTTTGACACTGAGCGAAGCCATCAGGGCTGCTGAGGACAGAGAAAGATGGAGTATGCTGGTTAAACGATCATCTGTGGTGCCCCTACGACCTTCGGGTTACGGGACAGGATAGGAATTTCAGCATAATAATAAATATGTGACAATTTATTTCTAATGTAAAACCACAACTACAAACTTAAAAGTCTTTGTTTCGTAAAATTAATGTATGCACCATACAATCACAGAACAGAAAATGTGTAAAGTGACGACGCGTTAATGCCAGCAACAACTCCAACAAACCTTAATACCGTTGCTTACAAGTTTAACTATGATCTAGGAATTAATATCTTATAATATTCAAGGGACAACAACATTAAACGTTATTCTAATTGTTGTGTTATTCTGGCAAACGCCATGCAGTATCTTAGACTCTATCGCAAATATTTTTACAGCATGCGAGACTAGTAGTAAAATAGTTCAAATGGCCGCCTTGTTTTCCACGATCTCAAGATTAACCCACGTGCAGATTAAATTCAATTAAAATATGTTCTAGGCACTTAATTTCCTCCAAACTTTGCAAAAAAATAGAATAATTAATAAAGAAAATAATGGTTTGTGCTTAATACATTCCTAAATACTTCCTTTTGGTTTCTGTCCTTCGTTTTTACACAGTAAAATTACAGCAACTCGCATTAAATTTTCCAGAACAGAAAATAATTAAATTTACTGCTGCATGACAGGGAATCATGTTTTTTCCTGCCACTGTCACAATCACTGAACCATCAATGATACTCTCTACCTCTGGTAATTGAGTGAGGACAGGTGGACTTTACCAAAAATAGAGTTAGTTGTTATGACCGTCATTTGTTTCTCAGTAGCGTAGCATAGTTTGGCATGTAGGCTAACAGCCTTTTGCCCTCATGTTTTAATGAGGGACTCAGATTCACACACCTGGCAAAATGTGTGACAAACTTTTTGTGAGATAGAACTAGTACTAGTAGGCAGAAAATTGTGTCTAACAACTTTGAGTTACTTCAGTTGCATTTGAGGGAGACTTAGCTGCTACGTGTGGGCGAGTGCTTGAGTCTGTTGGTCAATCTGAGGGGTCTTGCCTCTCAGGATGATCGAGTGAGTCGTGTAGCTACGGGGCCGGACGTGGTGAGGTAGAATCTAGATGATTTCCTTCGTTTCCATGGGAGCAAGCGTCATGCGTTGACTCCACAAACCGTCCCAGAGCTGAACTGTAAAATTCAGAACTCTGGCTACATTACTATTTTATTCAGATATGGGTATGCGGTACGCTCTGCAAGGAGTCTATAGCATCAGACACCTGCCGAATTTCCCATATGCACACTTCGGTCCTAATCTTAAGGCTAAGATATATCAATCAACATGCAACATGTCAGAAACAATAATCGATTTCTGTAATTATATATATCATGAATATACTAATACATGGCAATCAATATACATATATATAAACATACATGTACTAGAAACTACTAGTATTAACTTACTTCTAATCTCTGAAAATCGTGAAACCTTCTCTAGTCTATCACTTTTTTGATGAGGCTGAGGCTTTATGGTTCATAACTTACTTCTAATCTCTGGGAATCGTGAAACCTTCTCTAGTCTATCACTTTTTTGATGAGGCTCTGGCTGAGGCTTTATGGTTCACTGCAGTCTGCTCCTTGTTTGACCCTCATGGCTTCGCAGTTAGTATTCGACCGACTAGCTAAGTTTTAGGTTACAGGGATATGCAGGAGTTTCTACGACCTCCGACCAATCATTTAATTCTCGTTCTAGTTAATCTCTCCTATACGGGTAAACATGTGAATCTCCGTTTTGGACATTCCACACACCTGTCTTACTTGTGAGACGAAACAGGGTAGATCCAATAGAGATATGAATCGCATGGTCTACTTATCGATCCAAAAGACCCTGGTCCTATGGCCGAATAAGCTACTTAACATTCTTGGTTAGCGAGGTCTGCTTGATTGTCTCGGGAATGAACGTTTCAAGGAGGTTAATTTAACATATGTGGGCTTCCCTTTAGGTAACTGGTAAATTAATGTCAAGTTTATTCAATACTATCTGTTTATCGCTAAGCTGAATTACCACATTTTTGTCAGCAACATTTCTGCTGTTACAATCAATGATACTCTCTGGTAATTGAGTGAGGACAGGTGGACTTTACCAAAAATAGAGTTAGTTGTTATGACCGTCATAGTTTGGCATGTAGGCTAACAGCCTTTGGCCCTCATGTCTTAAATGAGGGACTCGGATTCACACACCTGGCAAAATGTGTGACAAACTTTTAGTGAGATAGAACTAGTACTAGTAGGCAGAAAATTTTGTCTAACAACTTTGAGTTTGGGAGTACATTTACTACATGGAGTGGTAACCAGAAGGAAAGCAGAAAAAAATATAAAAGTGCTTTTTTGGGCTTTTTTTATATTTTTAACAGCACTAATAACACTGGAATTGGAAAGGAAGTCACCTGGTGTGCGTATGCATACATCCATGTTTCTCAGAGTATAGGGATATTAATGAAATAATAGATACTTTCACTGTACAGCCATGAGAAATATATTAAAAAAATTACTTGTATAATAGTTTATTTTACAGTTATTTTTCTTGCAAAAATCTTGTATGTGGTAATGTTATGTGATTATGGCCATGCTCTCTTTTATTAGCTTTTGGTCAGATATCTTGTTCATGGCTCCAGTGAATTGAATAATTTTTATTTTTCAGATCGCAGAAGGTCAAGATCAAGAGAAAGAAAACGTAAGTGGTTTGTGTTTTCTTCAGTTTAAAGAGATTACTCAATTTCTGGACATTACTGTATTGTTCATTTGTTTAAATGTCCAATCTGTTTATGTTATTATTTAATTTTCTGTGTAGCATTAAAAACCTGAAGAAGATTTGAAGTTCAGATCAGCAGTCCGCTTTATGATGACATATATATGTTTCTAGTCTTGTAATAAGATTCGTTCACCAGCTTTGTGGACTAACAGAAAATGCTCTATAAGCTCTCTCATTTTTGTTTCTTGTGTGCTGATAAGAGGTAAAATATATATAAAATCTCTTTCAGTCTAGCTCAGTAGTTGTTTCTTGATGTGCCCTTACAGAATCCAACAAACAAAATTACATTTTGTTTTCTCCAGGTCGTACCAAGAGAAGTCGTTCCAGGTCACCAGTACCAAGATACAGGTCAAGGTCACCAGTTGCACCTAGAAGACGCTCACGATCACGTTCACCTAGAAGAAGGAGTCCTTCACCAAGGCGCGGGTAATTAGTTTCTTTGTGCTTTTTATGTGATTGGCTGAGAACAGAGAAAAAGACTTTGTGTAACATTTAATGGAATAGGATTCTAAAATTTGACAGCAGATTCCTAATTTTATGTGCAATCATTCATATTCCAGGGATTGAGATAATTTCAATATGTTAAATGCTATACATATAACAAACACACTTGGTCTCCACAAAAAATCCAGACGATGGACATGGGACAGTCCCGGCGGGGAGCATCACAACCAGATCGACTACATCATGGTCAAGAAACTCTTCAGATCAATCATCAATATTGGCAGGACACGCACTTTTCCAGGAGCAGACATCGGAAGTGACCACGATCTCGTGATGATGTCTTTCCGGCTTCCCTTGAAGAGAATAAACACAGCAAAATGCACTAGACTGAAGTTCGACCTGGACAAAATGCAAGACCAGGAGGTGGCAAAAATATTTCAGGCCTCAATTGGAGGGAAATTTGCACCACTGCTCATTTTGGGACCTGGTGAAGTAGATGTCAACACAAAGACCACCACCTTCAACTTAGCTGTGACAGATGCCACCACGGAAATCCTTGGAAAGCACCGGCCAAAGAAGAAGCTGTGGATCACACCTGAACTTTTGGACCTGTGTGATAAACGAAGAGAGATGAAAAGGAAAAAGAACACCTCACAGGGAGCTGATGCCTACGGAAAAATCAACAATGAAATCCGAAAAGGCATGCGCATAGCAAAGGAGAACTGGATAGAAGATCAATGCCAGGAAATAGAGAACAGTCTGAACAAGAACAACAGCAAGAAGGCTTACCAGACTGTGAAGCGGCTGACAAGTGTTAAACAGCCCAAGGTCTCCACGATCCAAAGCAAGTCTGGCATATGCCTCACAGGAGAACAAGAAGTCTTGGAAAGATGGACAGAGTACTGCTCTGACCTTTACAACAACAAACCAAACGTAGACCTATCAGTTCTAGCATGTCCAGAGAACAGAGAAAAAGAAGAAATCCTCCCAATTCTCAGAGAAGAAGTTGAGGCAGCAGTGATTCTGATTCTGATTGATTCTGATTCTGAAAAAGAAATCCTCCCAATTCTCAGAGAAGAAGTTGAGGCAGCAGTGTAATCGCTGAAGAAAGGGAAGTCAGCGGGAGTGGACAACATACCCGCGGAACTGCTTCAAGCAGGATGAGAAGTGATGATAGATGCACTCACCATTATCTGTAACAAGATCTGGCAGAGTGGGGAGTGGCCTACACCATGGACCCACTCGCTTGTCATCACTCTTACCAAAAAAGATAACCTTCAGGAATGTGAAAATTACCGCACCATCAGCCTCATCAGCCATCCCAGCAAGGTCCTCCTGAAAATAATACTCAATAGGTTGAAACCCCAAGCTGAACAAATCATAGCTGAAGAGCAAGCAGGATTCAGGACAGGGCGAAGTACCGCTGAACAGATTTTCAACCTCAGAATAATCTGCGAGAAATACCTACAGCACCAACAACATCTATATCATGTGTTCGTAGACTTCAAAAAGGCGTTTGACCGAGTCTGGCATGCAGCTCTGTGGGCAACCATGAGAGTGTACAACATCAGCCCTAAAATTATTGAAGTCATCAAAAGCCTGTATGACAAGGCTACTAGTGCAGTCCTCCACAACAGCGCCATCGGAAACTGGTTCAGAACAACAATCGGTGTGCGTCAGGGATGCCTACTCTCTCCAACACTCTTCAATATCTTCCTAGAGCGCATCATGTCAGATGCCATTGCAGACCACGAAGGCACAGTCAGCATAGGGGAAGAACAATCTCCAACCTCTGTTTTGCGAATGACATTGATGGATTGGCTGGTGAGGAACAAGAACTTGAACAGCTGGTACAGAGGCTTGACACCACCTCCAGAGCCTATAGAATGGATATAAGTGCAGAGAAGACCAAAATGATGGCCAACCACAAATGGCATCAACACAGACATCAAAGTCCAAGGCCAATCCCTCAACACAGTGCATAACTTTAAATATTTAGGAGCCATTGTATCAGACAATGGGTCCTGACAGGAAGTCCTCTCCAGGATCGCACAAACAACTGCTGCCCTGGCAAGGTTGAAGCCAATTTGGAAAGACAGGACCATCAGTCTACATTCCAAGGTAAGGCTGCTGCGCTCCCTTATCATCTCCATCTTCCTATATGCTTGCGAAATATGGACCCTCACAGCAGATCTCCAACGAAGAATACAAAGGATGGAGATGAGGTGCTACAGAAGACTTCTGTGCATTTCCTATACCCAGCACATCACCAAACGACGAAGTCCGACAGACCATCACACAAACCATTGGACAACAGGATGACCTGCTCACAGTGGTGAAAAAAACGTAAACTCCAATGGCATGGCCGCGTCACCAGATCATCAGTCCTTGCAAAGACCATCTTGCAATGCACAGTGCAAGGAGGTAGAAGAAGAGGGAGACCGAAAAAGAGGTGGGAGGACAACATTCGAGAATGGACTGGTTTGACACTGAGCGAAACAATCATGGTTGCTGAGGACAGGGAAAGATGGAATACGCTGGTTAAACGATAATCTGTGGTGCCCCTACAACCTCCGAGTTATGGGATATATACACACATATATATATATACACATATATACAGATCTGCCAACCCTTAACGGAATTCCCTTAATTTGTTACTGAAATTGGTTTGCTTATTTAAAAATATGGAAATGTTGGATTTTTAAACAGATTTTTCATTCACATGCATAGCAATGTGAGTGTATGTACTCATGTACTCATGGCCATGCCCAAAATAATATTTCTCAGGTTTTTGAAAATCTGTGTGAAATAAGTCCTAAATAGTCCAAAAATGATTTTAAACAAAATATCTGTCTGTTGTCTGTGCAAAAACTTTAAATTGGCTAATTACTAAGAGCCTATTTCAACTATCGCAACCAAACTTGCTAAGATGGTGTATACCCATGAGACCTCGAAAATGATCAGTGAATTAATTATTTCACTTCAAAGTCAAGGTCACCGGGTCCTCAAATGCAAATGTTCGTTAAAAATGAAAATTTTGCACAAAATGTAACTGGTTTTTCTCATTTATAAATATTGAACTTATGATTCATTGATGAGTGATAGATATCAATAAGACACACATCCTTTGAACATTAGGTCAACCTCACTCCAAGGTCAAGGTCACTAGAGCTGTCCAAAGTCAGTATAGGTAATTTGTAAAAGTTCAAACTTGTTGTATTTAGAGATGGCAGATTGACCTTTCGTATTTGTTCTGTTTTTGCGTTGATCTTGAAGGTCAAGGTCATTTTAGGCCTTGCAAAAACATACAAAAAAATAGGTAATCGAACAGTGGAATGGCTCTATTTAACCCATAGCATGCAACAACATTGGATTATTTGATCATACATGACATGAGAGGTCACATGAAGGTCAAGGTCACTGAAGGTCAAAATCATCCCAAGGACACTGATGGGTCTTTTTTTTTTTGCCTAATACAACTATAAATACACTCGTGAAATATCAAATAAATAGTTTATTTAATATTTCAGAAGTGTATTTGAAGCCAAAGATCAAGGATATCTCAAGGTCAAGAGCATAGAAAGATCAAAGTCGGTATTACTGTTCATTATAATGCTTCTGTTTCATGTGGGTTTTTTTTTCTTTCTGGGCAGTCATTTTTATGTTAAACATTGCAAGTTTCATAAGAAGCATGTAAAGTCATAAGGACTTTGCATTTCTGGTTTATTTTTAATTTTAAAAAATATATTCCTGACTGACTCTAAGACAGCCAGAGAATATGATTGTGGCTGAACAAAGACCAGAGCTATTGTCAGAAAGGAAGGAACAAAAGTTTACCAGATATATAGATACAGTGGCTTCTTGATGGTGTATGAAGTGCAAGCCTGCCACAGCATGAAGTGCAAGCCTGCCACAGCTGAAGCTCTTGAAGCAGAGAGAAGGAAGAAGTAGGAAGAAATACAGTTTAGCAGACAGATATCTGAACAGAATTGCAGGACTTGTGTTGTTTTTGGTTTTTTTATGTATGGCTTCTTGGTGCATTATGGTTTGCGAGGTAATTACTGAAGTTCCTTGGAAAATCACAGAATTTCTGATTTTCCATGACTGAAATCAGTATACCGTTCTTGGTTTTGCTACTTCTTTTGTTTATTTCGTTTATTAATCCACACTTCCACCCCCACTTTACCCCACCCTCCACTTTATACATCATACCCTTGATACCTGATGCTGATTGTTGCAGTTTTTAAATAATAATGCTTTTTAAATTTAAGACATGTCTAGACATATTATGTTTGGCTTACTTACATTGCAGACCTTCACCCCCACTGCCAAAAACAACAAAGGAAAGGTTGTAATCTCATTTTAAACGTTACTTTGTTGAGTTACTTATATTCTAAAGATGTTTCTTTGTTTCAGTTCTTCACGTTGCACTCTAAAGTTTCTCCTTGTAGTGTTTAAGTTTTGTTGTTATTTTAAAATAAAGAGGTTCTCTTATTATGAATTCTAACACTTTTTAATTTCACATATATTTTGTTCACAGCAGTTTCATGAGGCAAAGGGAATATGGAATGTCAAGTTGAGTTCAGTCTGTAATTGAGGAGCTAAAGTTAAACATGATTGTTTCTTTTGTTGATTTAAGAAAATGTAGGG
Source organism: Oncomelania hupensis (assembly GCA_036898135.1). Classification (NCBI taxonomy): domain Eukaryota; kingdom Metazoa; phylum Mollusca; class Gastropoda; order Littorinimorpha; family Pomatiopsidae; genus Oncomelania; species Oncomelania hupensis. The sequence goes on from CM072511.1 coordinate 112,804,322, forward strand.
AAAGAGTTGGTAAACTCAGGACAGTGAAATGAATTAATACAATAATAGATATGCCTGATACATTTTCCACTGTTGTTTTCTCTCCAGCAACATGTTAAAGAACACAGCCTTCTATACTGTTGATGGTTTCAGTAAACAAGCACTCACAATTAACGAAACCTCAATATCAGTTGACTACTGATTGTTGTGAAAAAAAGATGGAAATGTGGACACTTGAGAGTGGAGAGTTACGTGGTCATTTACGTTGATGTTATATTAATTTCTGTCAATTGATTTATTTTCACTTTTGTCTTGGCCAGTTCCAGGGACACCCCTAGGCCTGAGAAGTTAGAGAAACCCAACGTTCCAGAAAAACCTAAGATAGACGGTATGGTTTCTTTGTTGCTACAGGCGGTTTAGTGTCTGTTGAAAGCAAAACTACTTTCTTTCGATTGTGTGTGAGTTGGGGAAGGATAAGAATCTTGATTCATGTGCATTATTTTGTATGCAAAGGAAAAACCGTTTGTCCTGGTCCATTTGATTTGACCTCTATATGTAATTCTGAGGCATTTCTGCTGTTCAGTGTGAGTGTAACTTACAGGCATGCCTACCTGTACGGAATTTCCGTATTTGTTTCGGAAATTTGAAAAACTTGGCAAGCGCTACGGAAAATACGGATACTTGTTTCACAGTCCGGAAATAAATACAAACATCATTGGGAAAAAAAAATCAAACTCATTGGCCTGTGGTAATGCACCGCGTTACATTTTTCCGAAGACAGCCGGACCCAGTTTAATGCCGCAATGCGCAGTCGCAGTAGAGACACGTGGCATCAAAGTTTGCCGAACCAGTTTTTGCGCAGTCATAATGAAGATCGGAGCTCGCGAGACAGAATTCAAAACATGGCATCCACAAACACTTGCGACTATCCGGAGGAATCATACCAGTTCTGATTGGCTGCTAATCAGAGCCGGTATAATTCCTCCGGATAGTCGCAAGTGTCCAAACAAATGGCTAAGCAAAATGATTGTGAATCTGAATCTTCAAAGAAACGGCGCAATGGGCAGACATATATTGCCTCAGAAAAGTGTCCTTTCGTTATTCGCGGCAACACTGACTCAAAAGTACGATATGTGCCAACCAATCTGGCATCTCCGCCGGTGGTATGAACGACATCAAGTGACACGTGGATCGAAGGCCCACAGCATATCAAGAATTACAAGGCTTTGGAGAAGAAAAGGAAGATTGTGGCAGCAAATCAATCTGTCACTGGATTCTTCGCATAATATCAAAAAGGATGAGTGCAAAAACAATAGGTAGTAAAAGTAAATACGGAAATCGTAACTGAAAATTGAAAAAGCTAATACTGAAACTTCAAATTGAGGGTAGGCTATGCATGCCTGAACTTAACAGCTTGTCTGTCTATCTCTTGCAACACTGCGGGATCAGAAAAAAAAGGAATAGGCACATACACAGGCATGCATGCATGCACAAACTCACACACTCAACGGAAAATCACAAATGCGTACACATACACACCAATGAAAGTATGTCTTTTGGTTAAGTGATTTTACAGACTCTACAGATTTATCAGCTGATCGTACATTAATGTTTAAATGTGATCATTTTACAGAAGCTCAGCTAGAGGGCCTGAATGAAGAGGATCGTGAGATGATGGAGCTGATGGGCTTTAAAGGGTTTCAAACTACAAAGGTTTGTAACAGTATATTTTGTGCTTCAGTTCTAAACATTCTACAAATTCTTTTCAAAGCAAGCAAAACTTGTTCAAGATAATCTTTATGTTCCTCACAAATTGCACTAGATCAATTAATTTTTGAACAGATACAAAAATGCTGTGGGACAAACCCAGTGATCTTTGATCAAAGTGCCAAGAAGAGAAAGAAAGTTTTAAGGTAACCACATTGTTCAATACTTAACAGATTGAAACCCCAAGCTAACAAATCATAGCTGAAAAACAAGCAGGATCCAGGGCAGGGTGAAGTACCACTGAGCAGATTTTCAACCTCAGAATAGTTTGCGAGAAATACCTACAGCACCAGCAACATCTATATCATGTATTTGTAGACTTCAAAAAAGCGTTTGACCGAGTCTGGCATGCAACTCAGTGGGCAACCATGAGAGTGTACAACATCAGCCCCAACATTATTGAAGTCATCAAAAGCCTGTATGGGAAGGTTACCAGTGCAGTCCTCCACAGCAGCGCCATCACGAGGTGATTCAGAACAACCATCGGCATGCATCAAGGATGCCTACTCTCTCCCACACACTTCAGCATCTTCTTAGAGTGCATCATGTCAGATGCCCTTGCAGATTATAAAGGCACTGTCAGCAGAGGGGGTAGAGCAATCTCCAATCTCCATTTTGCGGATGACATTGATGGATTTGCTGGAGAGGAACAAGAACTTGAACATCTGGTACAGAGACTTGACACCACCTCCAGGGCATTTGGAATGGAAATAAGCGCAGAGAAGACCAAAATGATGACCAACACCAATGGCATCAATATGGACATCAAAGTCCAAGGCCAATCCCTCTAGTTCATTAGTCCTTTTCTTTTTTCCTCATTTAGTGAACTATTTGCTTTGCTTTGTTTGTTTATTAATATGTTTGTTTTTAAATCAGGGGAGTTTTGGGAGTGTCTGCTACTAATACATTCCATATCAAAGTCTGAATGTTTGTTCTGTTTTTAGGGCAAGAAGGTTGATGGCAATGACATATACTGTGCCAACATTCAGCGGAAACGACGTTACAGGTACATTCTGTTATTGATGTTTTTGCTGCTGTTGTGGAGTACTTTATTTAAATCGAATGCATAGCAAAGTGAGACTGTGTACTCACCTCCCCCCTACACTACCACCCCTACCCGCCCCCACTCCACCCCCCCTACCCCCACCCCAAATACCAGATTTTTGCAAAAATCTTTGCAAGACGAGTCCTAAATAGTCCAAAAATGATTTTTTTTCTTTTAATGTCCGTCTGTCTGTTCGCCATTTGTCTGCGCAAAAATTTTAAAGTGGCTAAGTACTAAGAACCTATTTCAACTATCACAACCAAATTTGGTAAGATTTGTGTATACCCAATGATAAATGAAGGAATTACTTCACTTGAAGGTCAAGGTCACCATGTTTTTGGCATAATAGAACTTTTGCTGTACTTTATTTGAAGGTGCATGAAAGTATTTGGATCCGGATGTCAATGTCATCTCAAGATTAAGTGCATAGAAAGATCAAAATCGGTATTACTTTGCATTTTAATGCCACCGTATCTTTATTTTTTCTTCTGGGATCTCATTTTAATGTGAAATATTGCGAGTTCCATACGGAGCATGAGAGCCATATGGGCTTTGCCCTTCTAGTTTACCATTAAAGTCAGATTGTACATTTTTACCTGAATTGTGTGTTTTTAATATCTGTGTTTCTCGTGGATTTCTAGGTTTTGCATTTATTTTTATTTAAATTTATATTATATTATTACATAAATGTAATATACAGCGACCTTTCATCGCTGCTAGCAGTTTTTTAAAATGAAACTTTGATTTTAATCTTCTCCACAAATTATAGTCATGTTTATGACGTTACTCATAATCATATAACTATATTGTTTTTGTTTCAGACAATACATGAACAGAAGAGGTGGTTTCAACAGACCTTTGGACTTCATTGCATGATTTGTGTATAATTTTAGGTGGACTTTGAAAGTACATTGTGTTTTATGGACTGCAAGTAGCTGAAATGGACATTTAGTTGGCGCCTGCTATTGTGACAAACTCCTGAATCCACAGAGTGTTGAAAATGTATGTGAGACTTAAATGATTCAGGCAGTCTTAGCAGTCTTCTGAAGCTCGGTGTGCCCCCAGGCAATGCTAATCACTTGGAGACACAGATACCATGGGTTTGTGTGTTTACGTGTGATTTGATTGTTGACACTTTATTGTCCCTTTTATCGGGAAATTCTGGGCCGTCTCCCCTGGGGAAGGCGTTGTCGCAGCCTTTGACACGTCCAAACCAAACCTACCTAATATTAGTTTTTTGACTTTAAAAAAAATTTGGTTAAACTTTTTGCTGGTGTTGCAAACCGGAGTACAAATAATTTTCGGAAAAACATAATGTCCAGAGGCAGGATCAATCCCACACCTGTCAGGCGCAATTGGCTTCTAGCCTGTGGACAAGGAAGTGTGTATGAACTGTAGAATGAGAGTGTTTGCTCGAGTGCTGAGTTGTTGTTTTTTTAAGTAAGTAGAACAGCTTATTGTAGTTTTGGTCAGGAACAAATACTCTCCACTGTCCAAAGTTTTTATTTATTTTTCTCGATGTATTAGATTCTTTTATGTTACTTTTTACAAAATGTAATAGCAAAATATAAGCACTAACTTGACTAGAAGATCCAGCAAAAAATATTTCTTCATCAAGCTTAGGGGTTTTATGAAAACAACATTATGCCTAATTTGGGCCCATAATTAATACTAATAGAAGTTAAAACAATTTTTTTTCTATTATAGGAATGTGTACAAGTATTGATAGACCTTTTTGTACAATGTAAAGCTTTTTTTTTTGGAAATTTTCTCTACCGTGATTGATGTTAAACCAGAATGTGTAAATAAACGAGCAGTTATTACGATGAAATATACTTACATTGGTGTAATCTTTTTCTATGGTTATGTTATTATTTGTCTTTGTTCAGTTTTAAGTCTTATTATTCCTTATTTGATATAGCTAAAGTGAATGGTTCCTTTTAGCTGTGTAGATGAGCACAGTTTATGTGGATGCTGCTGCAGAAGAGAAAGTTTGCATGTGCTTTGTTTCACTTATGTAATATTGTAATTTCTGCTGTCATTTTTCTTTTTTTCTCACCTGTAAGGTTCAAAGTGGATTCTCAGCTTTGTTTCGAAAAAATAAAACATGACTAGTGTTCTATAAATTGTTACCTAGTGCTGGATTATTGAAATTGTGTTGTTTTCAAGGAAGCTCTTTATATTTTTCTTCTTCTCCTTTTTTTCTCTGCCGTTACATTGGCCAGATACCTGGATGTGAGCATTTTAATCTACTGATACTACATTTTCCCTTCACTCTCTCGCTCTCTCTCTCTCTCTCTCTCTCTATCTCTCTCTCTCTCTCTCTCTCTCTCTCTCTCTCTCTCTCTCTCTCTCTCTCTCTTACGCTTCCTCCTGCTCATTCTCCTCATTTTACCTTTTTTCTCATCTGCCTGCTCTCATTCCCCTCATCTCTCTCTCTCTCTCTCTCTCTCTTGCTCCCGCTTTGTTTCTTTCTCGCTTTGTTTCTCTGTCCTTTCACCTCTTAAAAGAACTGAAAGGAGTTTCAATGAAACGGTAACCATTCCTTTTATTTGGAACATGCTGTGAAGAATTATTTTGAGTAGTTAGATTGGATAGAAGGCGACTGTACGCTTCTTACTAAGGGATCAGTGTCCTAAACACCCCTACGAAATAGCGAAATGTAGGTGAAACAATGGAATGGTTGATTAATGTTATGATTGAGAGTGTATCTTTGACTATCAAGTGGCTCAAGCATCTTTAGTGATATTGTTGGTTATCAGAGATTAATGAGAGACCCGGATGGTCAGTAGGCATATAGCGTAAGAGGATTACGTGCGTTGACGGCATACTTTCCCGAGTCATTCAGACAAGTGTCCGAATTTCATGTATTTTATATGAGAACAAGATTTTGTTGTTACTTTGTTGTTCAAAGTAATGATTGATTGATTGGTTTATTTAAAAGTCGGGCTGCACACAAAACGATAATTCGACTAGTCAATATAAAAACGTATTTCCAAGAAAACGTAAACCTCTTGAAAGTAACAGAGTACTGGATTTCCCAAAGAACTGAATTCAAAATTATTATTTAGACATTTTATTATATATCTAGTAGTAGTAGTAAGCTGAGGACGAAACAGGCTGTGAAGCCTTTATGAACGTCCTATCTCATCCATTTTTTGCTTGGGTCTCAATGCATTCAGTGTTCCTATTTGTATTACTCATCAAAGCAATAGAATACATCTCTGAATTTTTGCGTTGCATCCAGCTAATTTTAAAAACAATTAATATTCTGTGCAGTTTTTATAGTTGGTGGTAAACTGTTGCAATTGAAGAAACCGTTAGTAAAAAAACATTTTCTGATGGTAGTATTAGAATGCTGCTCGAGTATCTTACCTTCTGGGTTCCTAGTTTTGTTGTGATGAGGTGTAAGAAAAAAAAGCTGACCATTCTAAATCAATGTTATTATATATTTTGAAAGCTTGAATTAAATCTTCTCTAACTCTACGTCCATGTAAAGAATGCAGTCGAGTGAGACATAGAATGACATTCTTTAAGCAACTTTGTAGCTCGTCTCTGAACTCTTTCTATCATTATTGATTGCCTTTTGAGCATTAGACACTACACAACATTCACATATTGTAAATGAGGTCGAATGAATGCCTTTTATAATGTGTCAAATGTATCTTTATCAGGGAAATTAAAAGTTCTCTTTACTAATCCAATCATTTTGTTCGCTTTGTTTACACAATTGCTCATGTGTATATTAAAACTAAGCATCCCATCAAAAGTTACTCCTAAATCCTTTTCCTTAGTATTGGTCTCTGGACACCCATGTTCATCAGGTAGTCATATCCAGGGTTTTTCCTACCCAAATGCAACACCTTACATAAACTATCAACATTAAAATATAGGTTCCACTGCTTAGTCCAAGTTTGTAGTCTATCCAAGTCTTGTTGCAATATGTCTTTCTTGCTGGCAAGGTTATATATTTTAGTATAATCTGCAAAAATGTTACATACACTTTGAACTAATTCAGGCAAATCATTAATACAGAGTGTAAATAAAATTGGACATAGAATACTACATTGAGGGATACCACTTAAAACATCAGTTTTTCTAGACCTAGTGTTTCCAACTCTGACAGTCTGGACGATACCAGTTAAAAGTTGCCGAACCCATTTAATGATACATCCAGTTATTCTATAGGTTGCCAACTTCTTCAACAATCTCCCATGAGGTACCGTTTCAGATGCCTTGCGGAAGTCCAAGTAAATAACATCTGCAAGCTGCTTATTGTCCAAATGAGTTGTCAAGTCTTCCATTACCTGCAGAAGCTGAGTGACACACGATCTTCTTCTTCGAAACCCGTGCTGGCATCTTAATTACATACCGTTCGTTCATTGTCATTAAAATAGTCAACAATAACATCACAGACTAAAGACTCTAAAACTTTACATGCAATGCAAGTAAGACTCACTGGGCCAGCTCGTGATCCTTTCTTACAAATTGCAGTTACTTCCGCTGTCTTCCAATCCCGCGGCACTTGACCAGTTTTTAAAGAATAATTTAAAAGTAACTCATTATATAGTTCCTTAAGAACTCTAGGAAGGATCATATCCGGTCCTTGAGCATTTAAAGGGTCTACATCTTTTAATTTACGTCTTACTACCTTAGGGCTCGCTATTATCTCAGAAATTGAAATACCATTAGATTTAAGACACTCGTCTAAGTCAGGGATATGACTTAAGTTTTCCGCAGTAAAAACACTTGAGAAAATTTATTCAGTGTCTCAGCCTTGTCCTTTTCTGATACAGCAAACTCGCCGTCCTCTTTTTTTTAATGCATTAATACCTGGGTTACCAATAGTTTGTACCTGCAAAAACTTCCAAAATTTCTTTGGATTTTTCGAACAGTCGTTAGCAATTGATTTCTCATATAACCTTTTGGCTTTTTAAATTAGTTTATTGCACTGATTACGTTCCATTATATACTTCTGAGAATCCTTTCCCTGTTTAGTTTGTAAGTATCTCTTGTAAAGTGTATGTTTCTTTTTAATTTTTCTCTATACTTTTTTATTTATCCACAATGGGTTTATTCTCTGTTTAGAATTACATTTTTTTAATTAAAATGCATTTGTCCATACCTGTTAAAATCACCTTCTTAATTGTGGACCAAATTTGTTCTACTGTACCTTCTAAGGCCGAGAGATCCGCACTTGCAACATGCTCCTTAATGCTATCATAGTTACCTTTATTTAGATTGAGCTCATAATTACTTTCTTTCAACGTTTTAATTTTGCAAATATATAACTCAAAATCCAAAACAGGGTAACTCTTTCCAAATGGGTCTAGAAGGGTAATATCTGAAATAAGAAAATCCTCATTAATAAATACCAAGTCATCCAGTATCGATCTCTGTTCTTCTCGGTGTCTTGTTACTTTAAAAACCTTTTGGATGAGAAGTACATCTCGAGCACATTCAATAAAAGTATTGTTATTTTCTCCACTCCTAGCTCCATCTCATCGCACATCAGGAAAATGAAAATTAATGTCTCCCATTATACAAATTTTGTCATGCTTGTGAATCTCTTCTGACTTTAATAAGTCAAACAATAACTCTGTGTTATCCACTGTGGAATTGGGGCTCTTATAAATACACCCACCAATATACTCTGTCCTTTCCCACATAAAAAAGGACACTTTCTTAAAATTGATGAGTCATTAAAGTTTTATGTTCTTGGGCATTTAAACTCTTATTAATATATAAAGTAAATCCTCTTTTTGCATTACTATTCATGAACATTTCATAATTTGATAGAGTCAAAACGAGTGTAAAGTTGATTCTTTGTCTTCGTTTCTGTGAAACCTATTGCGTCCTGCGCATTATTGGAAACTGTTTAGTGTCTTTTTTAATTTTTCGGACAATATACTTAGCTTTAAATTAGAGTTGCGAGTTTCATGGACGTTACAGGGAGCAAAACATTTTAGCAATGTAAAAGTTCTTAGTGAACAGTCTCTTTTCCAAAATTGGACACAAAATATTTTGAGAATGTTGCCTTTATTTTACCAAGAACAGTTACAATGATTAAATATTTTGTTCCATTATAACGTCCACTAAACTTGCGCCAATTTGCTTTATTCTTTTACAAAAACACAGTTGAAAAGGAATTCACGTTTCGAAAGCTTCGCAGCGCAGGAAACGTGCGCGTGCATCCGTATGCGCTTGCGTGTACATGTGTCTTACTAGACATTTCTGGTCCTGATTTGGCTCGGAAGAGTCCGCTGGACCTAAAGCAATAATCTTGTATCGTAGTGTACTAGACATTTAAATGCCTAGTTAATAGTTGTGCTTGTCATTACCCTATTAATTTCGTCAATGTCGGTGAACAAAAAGCATGCGTTTATCAACCAACTGCAACTTTCCAACACTTCCCTTTCTCGGTTGTTTCTCTGAATAAAAAAATTAAAACTTTTCGTTCCAAACTTCTGTAGCCAACCACCCTAAATTAATCGTCAACGTCAGTGGTACTTGTTAAAATAACTTGTGAAGCTTCAGCTCTTAACATTATTTCCACTTTCGACTGTGTGAAGCAAACTTCAAGCCTTTGGAACACTTGCAGGAAGCCTGGAAAAGTTAATTGCAAGAAGCGATAAAACCAGCATGGACCTTGTTACTTCATCAACCAGAAACCTTTGAGGCGCTTGTCCTGTTGTTTTCGCAGCATTAGATCAAGTTGTGGGTAAAGGTGATGGGGACAGTCTCGCTCTCTACCTCCACCTCCTCCCACCCTCCACTCTCTCTCTCTCTCTCTCTCTCTCTCTCTCTCTCTCTCGCTATCTCTGGATGCGTGTGTCAAGTGGAAGCCAAGTATGTATAGGCGAGAGATGAGTTATACAAGGAAGAATACAGCACTTTTTAACTGAACTTTTGCACAAACTAATCACGTGTTCTGGAACTAATCTAAGAGGAGATGATCACGGACCCAAAAAATAACGGGAAAGGCGATTGGCTAAAACTTTGTTGACTGGAAGGTGCATGTGCTTGGGGGAGGGAGAAGGGAGTGTTGGTCTGCCAGATGTCAGAAATATTCTGACGGCTGCCTTCATGACTGACTTATGAATTAAAGTTTTGCATCCTGGGTTATGTTCATAGACTTCAGTTGGGTTCCTGCAGTCGACTGCGTGCTGTCAGAAGGATTAGCGGAGTTCCCATGATTTGATAGTTTAGCACTGAAACGTGGTAGATTTTACAGGGGTGGCTGGTTTAAAGAAAACTTCACAATTCTGCAGCAGATCAGTTAATTTTATAATTTAGTCTCGTGGACAAATTTTATTCTTGTTTCAGAAGTAGCGTTAGACTGATGATCTACTAGACTGATGGTCTGCCGGGTGGCGCATTAGGGCATTGGTTTAGGGCACACGCTAGCAATGTTTCATGTTATGCAACGTCTGGCGGGGTTAGTACTTGGATGGGTGACCGCACTGTGAAGGCAACTACCAAACTACACAAAAAAGAATGAAACAGGCGCCCGACACACCCTAGTCCACCCAGCTGTGAATAGGTACCTGGATCTGTTTAGAGCCGGGAAAGGTAAAGCAGCGAGGTAGAGGAGATATGCACTGCCCTCATAAAGCTGGCCTAGAGAAAAGATAGGTTCCAAATGCCTCTTTCACCAACGACCAAAAGGTTGCGGGAACACATTTACCTGCCTACTAAACTCCATTTAGCCATCTTCCTGAAGCTGAATGCTGCAGCGGAACTCTACACTCAATCAAAATTTCACCCTGGATGTAACAATCTTGGTTCGTTACTATGATATATATGAAGTGACCTTTACTCAAAGTCTGCCGAAGTTCACGGTAACTATTTTAGCACCGATGCTTCAGGATCTTGATGCTGCGACCACACCAACAGTGCTCAATGTGGATGACTGTGTAAGTATTCAATCGAATCGGATCGGTTTAGATTTCCATCGCTTTTGGGCAAATTTGTCAAAAGAAGTTTTATTTTTAGACTAGCTCTACGTCAGTAAGCAAAAAATTATTTGTGGGCGGGCATAATTGTTTTCACTTTTATAAAATCAACCCACATAATCTATGAGCTTCGCCATTTAACAGCGCTGGCCGTCAAGTATCTCACTTACTTTATTCTTGCCTGGCTTCTTCTTCTTCTTCTTCTCCTTCTTCTTCTGCTTCTTCTTCTTCTTCTTCTTCTTCTTCTTCTTCTTCTTCCTTCTTCTTCTTCTTCTTCTTCTTCTTCTTCTTCTTCCTCTTCTTCTTCTTCTTTCTTCTTCTTCTTAATGTTTTATTTGTCAATCATGCATATATGAATAATTTATTTAAACTGATGGTGGTCATAACTAGCCCATGACGAGGCAGTGCAACAGGACAAGCAGCATGAGCGACAGTGTGACGCACTATGAGCGCGCAGCAGTGGTACAAGCCCTATGGATCTCCATCGTCGTTCTGGGCGCCCTTGGAAACGGCCTCGTCATCTACACCGTTGGCAGGTAGTAATAACCACAAACATAGTAGATCTATTCTTTATGATAGAAGGAAACTAAACTTGTCTCTCAGTAACAAATTTGATACTGCTACTTCGACAGGTAAGCCTAGATCTAGGTCTACTTGTAATCTTCGGTGATCTTCTAAACACCTTCTTTAGCAAATTGGCTGACGTGACTAGGGAATATGTGTATGTTAATTATTATAAAATGATTTATAGCCTGATGTGCGTGCGTCTTATTTTCTCTATAACGTCTTTTTATACCACCTGGCACAAAACGGAATTATCACGTCTGACGAAATAAGCTTAAAATAAAGTTCGATTCTTGAGTCTTAAACTCCCGCTCGTAAGCTTCCTTATCCAGCTTGCAACAAAGCCTCATTATTGTGAAAAAACATTTTGTAGGTTATTTTGTTGTAGCTGTTGGCAAAGTTAAATGGCAGTTCAAACTTAAAGCCATGAAATGGTCAACGTAATAAATCGCATATAGCCACATTTAAGTCCAAAAATGTTATCCGTATGTGTCTTACAAACAGGCTATTACTTGTGTGAAATCATACAGATATCAGTTTTGTAGCTGTTTGGTTTGTCGCAGTTAAACGTAGTCTACATCTTCTCAATCTTGGTTTTCTTCAGTATAGAGAGCGTCAGGATCTTTAAAGTTCGAGCGATGGTGAAATGCATGCTTGCACAGTCTAGATCTCGGTTTATACTCTCATCCTATTTCTACTTCATCAACTACATTGTCCACTGTCAGGAACGGGGAGCGCTCAGCCACTAACTGCTACATCATCAACCTTGCGGTTTCGGATTTCTCCGTGCTGACCATCGTCGTGCCCTTCACCATCGCCATGTTCACCTCCTTTGATTGGCTGTACGGACAAACCATGTGTAAGGCCACAGTCTATCTCATCTATGTAAGCAACGTTTGAATTCAGTAATAATATTAATGTTTCCTTCATCACTTAATACTAATATCCAAAGGTCCATGATAATACCTTCTGGCTGGCCTACAACGTGCTGAGCTCAGCATAACAGAGCAGCCTACCTTGGCCAGGAAGCAGCTATCTGGGATGACCCAGCCGCCTAAACAACTGCTGTGGTCCTCCTATCTCAGCTCTTGTATGACCCTTCCTCAAAATTCAGTTTGGTCTTTTAGATTTGTTAGGGACGTTTTGTATTGTCTTATTTGAATTTTAAGTTGAGACCTGGACATTACATTATGTAATGCGGAGACTGTGCTAGTTCCTAGCTTGCTGGGGGCGAGAATGAAAGGTAGTTGTTGCCCTCAGCTTCTATGTATATCCCTTTCCCAGTCTTTTTAGGTCCATTTGTTTGTTATAACTTACAGTACACGCAGAAGTTTTTGTCTAGTAGGCCCCTAGGCCTATCCTTATAGATCTACTCAGATAGCTGTAATCTCTGTAAACATACACCCTTCCTCTCACCCCCACCCCGTCTCCACTCCGATTCTGATACATCACCTCCCACAAATAAGAGCAGTAATCATTGTAAAGTTACAATAAACCCGGTGTGACATCCTCACAGTTCCTAGTATCTTAGCTGGGCTGGGAGCGAATGGGAGCATTCTGATTGGTCGACGCGTTACAAAAATTCGACGCATGCGCACAGTGCTATCATAGTCTTCGTAAGGGTTAGGGTTAGGGTATGGGTTAGAGTTAAGAGTTTAGGGTTAGGGTTAGGGTTTGGGTTAGGGTTAGGGTTATGACGCCTAAGAACTTCGTGAAAAAGCCGGCCCGACATGACCTAGCGCATGCGCAAATGCGCTCGGATAAACTAGGAAACCCGGAACTTGAAGGATGTGACACCGGTGTAACATCGTCAATTTTCCGGGTGCCTTATTTCCGGCCGGGCACTTTTGCGCATGCGCCAGGTCAAGTCGTGCCGGCCTTTTTACGATGTTCTTAAACGTCGTAATCCTAACCCTAAGCCCTAACTCTAACCCTAACCCTTACTAAGACTACGAAAGCACTGTGCGCATGCATCGAATTTTGTAATGCGTCGACCAATCAGAATGCTCCCAGTCGTTCCCAGTCAAAATAAGATACATGGAACTTTGACGATGTCACACCGGAAGTGACAAACCCTTAAAGTAGACTAAATACATTAACTTGTTAAAGAAGTTCGTCACCAACAAGAAGAAGTGGGGTGCAACCAGCTATTATGATCAGTTCTTGGTCGATTCATGTAGGGCAGAAAGGGAACCTACCTGATGTATTTATACAGTCATGAATTCACTGTTGCAGGTTACTTTACAGGCGACGTGCATGACGCTGACCGCGATGACGATTGACCGTTATTTCGCCATTGTCCACCCTATTGCGTCGCTAAGAGACCGCACGCCGCGTGGTGCCGTGCTAATCAGTCTGTCCATCTGGATGGGTAATCATCATCATCATCAGCAGCAGCAGCATTATCATCATCATCATCGTCGTCATCATCATCATCATCATCATCATCATCATCATCATCATCATCATCATCATCATCATCATCATCATCATCATCACCTGTTAAAACTCAAGACCCGTACGTTTTCTAAGTGCGATGCGCTTGACGATAAGTTGTGCACATTCTTAACGTTATGGGGAGTTGTCATTTCTAGACATTGTTTCAGGAATGAACTAAATTTAATACTGAAAATATCTTGAAACAAAACAACCATATTCAGGAGCGATTTTAGAACTGAGTATGTCTGAAGATTTCTTCAAGGTCTTTCTTCACAGTCGGCCTACTTGTAAACATATTTATATATGTATGTTTCATGTTCCAGTCCAAGAGAATTGAACACTGACTATATAGTACTTGTATAGTCTATAAATCATAAATTTAAAGTGCTGCCACGTCGTCCATTTTTTACAATAAGAAGTGTTCCCTTTACCCAGCAGTTGTAAGTCATGTTGTATTCCCCTACCAGTTTGGTCGATTTGGGATCTTTCCAGCATGAACTGTTTCAGCCTCGGCGATCCTGTGCATCCCGTTCATCGTCTTCAGTCAGCTGGCATACGAATCTGACGTCACCGGTGATCACGTGTACTGCGTCACCCAATTCCCCAGCGACACATGGCAGCAAATCATCACCATCGCTTTCGTCATGTCCACTTACGTCATCCCGCTGAGCATCATCATCGCGTGCTACACGCTCATTCTGCGTTATCTGTGGAAGAACAAGATTGAGAGTCGCCGTGAAGCAGTGGGTATTCTTTGCAGGTTTCACTGTTACGAGGAAGAGATAGGTTTCTTTGTAGGCTATGTGATAAGCTGCTCATTTTGATAAAAAGTTATAGGTTATTTATTTTTTTCCAATGTTCGGTGCCGTAAATTTACTAATAACTTGGTTATTTCATCATCATCATCATCATCATCATCATCATCATCATCATCATCATCATCATCATCATCATCATCATCATCATCATCGTCATCGTCATCCTCGTCGTCGTCTGCTTCTTTTTGTTCTCATCCTCCTACTCCTTCTTCTTCTTCTTCTTTGTCAACACCCAACCATCGTGCTTTGTGTGCAGACAACATGTGGGGGTGTGGTGGTTGAGGTGGGTATTGCCACGGGCCCGGTTTCCAGACGGCGGCGCCAAGTGGCCAAGATGGTCTTCATCGTCGTACTCGTCTTTGCCGTCACCTGGCTGCCCATTCACGTCTTCAACCTCTGCTTCGTCCTGGTCCAGGCCTTCCCCAAAACCGAGGGCAACTTCAATGTCAAGGTGAGTGTGTTTTAGAATATTTTGACCGTGACTTCAGAAAACAGTTCGAATTCCAAGAAGAATTCAAAGTCGGGTAGACCCACTTCAAGGTCAAAGTTTGACTTGTACTTTGAAGTATTGTGCCAAATCTTATTGGATAGATAGCCTTTACAATAACAAGAGGAAGGTAGCCTAATACTGGTGCAATTTGGGGCGGAGGATCATAGTCTTTGAGACTATTTCTTAATCTGTCTGTTCTGGATTCATGTCTTCAATTGTGCACATCCACATATGCGTGACTTCATTAAACACATCCAGCGACTCCTGCATTCACAACCTTTAAATGATAAAGCGTATAGGCTCGGGAATTTTTTGTTGTTGATACCTAACGCAAAATATTAGTGCATACATTTTTACAAATGCATTGCCCTTTTAAAACTAATGTAAGTGCACGACCAAGGATAATATACTGTGTTGACTTAGTTGCTCCATATTCAGTGTTTCTGGACATAGACGTTTTCAAGCAGGTTGAATACACTGCATAGTTTAATATCACCTAGAGTGAACAGACTTAAAATTAAAATACGGAACTGAATTAAGACACTGCATGTTTTGATATCTTAAATATAATGATTTTGCTTATTGCCATAAATGATCATCGGTGATGTTTGTTTGTTTGTTTTTTTTTAACCCCCAAACAGATTATGTGTCACACGTTCTCCTACCTCAACTCCACCCTCAACCCTTTTGTCTACGCCTTTGTTGGGGACGGTTTTCGCCGTGCATTCCGCAAGTCATTTCCGCGCTGTTTCCGGCGGAATCAGGTGGCCCCAGGACATCCAACAGGCATGCCAGGACCCTCCACCACTGCAGACACGAGACTTGCCGGAAACACAAGGGAAGTCACCCGCAACGTTTGCCCAGAATCATCTCCCATTCCTCCTCCGTATGAAAGATAAGGGATGGTTCTTTTGGATTTTTTCCCTTAAAAACTCAAACAGTCTAAAGTGAAAAGTCACAAAATGTATAATGTATTTTGCCGTTATTTTTGTGTTTGGTGGGCTACCTTGTGAAAAAATCGACCTGAAATTGGGCTGGCATTGTACTAGATTTCAAGGTATTATTGTGAAAATAATCAGACAACAAACATTTTTTAAAAGTCTAGTCTGTAGACAACCTTCAGTTGGTAGGCTTTTATTATCATCCACCTCTACCTCTCACCTATCTTCGTCGT
The DNA here is from genome assembly GCA_036898135.1 of Oncomelania hupensis. Classification (NCBI taxonomy): domain Eukaryota; kingdom Metazoa; phylum Mollusca; class Gastropoda; order Littorinimorpha; family Pomatiopsidae; genus Oncomelania; species Oncomelania hupensis. The sequence goes on from CM072511.1 coordinate 112,820,553, forward strand.
CGTCATCATCGTCGTCGTCATCATCATCATCATCATCATCATCATCATCATCATCATCATCATCATCATCATCATCATCATCATCATCATCATCAATCATCATCATCATCATCATCATCATCATCATCATCATCATCATCATCATCATCATCAATCAATCAATCAATCAATCATCATCATCGTCGTCATCATCATCATCATCATCATCATCATCATCAATCAATCAATCAATCAATCATCATCATCGTCGTCATCATCATCATCATCATCATCATCATCATCATCATCATCATCATCAATTTGTCCTGCCAATTTCATTCTGTACTGTTTCACAACATTGTGTGTTGAGCTAACGTTTGTAATACCCTATCAGCTCCGTCCGTCTTGTATTATAGTATATGTAAGCTTATAGGCCCACAGTATTTTGTGACAAACTTTGGTAATCTATGAGTTGAACCGCATTGTTTGTATGAATTCTTCGGGGTACACAAAATATTTTAGAGTGTATTTATGTGCAATAAAGATGTAGGTTTGTTGTTTTAATCACCGAGTAGATGACCCATTATTCTCTCTCTCTCTGTCTCTGTCTCTGTCTCTGTCTGTCTGTCTGTGTGTTCTGTTGTTATTTTTCACACCTTTCTCTTCGTCCCTCCTTTTTTTCTTTCTCTCAATGTTTTTTCAGCACAAGACACAATATAAATAACACAAACACTTAATGAACTTTTAAAACGCATTTAGTTCGGCCATTCGCAAAAGAGAGCGAAATCACCCAATTGCAAGTAAAGACAGATAATTATAAATTGTACAGCTCGCAGCATTTGTCTTTTTACAGATAAAAGAGGCACTTGAATTCAGAAAGGACAGAAATCGCAGGTCACTGGGCCACACAAAATAAATATTTCTATCATGGAAAGCACACAAAATAACATTTATCATTTCTGTTATCGGCTAGTCCAGTAATAATTTGATAGTATTTATGACAAAATAGGCCTACAGGTAACAATTTTCACTGTCCCTCGACCCGTATAATACTTTAATGCAAATAAACAATTCAATATATTGATTTATATGAAAACCGTACTTTTAGTAGAGGCTATCTTTCGGCTTCACACTTTTTTCCCCTGGTGGGTCAACACTCAGTGTGAATTTCAAAAGAAATCGTGAGGCTGAAATGCGTGATCGTGGGGCCTGTTATATAATATTCATGTACTTGTCTTTCAAAGGAAATGTATAAATGGCACAAATGCTATTTGACCCACGACAGAATATGCACACAAAAAAAAGTTCAAAATGATACATTTTACACATTTTAACTATAACTTAAAGCGAGTTTGAGGTCATTAAAAAATAACTGTTACACTAGCTGGTATGCCTATGATCATAGAAGAGTTTGCTAATCCACATTATTGTGAAGTTCTCAAAATCAGCGTGTAAACAACTTGAAAAGACATCCGGTTCGTTGATGCCGCCTGGCGAGTCTAGCGAAGGGTTCCTTTATACAGCCATTATGCGTCACTCAATATCACAGGCACACAATGCTCCTATCTTGCTTTGTTGAATTATAAAAAACGCCCATGGAGCTTGTTCGTCTCGCACCGCGGTGTTAATCAGTCAGGCGCCTGTGCCTATGTTGTAATGGATAAGCCATCTACTGCTGCAGCAGACGACCTTGTGAACGGTCGGACACAGAATTTAGATTTCATTTTCGCCAACACAAATGTATTAAACTTTTTTGTTTAAATTTCCGCAATTTTTATCTTGACCTAAAAGAAATAATGCACTTCAAACAAGACTAACACATTTGATGACTAGTTATAGTACTTCTAAAGCATTTGAAACCAGTTGTTCAATAATCATAATTCCTCGCATCTATAGCATATGAAAGATAGAAATCTCTGTAACAGTAAGCTATCTTTCAAAATGTCTAAATCTATAGCCTACTATATTATTAATAAATTATAAACATACATAACATTTTACATCGAATATACGCCTTGCTTCAAACTTTGGGAATAATATCGCATCAATATCATGGATAAAATATTTTCAACCTTTCTATACATGAAAAATATGTTGAACACTTCGCTACAAGTAACAAAATATATACGTAAAACGCATGGTTTGAACATAGATAATAAATAATGTGGATGGTAGTGAATACAATCGAACACACCACACAGACACAATCACTCGCATAGGAAGATGTCGTATCGTATTGAACAGTAACTTGAAACATGGAATTCTTTATACTATGGCAGTAAGGACAAGGAACCGTAGGTACAATATGTTTTATCACTACGAAAAGCTAAAACCAGGGATTAACGTTCAAAATCCGTAATTCACAACTCTTCTTCTTCTTCTTCTTCTTCTTCTTCTTCTTCTTCTTCTTCTTCTTCTTCTTCTTCTTCTTCTTCTTCTTCTTCTTCTTCTCTTCTTCTTCTTCTGATATAGCCATTCGGTTATGGAAGTATCAATATGAAAATAATTCATCATCTCAATTTTTGTTCTCTGTGCAGAGACATAAGCTTACATACGCCGACGTGAAGGCTCCACAATGAGTCTCCATCGGCATAATCTTTTTCGATACGTACAACAATTTATACGTTGTGTGACCTGTTACATGTGGAATTTTAACATGTTATAGGAATACACAACAGGATGTATTCCAGAGATAGGCGTAAACTATCCATAAAAAGGCGTGTCAATAAAACAGAGGAAAAAAAAGTTTTACTCGGAATGACTTGAGGTACTAATACCTCTTCTGCAGAATCACCACTGTTGTACTTTTTTTTTTAGTAAGCATTGAACTAAGTCTTTCAGTGTAAATATTTACCCACGGTCTTAGCTCATTTTCCTGCTGCCATTATGTGGGTATTTACAGAATTTCATTGCTGCAAGTTGTACACATATCCAACACGACATGACAGAACAAATCAAACTGAGCAACCGTAAAGAGGGTCCTCAACAAGGCATGGAACGATGGACATTGCTCAATAGAGCCCGAGTCTGCACTGATAGACTGCAAATCATGACACGTGTATGCTTCTGGAGATCTTGCTAATATGCATAGTAAAAGGAAAAAATAGTAAGAAAAATTATTGCACCTGAAATGATTGCCCTGTTGAAAACCGCCTTAAAAACTCCACACAAAACACACTAAGACACGGAAATACAGAATCACTTAACCCCTGCTTCTTAAAGAATACAGAAGGAAAGCCAACCCACAGTTTCATGTCGAAACAGATCTTGAGATTTCGTCACACAAAGAGATAGAAGAAGACGACTAGCACGAGCAAGGAGTACATAATAACGGGAGTTAACGGTCCCGCAACATCTGATACTTTCTTGCCTAGCGTGGAAGACGGTGCTGCAGGACTAGCCGGCAGCGTGGAGTTGACGGTGGCAGCGTGATTGGCGTCAACCTGTGCTTCAGAATGCTTCTTGTGAAGGCGGGGCACGACGTAGGTGACTACTACGAATCCCACAGCAGCGACGACCGCTATAACAAAGACGAAGAGGAAGAGGGCGATGTCCAGACCGGCGTGCTGGAAGAAGGTCATGTCAGCGGAACGCGGCCGTAGGTAAGTGGATCCGTACTTCAGCACGTACTCCACGGCGTTGGCGGCTCGTTGTGCGGGCGTGTGATGACGACTGTGGAACATCCTGGAGGATGCCTTAGCGCGGCCTCTGATGGCCTTGTCGTTGAGCAGTGTCTTGATGGCCTGCAGTACTTGGTCGCCAGTAGCGTGCATCAGGTCCAGCGTCAGGCCGACGCCGTACTCCGCCACACGCTGCCCCGTGGCCAACACATCAGAGGTGCCGCCAAAATTGCAGCACAGCAGAGGCACGCCGTGGTAGAGTGCCTCGAAGAAACTGTTCTTGCCGCAGTGAGAGATGAAGAGTCTGGTGGCGGGGTTACCTAGGGCGTCGTTCTGGGGAAACCAGCTCACTACCTGTACGTTCTTCGCCTTGCCTATGGCGCCACGGGAAGCGTTCAGGCGCAGCAGCACGCGGGATTTGATCTGTCTGAATGCATTCAGGAGCTTGTCTTCCAAGTTCTTGTTTGGCGTGAAGACGAAGGGTCCTAGCGACACCACGATCACGCCTTCACTTCCAGCGCCCTCGAAAAATCGGGCCAGCGGGCCGGGAAGGGGGTTGGGCGGGTTGGTTGTCAGTCCTCCCACTTGAAAGAAGTTGGGGAAGTGAGCGCGGGGGTAGTCGACGACATGGTCGGAGTTCTCTAGGTAGATGGCCGCTTTCCTGATCATGAGGTGCTGGTCCAGCCGCCCCACCGCGGCCCCGAGAGCGTTACCCTGGTAGAAACTGCTGAACACCACGTTGACGTGCATGGAGGCATACATCAGGAAGTTGTACAGTCTCTGCCAGAAGCCCATGCCGGCGCCGCTACCCAGGCCCGAGAGAGGAGCCGGGTAGTAGGCAGTGGGGATGGGACTGTTACTGTCGTAGGGATCGATATAGCTGCCGACGGCAGCAAACTGCACGCCCAGGTAGGAAGGAATCAGGGTCAGGCAGTGAGCTACAGGGGATCCGTCCACCAGCACGAAGTCAATCTGATACAGAAAAATAACAACAATTTGATGAGACGCTTAGCTCTGGGGTTAGCAAGAGCGACCACTGAAAATCAGACGGAACAATATGCAACAATATAGAAAATACAATCCGGATAAAATAATACATCAATCATAATTATGCGAGATGAAGTTGTTGGAGGCCTAGGAAAGATTGTCGACACAAAAATTTTCATTGCACAGCTAATGCCTAGTTACTGACCTTTCCTCCAGCGTGAAATTTGAGCTCATCCAAATCGTCACCAGACTCTGTGATGTAGCTGTTGCACACGTGATCCATGACGTCACGCGCTGCCCGTGAAGCACCCAGCAGTCCCGTGCCACCGTTCATTACCTAAGGTAGTAAATCACGGTATAATTATCATTACATTGATTATCATATACAGTTAGTTGCAGTGCGGTTAGTTTTGCAATAGTAAATTTGAAGGCAAACAACAATGCAGTTATAATTACAAATAGAGAACTACAGCAGCCTTTTTAATCAAGTTAAAATTTCCGCCAACATATATATAGGCTATTCTGACAATACAAGTTTTATTTAACAACTTTATCAAATCTGGAATCAGCATCAACATCTGCATGCGTATTAATTTCGTTAAAAACAAACATAATGAAACAACACATTAAAAAACAAACGAAACTTCACTTAAAAGCTTCAAATAGTTCTCACTGTAATTGTAATGTCATAAGCGTTAGATTGCTCAGCTTTCAGGTTAAACTTTAAAATAAAAGAAAATGTACATACGGAAACTCTCCGGTTTAAGTGTCGAAATGGGTCCAGAGTTTGGCACGACGTTGTGGTCAGCATAATTGTAAATTGCCGCGCTCTTTTCAGAAGTTAAGACATCCAGGTCTGTCTGGTGAGTTATGTCTACCTGTATTCAGCCCCCACCCCACACAAAATGAAACTACAAAATATCAAACTGACCTGATTCCCAAGTTGTTCCAGCCTATTACTGACATAATCTGCAGTCTCAGGCTTAGTGTCAAACTCCACCACGGTGATGTCATCGTTGCTTGACGGCACCGGCTCGGTACAGCGACGCACGCGGAAGTAGTCGGGTACGAAAAGAAGCACCTGGGAGAGAAAATAGAAAGAACGAGAAACAAGAAAGAAAAGAAAATGAAGAGGTCTACAGTTCTTCTGTGAGGGCCTCCAACCCCTCCCACTCATCCACTCCCAAAGGCATGCAATGGAAAGCTACCTGAAAGGTTTACACTTTCTATCATAATATCCTACACAGTGTGATGTGTCGGTTGTCTTAATTAGTTATGTTCACTTAATAAGAGTATGCTAGCAGCCTGGTTGCTGTCTTTAACATTCATCCAGGTATGCCGTTTACGTCAGCAAAATCGTACCCCCACTTTGTAGACTATTTCAGAGCACAATTTGAGAGAGGCTCAGACTGAGGAAAACTAAAGGAGCTCTTTAATGTTTAGAGATTAGACCACTTCGGATACCTATTTCCGCCCCTTTCTTTGAGTACCGCTTAGTTGACAACAGTATAAATCTTTTGTTTAAAAGAGGATTGACAGAGATATTACGATCGTTTCTACTCGTAGGCTAAGCAGTACTAGTACTGGGCATTCCATACCGTGTGTCCACGTGCTTTGAGTTCACGCCCGATGCTGACCACCTGACGACACTGGCTTGTATCCGGCAATGGCACCAACAGGATGCGCGCGCTCAAGACCGCGTGACATATGCCCGTGAGTACGAGCACCAACGATAGGAGCGACGAAACAGGAGGACCACGGCAAGGGAAGTTTGCCATTCTGAAACACAGAATAGAAGGTAGGCTATTAGATGAATTGTGGTTGGAATGGTGGAAGTTTTGGTTATGATGATGATGATGATGATGATGATGATGATGATGATGATGATGATGATGATGATGATGGTTATGATGATGATGGTTATGATGATGAAGATGATGATGTTGTTGGTGGTGAGATTAGTGGTGGTGGTGATGGCATTGATGACAATAACGGCGGCGACTATTGTTATAATCAACATTGTTAATGCATGTGCAAACTAACAGCAGCAGCAGCAGCACAGTTTACAATCAACATTTGAACAACATTTAGTTAAACTCACTAGTCATATTAAAAAACAGTTTTCTAAAAGAAAAAGTGTGCTTGCTACTTTCTTCGACATAAAGAAAGCGTATGACAGTGTTTGGCACGCAAGACTTTTGTATAAGTTGAAAACTATCGGTCTCAGTGGAAACATCTATTCGTACATAAAAAGCTTATTGGTGGAAAGGACTATTTGTACTAGAGTAGGACACACATATTCTTCTAATAGAAATATTGATATGGGTATACCTCAAGGGTCAATCATTGCACCGTTACTTTTTTCTCTCCTAATAAGTGACCTCCCACGTGTATTATCTAAAAATACACACGTCGTGCAATATGCAGACGATATCGCTATCTGGATTAATACAACACTTAGAAAACGAACCAACAAAAGAACAGTGTTATACATACAAAAGCTGTATCAGCTTGAATTAAACAACCTAAATTTGTTTATGCAAGAAAATGGTTTGCAACTGTCTGGTGAAAAAACGAGTTTAATGTTATTCAATAATGGTATTAATCCAAAACAATTACCAGTCCTTATATTAGAAAATCAAGTGTTATCCTATAAGCAAAATATTAAATTCTTAGGTGTACATTTTACTCCCATGTTAAAATGGAAATCTCATATTGAGTATTTAATTAAAAAAGCAATGCAGAGGTTGAACTTATTAAAGATTTTAAGTTTTCAACCATTTAGCCAAGACACTAAAACTTTGTTGCATTTAGCGACGTCCCTTGTTAGGTCAAAGTTGTTATATGGCCAAGAAATTTATTTTTCAGCCCCTACTTATCTCTTAAACAGGCTTCAAAGTATTGACAGTAAGTCCATTAAAGTGGCCCTGGGTGTTCCAGTGCACACAAACACATTAAATGTGTATAAGGAGTGTGGTTTACTGTCATTGTCAGAACAACGCAAATTAGCAACTGCAAAATATTTGATACGAGGTTTGTCTGTAGAGAACTCAGTAAAAGAGGAAATTATAAACTTTTCGAAAACACAATATCCAAAAGTAACACAGAATATTTCTTATATTCAAACAACACAAGACTATACACAGGACATTATGATGGAATGTAATATTGATATTGCAAACATTCCGATAATGCCCGTTTCTCCAAGAATTCCACCTTGGGAGCACTTAAAAGCAGAATTTGATTTAGATTACACCGAGTTAAAGAAAAATGAAAATGATAATATGCTTAAATCTGAGTTTCAAGAGCATATTTCAAACCATTACTCGCAACATTTAAAAGTGTTCACAGACGGTAGTATACTCGAGTCATCAGCATGTGGTGCAGGGTTTAGTATACCCGCACTAAAAATCAACCGTTCTTATTGTTTGGGTAATAATTTATCAATATTCACATGTGAACTTGTTGCTATATTAATGGCTACAGAATACATTTTATCTATTCCTAAACAAATACTTCAAGTAGCAATTTGTGTTGATTCTAAGGCTGTGCTCCTTGCCTTAAGAAATTGGAAAAGCAAAAATCGTACAGATTTATTGTTTGAAATACGATTTCTTATACATTGTTTACGTATGAGAGGTACCAGTGTGACTTTTTGTTGGGTACCATCTCATGTAGGTATTTATGGTAATGAGCTCTCGGATGCGTTGGCTAAGTCAGGAGCGGACAATTCTGACGCTGTCATGCTCAAGGTTGTCTTAGCTGCATGTGAATATTTTGCCCTTTTGGAAAAAGTAGCTTACAGAAATGTTAAACTAGGAAGTGCTGTAAAAGGACCTAGAAGTGTGTCAAGGCTGGTTTATAAATTACGATTGAATTCATGGAGTACGAAATATGTGAAAGATATTACATGTATATGTTCAGAAACCATTACAGTCCAACATCTGATTGTTGATTGCCCAGTGCTGCAATCAATGTACAAAGACAATGGTGTAAACATAACAACTTGTGACATTCGAGAAGTTGTGCGAAGTCCTATTATTTACGATATATCGTAAACGTCATCATGAAATCGTCCTTATCAACAGTGTTGTAACTGATATCACTACAGTTGTTTGTTTTATTGTTTTGCAATTAAATTAATTGTCTAATATCACTGTCGTGAAGAGACAATAAATTCAACTATTGAAATTTTATTTGAACAACAGGAAAATCTGCGGAACAATCTATAAAAACAAAACAAAAAACGTGCTTCTATTTGTGCTCCAGCCCGTCACCCCGGAGGCGAACTTGTTTTTTCCAACCTAGTTCCAGTCACTTTCCCGAAAAAGGCAATTACCGAAGTCGAACGAAGCTCTCCGAGTCGAGCAGAGCTATCCGATGTTTTACGAACGAATGCTGGCAGGACTACGTGAAACCACAGGCTGGGAATTCTCGTCTTTCGTAGGCCTCAATTACATACTATACTACGAACGTATTTAGGAGTTTACAAAGACAAAAGAAAAGACTTCAGAGCCTGTGGTGAAACATCCGTGCATAAAAATAGCGGCTGCTAGATCTAATTCTATTTCGATCTGCACAGCTTCAAGCTCAAGTCGAGATTTGCATTTTGAAGCAGTTAGTATTATTATTATTTTATGATGAATAATATACTGACACAATTAGTAATAAGGAGTAAAAGTAATACATAACACATAAAGCACACATACAACGATTTCACATCTATATCAACAATAAAACCATGACAAAACTTCAATGCGCTATGGATACGTTGATGTCACTTCAGCACCACAAGGCAAAGCAAGTTTATAATGGTCTCAAAAAACAGTGACATTTTTATTGCAAGCACCAAAGCAATTATATTATTCTTTTTAACTGATACAGTACATTTGTTATGTGTATTTCAATGATATGTATTTTAATGAGAAACACGTATTAAAAACATGTTGCGTGGCGGGCGGAAATTTCTAAAAATCATCTGAAAACTTTGGTAAATCTATAAGAAAAAATAACCAGTAACACTATCTGAATATTTCGGGTTACACCCAACTTCAGCAAAAACAAACAAAACGTCACTGACCATATTTACACCATTGAGCACGCACAGCAGCACACTATTCTTTTTTCTTTTTTTTAAAAGTAGGAATAATAATAATAATAATAATAATAATAATAATAATAATAATAATAATAATAATAATAATAATAATAAAAAGAAACAAACAATATTAATAATAATAATAATAATAATAATAATAATAATAATAATAATAATAATAATAATAATAATAATAATAATAATAATAACACACAAACAAAACAAATAAATAAATTAAAGATTTAACTAAATAACTATACTACTACTACTACTACTACTACTACTACTACTACTACTACTACTACTACTACTACTTGCGAAGTTGTGGTCTCGATTTTGTGGTCCTGATTCGGCTCTTTGCAGTCCGCTGGACTCTGTAAGCAATGAATAACTAATAAGCTTTTAATTTAACTCTGATCTCGAGTTGTCTTGATTTTGTGGTTCTGATTCGGCTCTTTGCAGTCCGCTGGACCCTGTAAGCAATGAATAACTAACTATTAATTTAACTCTGATCTCGAGTTATTAAAAAAAAAAAATTCGCTTAGCCTACTCGTCCTTCTCCGGAAATTTTAAGATTCGAATATTATAAAGTATAGGCCTAAATATTATTAATTAGAATAGATATAGTTTATACATTTATTTACGTATAAAACAAACAATACAGGTCTAATAATTATATTCAGCTAGTGAGCTTCTTCGCTGCGCGGAGACTGACTTATAATATAATAATGTAGATTAAGCCTATGTATACTGTATAACAGTGTCTACTTGGTTCTAGGCAGGAAATGGGCAATGCTATTATTAGCCTTTACTGCTGAGAACTAACAAAATGCAAATCAAGGAACGCAACTATTAAATATGGTCGATAATAATTGTGCTCATATTATGCTCATATTAACAAAGTATACCGTTGCGATATGCTAAATCTGTGTAAATCGAACAGAATTAAAAGCAACAGCGATCATTTTTAATGTCAGCTAGTCGTAGTCATGCAAGCATCATTTCGTAACACATCGGAGAGCTTCGTTCGACTTCGGTGATTGCCTTTTTGGGCGAATGACTGGAACTAGGTTGGAAAAAACAAGTTTGCACCCCGGAGTGTATAGCTTTCCTTTTTAAAACAAATCCATCCATCAATCCATCCATCCAACCATTTATTTATTTATTTATTTTATTACAGGCAATTTATAGCGCACTACCACAGCTTCACATACAGTTGTATATAAACAGTATAAAATAATCACAAGGGGGGAGGGGGAGAGGATGAGGGGTGGGGGGACCCATTATTATACAAGCAACAATTAAGAAGCAAACATCTGAGATTGACGACATCCATCCAAACCATCCATCCAAGCCATCCATCCATCTTCCCATTCATACGAATTAAACCGTCCGCACTCGATTCTTCACTCCCACTTCCATCACTTCTATCTCACCAAGGTGGCTCTGCCCGTCTTTTCCATCACAACAAATTAACGGAACTGAAACCCAAACGCCCCAGGTTTCGCAGTCGACATCACATCATGCCTCGGTGAAATGGCTGCAGGCAACGTTTATTTCCAGCAATTTCCAGGAATAACCCCTCCATGTGTTTTTGATGGAAGCAACAAGAAGAAGGAGAAGGAAAAGAAGACTTATAGAAAGAAAACTGCTCGATTTCCTGAAGATTTTTAACATGTTTACGAGAATTTCTTCTATTCTGCGTGTTTTATTTGGCGGCTTGTTTTACGAGCTCCACGAATGCTCGATCCGCCCTACAAACGTAAGGCTTACCCTGGACAAATACTCTCGGACACGACGCTTAGAATCAATATCGCAAAAATGAGACACACGCACGCACGCACACACACACACACACACACACACACACACACACACTCACTCATTCACTCACTCGCTCACTCACTCACTTTTAACATAATTATATTTAACTACGTAAGCATGTAGTCTTTTGGCGCGAATAAATACGTTTTATGGGGTTCTGACTCATTTTAATTTAAAGAGCGCCAAGCTGACACATTTGAGCGTCACAAATCATTTTCACATTCACAAAGCGTGTTGCTTCACCTCCCACCTCCACTACTAAAATAAAATAAAAAATAAATAAATAAATAAATAAATAATTCTACTCTCCAAGATACGGTGGCTGCTCTCCCTTGTCATCTCCATCTTCCTATACGCTTGCGAAACATGAACCCTTACAGCAGACCTACAACGAAGAATACAAAGCGTGGAGATGAGGTGCTACAGAAGACTTTTGGGCATTTCCTATACCCAACAAATCCCAACGACAAAGTCCGGCAGACCATCACACAAGCCTTTGGACAACACGATGACATGCTCACAGTGGTGAAGAAACGGAAACTCCGATGGTATGGCTACGTCACCAGAGCATCAGGCCTTGCAAAGACCATTCTGCAAGGCACTGTGCAAGGAGACAGAAGAAGAGAGCAACAGAAAATGAGGTGGGAGGACAACATTCGAGAATGGGCTGGCTTGACACTGAGCGAAGCCATGATGGTTGCCGAGGAGAGAGAAAGATGGATTACGCTGATTAAACGATCAACAGTGGTGCCCCAACGACTTTCAAGTTACGGGGTAAGATAGAACATGATATAAAATAACTAAATAAAAAGTACGGGTTTGATAAAAATCGATAAATGTATTTGCTTATGTGAGGAGCCAATTAAAGCATCAAGGTTGATTCTAAAATAGCACCGCAGCGAAAGTGTGTCTATAGAGCATAGTTGTTTATTTGCAAAACAAGGAAGAGACAAGCTTAGCGGTCGGTTTGAGCAAGACTCCCCATTATAATCATCTTTCAAAGCGACAATAATGCAATTACCAAGTAAACTCATTCACACACACAAATAAATAAACATTCTTGATACCAAGACAAAGCAATACGAAGCAAGTCAGAGTGACTGTACAGTAAGCTTACATATATACAAAGATAGTGTGATGAAAACAAGCTTATAAAACACTCATAGCAAACGAAGCATAACTAGCATAGCAGGAAACCTCGTTTGCCACTTTAAACTCCAAATTACCACAAACCACCGACCTGGGGCTGAACAACGTCACACGAACATTTCGTTAACACCATTTACCACCTTACAAGTAGCATGCAATGTCTTTATTCTGTTACAAGTGTGTGTGGGTATGGGTGTGTGTGTGTGTGTAGGTGTGTGTGGGTGTGTAGTTGTGAAACGTCACTTTTGAGGAACGGAATTTGCCTTTTTTAGTACAAAATGAGGTAATTTTGTCGTTCCCCGTTCGTCTGGCGTTGCTCATTTGTTCTAAGTACATGGCAGTGTAGTTGTAGTGCATGTGCACTACAACTACCCTGCTGGCAGTGTACTTTAAGTGCATGTGCACTACAACTACACTTCACGAAGTGTAGTTGTAGTGCATGTGCACTTAAAGTACACTTGGCCAAGTGTAGTTGTAGTGCATGTGCACTACAACTACACCAGGTCAAGTGTAGTTGTAGTGCACATGCACTACAAGTACACTTGACCAAGTGTACTTGTAGTGCATCTTCCAGACGGGTAGGATAAGGAACTTTCCTCGACGATTAGGGTAAGGCAGTGCCTCGACGATTAGGGTAAGGCACCCGTTCCAGAAAAGGGTTAGGGTCAGGGCTAGTTGCAGCGCTGCAACTAGCCCTGACCCTAACCCTTTTCTTGAAGGGGTGCCTTACCCTAATCGTCGAGGCACTGCCTTACCCTAATCGTCGAGGCACTGCCTTACCCTAATCGTCGAGGAAAGTTCCTTATCCTAGCTGTGTTTTTGAACAAACTTGACCTACTTCGTCTCTTAGAGGCGAGGAATTAGGTCAAACTTTTTGCGAAAAGGGTGCTTTTTTGAAGAAACTTGACCTACTTCGTCTCTTAGAGGCGAGGAATTAGGTCAAACTTCTTGCAAAAAGGTGGCTTTTTTGAAGAAACTTGACCTAATTCGCCGCCTAAGGGCCGCGAAGTAGGTGAAATTACCCCATTTTTACCTCGTACACGCATGTGTGTGAGTGTGTGTGTATGTGTGTGTGTGAATGTGTTTACAGTGATTATATGTGTGTGAATGAGTTTACATTAATTATATGATTACATGTGTGTGTGTGACTGAATTTACATTGACTAAGTCTTATAGTGTAAGTAAAAAAGATAATAACACTAATCTATTAATTACTGAGGTAAAAGAGCATATTGAAAATAATTATTTAAACCATTTTTACAGATGGTTCGGTATTAGATTCTTTAGATAGTGGATCGACCTTTATCATTCCTGCTTTAAATGTAAGACGCTCAAGTTATCTAGGAAAGGGATATTCTATATTTACGAGTGAGCTTTATATTATTGTAATGGCTCTAAACTATGACTTTACCGTTAGATGTTTACTGATTTGTGTCGATTCAAAAGCAGTTTTGTATGCTTTAAAACAAGGTAATTCCAAAGTAAAAAATGAATTCATATATGAAATTAAACATATGATACATTGTATATTCTCTAGAGGTATAGTTGTTGATTTCTGTTGGGTTCCATCACATTGTGGAATACATTGGAATGAATTGTGTGACAAGTTAGCCAAAGTGGGAGCACTAAGATCATGAGATTCTATTTCTGTCAACAATTTGAGTATGTGTTATTCTGAAATGTATTATTTATTAGAAAAAGCAGTATGTCGAGATACTAACATTAAAAAGGCTACTATACCGAACTGTTCACGACATTTTTTTTTCAAAAATTAATATACAAGTTAAGAATGAATGCATGGAATACTAAATATTCCGCAGATATGCAGTGTATGTGTTGCAAAAATATATCAGTTTACCATATTTTATTTAATGTTCAGTTTTAAATGAATGTATGAATGTATATATTGACTGAATATGGGTATTCTTTTGATGATGTATTACATCATTCACAGATAACAGCACTTGTGAAAATTATTGCAATGACGCCTATTGGTAGACTTTTATAGTTTGGTGTTAAATCCCTCTTCCCCTTTCATTCCATTTTGTTTTAAGGTTTCTTAATTGTGATTTGATTGTTATTGTTGTTGTTATTAATTAATGTCTAATATCCCCTGAATATGTGAATAGACAATAAATTAAATATTGATTGGTATTGCAGCGAAAAGTCACTTCTTTTATTTTTCTAAATTATTTCGGCGCATTTTTTCTTTCTTTCTCTCTTTTTTTCGGTCTTCTTGTTCTTGTTCTTCTTGTTCGTGTTCTTGCTCCTCTTATTGCCCTATCTCAGTCCCCACCTTTCTCCTCTTCTTCTTCTTTTTCTTCTTCTTCTTCTTCTTCTTCTTCTTCTTCTTCTTCTTCTTCTTCTTCTTCTTCTTCTATTCTCCCCTTTCCCATCCCACAACCAATCCACCCCTCTTAATTTTCTTCTTTTTATTTCTTTCGAGGTTCATTACGTTACATGATTGTTGCTTTAGGTCCAGCGGACTCTTCCGAGCCAAATAAGGACCGGCTTCGATGTTCTCCCATTCTTCTTTTTTTAAGGTAAAAAGCTGGAAGCATACTCCATCTTTCTCTGTCCTCAGCAGCCATCAGGGCTGCTGAGGACAGAGAAAGATGGAGTATGCTGGTTAAACGATCATCTGTGGTGCCCCTACGACCTCCGGGTTACGGGACAGGATGGGATGGGGGATGGGTTATTTGCTGTCAGAGAGGAAAAGTTGTTCCCATCCACCTCACTCTCTCCTCCACTCCAGCACAATAAAACAAACGCTGCTGGATACTCTTTCTTCAAAGGTTTTCTTCTTATTCTGTAGAAAAATACGTCAATATTGAAGGTAGCGGAAGAAAGAAAGAAAAATCTAACGTTTAACAAATGGTTTCCTCATAATGTCGTCACAGCTACTCATGACAGCTCTTAGCAATGGGAACCAGATGGGCAAAAGCACCACACAAACTACTTCTTCAAATCACATGTAGCATTTCCCCCTGACACTTTCCCAAATTGACTGGTCATGAACACAAAGAATCAACTTAAATTTGGAAACTAATGAGTGCAATCTCGCCTTTTATAACTACAGTAGTTCAACGTTCAACGTTCAACGTGATCAATGAAGACATTGCATTAAGTTGTACGCATCTTTAAGCTATTTTTTCATCTTTGCATTGTAAGGCAAGCATAATCTTTTTCCAGATATTTGCTAAAAGACCCGTGCATGCAGCCTTCACTGCAAAAGTAAGCTTGACTAAGATCTTCATCATCATCATCATCATCATCATCATCATCATCATCATCATCATCATCATCATCATCATCATCATCATCATCATCATCATCATCATCACCATCATCGCCATCATCATCATCATCATCATCATCATCATAGCAAATGATGCAATGCCATCAGAAAATAGCAGCTGCTTCACGCGGGCAACAGCACGCGCAGCACAGTAGTAAATAAATACCAAACAAACAAGTAAACAAACAAAAAAAAAAACAAGCCAACCCCCCAAAAAAGGTAGAAATCCTGCAGGACCAAAGCTTGGGAACAAACCCAAGAACGGAAGATCCGTATAGCCGTTGTACCCAATAATAGACACAATATTGCTGGTGCAAAACAGATGCATAGTGTAATGTTCTGTATTACCATTGTAGTGAACTGTGTTATCATTATGACTATCACGGTCAAATATTCCAGGCTAACACTCGTAGCTCTGGAAACTTGCCAGTCAGGCACTACATACATGAGCATGATCAAAAAGGCAAGGGTTTTTGTAAACCTGCCTGAATATTACCTGCTAGCTCTGCAGTTGTTTATTGTCTGTTATCTGTCAAGTCAGTGCTCCACACTGACTACAGCTAAACTTAGCATCATTCTTCATTCTAGCGAACACCAATCCACTGACACGGCGGAACCGGTGTTTTTAAAGTTGCCTTGTGTTTTGTTGTTATGTGTGTGTGTGTGTGTGTTTTTTAAAATGTCTACTCCTCACCTGCACCCGACCTTAGGATTGCGCCATAGAACGCTCACAGCAAGCTAAGATGCCTGTTTTCACATAACTTGTTTACATTGAGGTAACTTTATTCAGTTAGTCAGGCATCACTCTCACTTCTATCCACTTCCATTCCCACTCCTCCCAGGCACGCAAGCACGCACGCACACATGCACGCACGCATACACACACACACGCACGCGCGCGCGCACATACGCACACAAACACACACAACATTACATTACATGATTATTGCTTTAGGTCTAGCGGACTCTTCCGATCCAAATCAGGACCAGACAACCCCTGATCCGCATAAAAGATCTGCCGAAACAACCCTAGCGGCAAAACCGAAGGCACTCCACCAGCCAGTCACCCCACAACAACGACATCCCACGCAGGGGACGCCGAGGCCACACTCCAATTCATCGAACCCCCGTTCACAAAAACAAAACAGAATACAAACATCATTACAAAACATCAAAAAAACACATACATATAAAATGCCTACATTGCCAAATAACTACACCACAAGAAACCCCAGCGACCACCCGGCAGAAAGCGTCCAACATTCCCAAGCTGATCCAACAGACCTCACACACAAATGAGTCTTGTTCCGGATGTAACAAGAGGACCTGTTTACCCTGCACACTTTGAGATTTTGCTTGTTTAGTCAGATAGACTTAGAAGGTTACTCTTACTCTTAGTCTCTAGAAGACGACAGAAGTGATCATGCGTAAAACAGTTGTAGCCTGACGCCCGCATAGCAGTGACATCATCGCAGCTGACGTTCGTTCGTTGGGTAAAATTTACGTCCCCCAACACCTAAGGGCATATTGGGGACGATTAAAATGAAGGCAATTAAAAAGGGACTTCCATAGAGGAGGTATTTAAATGTTACAATTAAAACTTTTCAGGACCACGTTAAAAACCGGAGGAAACTAAGCAACTACGGGGAAGGAAATCAATCAAACACACAGTCATCCGCAAGGTTACTAAAACCAGTAAGATAAATTTAAATGCTAAAAGTGTCTGTTAAATTTAGACTAAAAGCGTCTATTACTAAGAATAATAAAGAAAATAAATGCTGCACTCGGCATCCCTCGGCAGAACATGCCATAATGCGGGATCCAAAGGGACAGCTTAAGAAAACAAAATAAATACTAAGAGCGCCAGATAAATTAGGCTAAAAACATCTATACTAAAAAAGATAAAATTATGTACACGCTGCACTCGGCAACCCTCGGCATATTGTGCCATGATGCGGGATCCAAAGGAACAGCATAAAAAAAGAAAGACAAATTAAATTACTGAGAACGCCTGTTAAAAGAAGGCTAAGAAATGTTTAATACTAAAAATAATAAAATATGTACATGCTGCACTTGGCAACCCTCGGCAAATAGAGCCATTTTGCAGGATCCAAAGGAGCAGCCTGAATAAAATAATAAATAAATAAAAAAAGGGCCGGTTCGCAGCTGACGGTTGAAGGCTTTGAATTATATACAGCCACTCAGATTTCTCAAGCCAATCCGAACACAGCACCGTTAGGTAGAACCAGTCCTGACTGGGTAGGCCAAGGCTATGTAGAGGGTCATTTGTGTTGAAAGCTTAAGGCAGTACACAGCTACTTCCTAGCAGAAATCTCTCCACTGATAGACCAGGGAAGCAGTACTTGTTGAATACTCGAATTCAATCAAGTAGCCACAGCCTGACATTGTCACACAGGTAAATGAACATACTTCTGTTTCATCGTGCTGTATTTATATTATTGTTAAATTATGTTTGTGAAATTTCCATGAACAGAATGAATTGTTAGTCCGACTTTGCGTGACCACGTGGAAGAATCCGACCACGAGGCAAGCATGACCGGTCGATGCCATGTTGTATCCCTGAAGGACCCACTGTTCTTTAACCTATATGTATGCTTGCAGACCAGTGGCTGTACTAGAGAATGTTTATAATATTATTATTTCTCTATGTGTATAGTTAGTCACGATTTGTATTTATATATGTATAGGAACTTAGAGTGGAGATTCCAGTGGACCACAGACTTAGCAGAATGTTCGTCGCTTATGTATAGAGATGTGGAGCTATCACTGAGGGCTACTTTATTCAGGGTTGTGCAGAATTTCATCTCATATGTTACAGACGAGCAGGCGGTATATCGTGAGCCCAACTCAGCAAAGAACAGAACCTAATCTACGCTTAGAGTTGGCTGCCGAGGCATCTACAGCATTGTGCGCAAATAGCCCACTCGTCGAACACTCCAAGACAACACAGCGTGTCAAGGAATCAACAACAACACAGCTCTTCGGACACTGAGCTAAGTACACAGCCTTCAGTGCACCAAATTCTGTATAAACAAGACCACAGTAGTCCACTCGTCAAGATCTGACCATTAGGGCAGAAAGTATCCAGTGCCCGATGATGAGAAAGTAGCTGCCTAGACCTATCAGCGAGCGAACCATTCGCATTGACATTTGAACTTTTAAGTTAGTTTCGTACATCGAAGATCGTGTATAGAGTAGAAGAAATATGTGTGACTTTTACTGTTATCAAGTGGCTGGACTACATATGATTCATAGCCGTGTGAAAGCTAGTGTGACAGTGATCTTTTACCATTTTTCTATCTATCTCTGTACCCCAGCCTTAATACAGACCGAGCTAAACAAATAAATGTATTAAAGTAATTCACAGGGTGACTCACTAGCGGTCCCCATAGAATAAGACGAGAGGGTTACAGCATTCCATTATGCAGAGCCCAGCAACAATAAAACCCCACGTCACACCGGAAGAGTTTTCAAGAAAAAAGGTAGGTGACTGGTCTAGCGAAGAAGAAGATAGTATAGCAGATTGATAGAACAGAGCAGGAATAAGAAAGAACAAATGAGAAAGACAGCGACAGTGGGAATTTAAAGCACTAATTTTCCAGAAAGTGGGGATACTATTTATACTGAATCCCCCGGCACCCCAACGGGGGAAACACACACACACACAAACGCCATGAAATGGGCCCCAGTGATGACCATCGTGTTCTTTCCGAATTATTTTCAATTCTAACTTAAAACAGTTTCTTTTCATAACACTTTGTTAGTAAAATGTAATTAGACCATGTAGTCTCATGTCACGTGATAAAGGAAAAAAACCAACAACAAACCACCGTTGCAACCTTCTCAATTGGAATCAGTTTAGCTGGATGATATCACAGTTGTTAAATTAAATTCAGACATCAATGTTGTGATCCGCGAGCCTAGCTGCCAACAACCGTTCTTGCAGGATGGAAAATAGGGTAGATAAAGATGCTTGTTCGCTTCCCTCAGCACGCGCTAAGAGAATGTCGGAAGCCAAAAACACGACTCGGCACTTTTTTCTGACAAACATACGTACTTTGAATGCACTGTTTGTTCCTAACTTATTATTCCTCGGCTGTTGACCGATACATGCGTTTGGTTTCTACCTTAAACTTTTCATGTTTGTTTTTTCATTAATTGAAAACAGTTTTTGAATTGAAAGAGTTGTATATATAAGCCTACACCGTGAACACTGTTAGTAGTGGTTTCAGTTAACTTTCTTATTCATACTTTTTTTAACCCCTTACTCGTATTATTCTGTTATTGTTTGTATACCTTTCGTCCCAGTTGAGCTTCGGTATTTCTATGTTTTATTCGAACTCTGACCCCAAAGGGGCTGGTATTACCTTGAGGTACACACCCTAGAATACATTTGCTGCATTAAAAATCAATGACTTAGTGTATCCGTATCCTTGAGTATCCTGTACATCCCTTTAAAATATGACTTTCCCACTTGAGATCATCGAAGTTTCGCGATAATGATACCATAAGCTGCCGTATATTTGGAGGTTCTATCGATATTCTAAGAACGTTAATGTAAATGTATGTTTTCCTCCTTAAACATAACATGCAAAATTTCTCCATCCCAACTCCGTTTTCTCAAATATTTCCAGACTCTTAACTGTAAATAACATAATTCCCACTTTAAAAATTGGTGCGCCTGTGCCTGTTTGACGTCATCGATAGCCTCAATTATTTTGTTAATCGTATAGAGATCTGGAAATAAATGAGGCAAGAATGTGGAAACTGATAAAATGGGATAGACAAGCTGGGGATAAATAAAAAGGAATAAAAATACTCTTCTGCGATAAAGAAATTATAATATAATATAATATAATATAATATAATATAATATAATATAATATAATATAATATAATATAATATAATATAATATAATATAATATAATATAATATAATGTTTTACTTACAAAGTATAGTTGTTAAAACAGTCTGATAATTCTCTATAATGTTTTAACTAAAAAAGAGAGCCAGACCAAATGGTCTGGTAAATATCTATGATGAGGGCTTTTTAGCCCAATTTTATTGTCCTTAACGCTCATGCAGTAGGACGTTAAGCTTCGTTTTTCGTTCGTTCGTATTTAAAAACAAGTGGAGATATAAAATAATGTTTACTGGAGATATAAACTAATGTTCAGAGAACCAAACACATAAGCAAATAACTCTTAATTCCGGCATCTTTCCAAGTTCTTTTCTGAGATGTGTGCTGCAGTTGCTGCTGCTGCTGATGTAAGCTGAGTGTTGTTTCAACCCTCTCTGCCTACCAGTTCAACATATTGCATCAAAACAAGCAAACATTTTTTTTAAACCACGAAAGTTGCAAATGCTTAAATACTAATAATCACGTTGTTTATTTAAAGACGTCACTCACCTTAGCGATTAAAAGAAATCCACGCAATACAAAACTGGCGAAGCGAAAACAAAATCGAAGCGTTGAATATGCCCTGTATGTATCCACTAGCACGCTTTTTAGAAATACTAGCACTATCTATTAGCGAAAATAATTTAAACTTCCCTGGGATCGCTTGGAACCGTTTCGTCCTACTGTTGTCCTTTATTAGAAGAAGCTATTGGCAACGTTTACCAGTCAGGTGGTTGTCAGTGCCAGTCAGGATGTTGCCAGTGCTGAGTACAGTTACCGATGCAGTCTGTTTGTTTACAGGCAGAAGGTCAACATTCAGGAAATGACCTGTCCATCAGCTGATCAGGTGGTCAGTTCACTTAGGGGCTGTTTCTGTGTGACCGAAAGGTTAGATACAACATTTAACGGAAGACAACGGCGCAGATGATTTCTGCTTTTCAACACGTAACACAGCAGTTGAAAATATTGCAGAACGGAAAAAATAACTCGTGTTCTGTGATGTTGCTTTCGTGAAACAGTCGAACGCCCTTCACCCCTGTAGTCTCTCGGCTTCTCTCTGCAATGTCAAGGAGAGAGATTAGAGGTAATGGTAGCGACTTTCAACGAAAACTTGTTTTTTGGGGGGTGAAGCTTCCACACATTGCAACTCCGCATCTTCTTGTTTACCCCTTTCTTCTACAATGTTATTCATTTCCCATCATATAGGGAAAATAATTAATATCTTCCGAGTGCATCCAGCTCCCCTACTAGTTTAATCCCTAGCATTCCACAGCGGGACTACTGTACTTTTCTCTACAGGTAGGACCAAAACTGACGGAGAAGAGTAGATAGGGTCACGCCAAAGATGAACAGCTAAGGATGCGTGAGAGAAAGTGACGAGGTGTAGTTTATTACGCCTTTATGCACGCACGCACGCACTCACACACACAAACAGATAACACTGTGTTACATTTACCTAGACTGCAATTATGTTATTGAAAAGTTCAACCATACGTTGTTATCCACCTCAAAGTTTACCATACTACTGATATCATTTTAGGCTAATTGTTTGATTTTCAGCAATATAGGAACTTTGAACTGATAATCTGCCTCACATCGAAAGGTCAAGTTTACCTTTGGCTAAATCCAAGAACTAAAAACACTGTAGGCCTATAGCAGACAGCCCCCCATGGGTGTGCCGGGGGTTTCAGTATAAATAGTATTCCCACTGTCTGGAAATTTAGTGCTTTAATTCCCACTGTCGCTGTCTTTCTCATTTGTTCTTTCTCATTCCTACTCTGTTCTATCAATCTACTATACTATCTTCTTCTTCGCTAGACCAGTCACCTACCTTTTTTCTTGAAAACTCTTCCGGGGCAAAACTGCTCATTTGTGTGTGAGGTCTGTTGGATCAACTTGGGAATATTGGACGCTTTCTGCCAAATGGTCACTGGGGCTTCCTATGATGTTATTATTTGGCAATGTAGGAATTTCATATGTATGTGTTTTGTTGATATTTCATAATGATGTTTGTATTCTATTTTGTTTTTGTAAACGGGGATTCGATAAATTAGAGTATAGCCTCAGCGTCCCCTGCGTGGGATGTCTTTATTGTAAAGTGACCGGCTAGTGGAGTGCCTTCATTGTCACCACTAGGGTTGTTTCGGCAGATCGGGGGTGAGTCCTCTTTCAGCGAAGTTGTGGTCTTGATTTTGTGGTCCTGATTCAGCTCTTTGCAATCCGCTGGACCCTGTAAGCAATGAATAACTAACTAACTAACCGGAAGACAAGACAAGACAAGAATAAACTCCTTGCATGGTAGAGGAAAGAGAAAAGAAGATACAGTCTTATCTTTTATATCACTTCCTTCTCCTATGAAGTGCTGCGTCAATTACGGATCGTGTCCTATATAGCTGCTATTATTACTGTTGTCTCGTTTCTTAAGGTGAGTCTACTTACGTCCTGTGTTTAAGCAACGTTTTGTCTCCCGTTCTCAACTCATCACTCTATTGGCCCTTAAGCAAGCTACAGAATTCTGCCAAGAAACAATGCGTTTGTTCAAGGACGGAAAAAAGAAGGAAAGACAAGGTTATCAAATCAAGCGATGCTTTTAGAAAAAAACCAGACAATATAAGCTGAAGAAAATGGCAATCTCCTCAGACCACAGGTGCATTACAAAAGGGCTTTGTCATGTTGCAACGAAAGTCAACAGCACATTCTCTACCATGCTACTCTCTCTCCCTCTGTATTCCATACGTTAGACTATACACACACACAGAGTGAAAGACAATTAGCTCCTTCACTTTGGGCAAAACTTCGTTCACGTCTCCATTTCTCTCCGCCAAACATCGGCACCAAACTTACTGCAAGCTTCACGAAAGAGCTGCGCATCTTCCAGGCGGAACACACAAAAACGCTCACACACAGAAACGCACGCGCGCACACATACACACGCACACACACATGCTCACACACAAGGACGCACACTCAACTTCTAAAATCCGAGCTGCGAACTCGACTGTCTAATGCTATAATAGCCTAGTACATTATAATTATAGTCTTGTGGGGCCGGGTAGCTCAGTTGGTAAGAGCGTCTTGCTAGTAACCGAAAGGTCGCTGGTTCGAATCCCGGATTGGTCAACGTGTGATCATATTATTTTCCCCTTTACCAACAACTGGCCCGCTGGTGTCAGTATAAATCGGTCCAGTAGTCACCTATATGCGAAAGTGTCGTGTGACTATAATCTACTAACAAACAAACTAGTCCTCGGTGTTGACTGACTTATTTAAAGATTGATTGCTGTCTTCTAAAATAGGTCTACCCATAAAAACTGTAGCCTACTGCCATAGCATTTCAAGTGTTATTCGTATAGGCCTATATGGGTGTTTATGCTTGAACATCAACAACTGAGAGACGTGCTTCTGGCATTGTTTAGCCTACTGACTCCCTGTTTTTCTAATTTTCGGTGAAGCGTGTTTATTTGTTTTGGTCTTGGAAAACCGAACCAGGCTTCTCATAACAGTGGGATTTTATTGGAAACACTGTTCAAAGAGTCATCATAGAAAAAGTCCATTCCGACCCCGATAGGAAACTTCTCCAGCCACGTTAAGGATTTAAACTCGGGTCCATCCGCAAAACGAGTCTTGCAGCCTCCTCGTACATTCCAAGGCGCCGAAACTCCATTTAGTAAGGAAAAAAACCGTCCCTCGATCGTTGTGTGCATCCTGTTTGAAGCATCTCTAGTCCTACACTACTAAGAGAAGAATACCAAAAAACAAAACAAAAAAATCTCTCAAAACATCTCAGAACTCTTTCGGAAGCCCAAAATTCGTACACCAAGCTTCATGAATCCGCAGTTCAGCTAGGAAGTGAGCCGTGTGTAATCTATGCGTTACGGCTGCTACTTGCTTTTCTGCTGATTACCTTTCTCGCCTTTCCCTCTACCTGTGCATCACCTGTGATTGAAGGATCAAGCCAGAAAAGCCGCGATGATGGATGAGATAACGTTAAATGGCTGTTTAAAAGGGGCGCAACCACGTATAGAAACTTTGGCCCTCTATACGCTTAATGTGTCCGGGGACGTAAATTTTACTTTATAGAAACTTCAGTTGTGGGAAATAATTCAAGAGTGAGGTTGGGGTTATTAAAACACCCAACGTCGCCCACCGACACCCACCCACACACACACACACACACACACACACACACACACACACACACACACACACAACAGAGAGAGAGAGTGGAAGAGTCTAATTATGAACTGTTCTTATGCAGCGATTTTTCACGTCAACGAGCTGCTCAAGGTGATGACCGAGAACAGGATATAAACTCAAGCAGCCAAACAAAAAAGCCAAAAAATGTGAAGAAAAAATTGAGATAATAGAGGTGGCGGCGGGCCGTGCTTCCTTTTTCACAATCATTGTTAGTTTGAGTGCCACGTACACGGATATATGTGAGAGAGAGTGTGTGTGTAATAGTGTGTGTATGAAAGCGTGTGTGCGCGCGCGCGTGTGTATGTCTCTCTCTCTCTCTCTCTCTCTCTCTCTCTCTCGTACTAATAGTACTATTATCTTCGTTTCTTTCACCACACTACCCCTTGGGGTCATGAGCAATCTTGCCACTGTAGATTGTTCAAACCTATAAAGGGAACAGTGAAAGCCACAGTTGAAAACCTGTCTTGCCTTTATAGGCAAGACAGATTCACTGCGGCAACAGTACCCCCGTTGGAGTGCCGGGGGTTTTCAGTATAAATAGTATCCCCACTTTATGGAAATTTAGTGCTTTAAATTCCCACTGTCGCTGTCTTCCTCATTTACTCTTTCCTATTCCTGCTCTGTCCTTCACTCTGCTATACTATCTTCTTCTTCTTCGCTAGATCAATGACCTACCTTTTTTCTTGAAAACTCTTCCTGGACAAAACTCCTTGTTTGTGTATGGGGTCTGTTGGATCAGCTTGGGAGTGTTGGACGCTTTCTGCCGGGTGGTCACTAGGGCTTCCTATGATTGTACTATTTAGCACTATAGGCATTTTATATGTATGTGTTTTATTGCTGATTTATAATGATGTTTGTATTCTATTTTGTTTTTGTAACCGGGGTGTTCGCGTAGTTGAGGTCAACCCTCAGCCGTCCCCCGCGTGGGATGTCTTTATTGTAAAGTGACTGGCCGGTGGAGGGCATTCAATTTTCCCACTAGGGTTGTTTCGGCAGATCTTTTATGCGGATCGGGGGTTGTCCGGTCCTGATTTGGCTCGGAAGAGTCCGCTGGACCTAAAGCAACAATAAATCAATCAATCAATTTCACCACACTGCACTAGCATCATCTAACACTCAGCACGATGTGAAATTCTGTGAGCTCATCTAGCTTCCTCTGCCTTCATATGTATCATCACCACTGTAACCACCACCGTCTTCACCGCCCACCCGGCTCGACTCCACGCCAAATTATCATCATCATCGGCAGAAGGCACAACATTGCAACAAGCAGTACACACATTCCACACAGGTGCAAGTAGACTACACGAGTGACGTACTTTATTTTAAAACGTTATGTACCATGCATCCCCATTGAAAACGCCTATTGCAGGTAAAGTTGAGAACATAATTTGTAGTATGTATGATGATGATATGTGATGATTTGTTAGACAAAATTGAAGTATTATAGACTGACGACGACAACAGCAGCAGCAGCAACGCCAAGGGTGATTCCAGCAGCAGCAGTATAGGCCTAATTAGCCACAGGCCTAGAGCACTTGCTCATAAGCTCTGCTCTTTCCATACGGGAGATAGGTATATATAGTAATTAAGTGTGTCCTATGAGTAAGTGCTGTAAAGGTAAAGGTAGTCCCATAGTCTTGTGGCCGTAGGGGAGCGTGATGTTGGAGATCACACTTATCTTGGGTCAGCGTAATGAGGGTGATGCCCATCTCTCTCCCTCGCTGCTTTACCTTCCCCACCCTCGAGAGAGTAGGTACTCAGTCACAGTTGAGTCAACTGGGGGCGTTGTTATTTATCGCTTCACGTTTTGCGGTCACCCATCCAAGTGCTAACCGCACTGGACGGTGCTTAACTTGCGACAGAGTAGTGAGTGCTGTCAGTGTGGGCCTGTGAATTAACAAATAAGCAAAAGTGCAGTCACGACAAAATAAACATGGAACCGGATATGGTGATACTCATACGAAAATAAAAGTAAATGCTACTATATACAATACTTTGAATCAAGTTGTGACGAAAATTCTTTAAAATTAGTATTTATATTTATATGCATTTGTTTCTAGTTTAGTTTAGTTTGGAGTTTAGTTTGGAGGGACTTGTATAAGCCTCGCGGCTTTTTGAATGTCCCTTTTATTTTGGGCATTTTTACTTGTCCGGTTCCATTTGCGGTTGTTAGGGGAATACTAAGGATAGTCTGCTAATTAGTCATCATACTCAAATTTTGATTTCTGTATGGAAATTACCTTTTCCAGAAGATTTTTTAAAGTGTTCAGGTTGTTAGCTCTTTTAGTATCAACTGGCAATTTATTCCATATGGGCGCAACTCTGTAGGAGAATGAGTATTTTCTTTTGTTTGTGCGGCAATGTCTTATAAGAATATTGTCCTGTGAGTTTCTTGTTCTAGAGTTAGTATTCAACTGAAACAAAGTGTTAACATCAATGTTGTCAATCCCATTAAAAATCTTGTAAGTCTGGATCAGGTCACCTCTCAATCTTCTAAATTTCAGAGAGGGCAAATCCAAAACTCTCAATCTCTCTGAGTATGGCAATTGTCTCAGCGATTTAATCATCCGAGTCGCTCTTCTTTGTGGGTGGGTTTAGTTAGTTAGTTAGTTAGTTAGTTATTATCTTCTTGCTACTTTCTTTCTAAGCTTTTAATACTTAATTGTACCATTGCACTTTCCGTGGGGTTTAACCACTTAACTAAAAAAAATTTCTTTTAGGGTTCTCTGTGGGTTTAAACTCCTTCTCTCTTCCTCCCTGAATATTGCATTCCCTCAATTTTTAGTTGAATTTGTATTTACTAATAATGATTATT
Organism: Oncomelania hupensis; assembly: GCA_036898135.1. NCBI lineage: Eukaryota > Metazoa > Mollusca > Gastropoda > Littorinimorpha > Pomatiopsidae > Oncomelania > Oncomelania hupensis. The sequence continues at coordinate 112,848,445 of CM072511.1, forward strand.
ATTAATTATCAGTGTATATTTTCTCACCGTATTAACCAAAATGTTTTGTGATTATAATTACGGCTCGTGCTTTTTCGTGTTCTTTTTGTTTTGTTTAATGGCTTGTTTTTCTATCATTAGACACAACAACTAAGGGAGGTCATGCTAATGTAAGCACATGCTTCCTGTCCATGTGTCTTTGCTAAGAATGTGTTATTCTGTTAAGTGTTTCAGTATATGAATGGAAAAAGTAAGTAATATTTATTTCCAATAACTTAGTGTTGGGTGGGCTTTGATACAGTACAGTGAATATTGTAACTGTTATTCGAAGAAAAAGTCTTTTACTACTAAGTTTTTTAACGATTTTTTTTCCAATGTGTTAAAAAATAAAACACCATCAAAACGCAATTTGTTTAGTTTATCATTATGGTTACGTTTTCGTGTTACAACAGCATTACCAAGCCCAAGGTGGTGTAACACAACCGCAAATGAATAGAGGAGACAGCAGAGAATCAGACCTACATGGGTTTGTGCAAGCGGCACGAACATTGACCCCAGAAGAAGTGGCCAAATTAGAGAAAGACAAGATGCTGGTTTCTGAGTTCAAGCAGAACAAGCTGGAAAAGGAGGCAGAAAAAAACTGGGATCTGTTTTACAAACGTAACACCACAAAATTCTTTAAAGACAGGCATTGGACCAAGAGAGAATTCGAAGAAATTGTTAGCAGCAAAAATGTGAGTAAAAACTATTAAATATATTTTTTCATATTCACTCATTGTATGCCGTGTCATGCTGGCCTTTCAATTTTATGTTCTTATACACAGGCATTCCAAGTAAATTGTAATCACTGTCATACAAATTTGCTGAAACAGTCAAAAGAATACGTATGCATGCAAAATTTTACATGATAATAACTTCAATGAGCACGACTCCTGCAGATGACAGATCAACATCCTATTCCTATCCTATCCCGTAACTCAAAGGTCGTTGGGGCACCACAGATGATCCTTTAACCAGCGTATTCCATCTTTCTCAGTTCTCAGCAACCCTCATGGCTTCGTTTAGTGTCAAACCAGTCCATTCTCGAATGTTGTTCTCCCACCTCTTTTTCTGTCTCCCTCTTCTTCTGCCTCCTTGTACCGTGCCTTGCAGGATGTTTTTTTTCAAGGCCAGATGCTCTGGTGACATGGCTATACCAACGGAGTTTCAGTTTTTTTCACCACTGTGAGCATGTCATCGTGTTGTCCAATGGCTTGTGTGATGGTCTGTCGGACTTCGTTGTTGATGATGTGCTGGGTATAGGAAATGCTCAGAAGTCTTCTGTAGTACCTCATCTCCATGCTTTGTATTCTTTGTTGTAGATTTGCTATGAGGGTCCATATTTTGCAAGCATATAGGAAAATGGAGATGACAGGGGGGCGCAGCAGCCTTACCTTGGAATGTAGACTGATGGTCTTGTCTTTCCAAAGAGGCTTCAACCTTAGCAGGGCAGCAGTTATTTTGCGATCATGGAGAGGACTTACTGTCGGGACCCACTTTCTGATACAATGGCTCCTAAATATTTGAAGCTATGCACTGTGTTGAGGGATTGGCCTTGGACTTTGATGTCCATGTTGATGCCTTTGGTGTTGTTGGTCATCATTTTGGTCTTCTCTACACAATTTCCATTCCATAGGCTGTGGAGTTGGTGTCAAGCATCTGTACAAGCTGTTCTTGTTCCTTTCCAGCCAATCCATCAATGCCATCCACAAAACGGAGCTTGCTCTACCCCCTTTGCTGACTGTGCCTTCGTAATTTGCAAAGGCATCTGACATGATGCGCTCTAAAAAGACGTTGAAGAGTTTTGGAGAGAGTAGGCATCCTTGACGCACACCGATTGTTGTTCTGAACCAGATCCCGATGGTGCTGTTGTGGAGGACTGCACTGGTAGCCTTGTCATACAGGTTTTGGATGACTTCAATAATGTTAGGGCTGATGTTGTACACTCTCATGTTTGCCCACAGAGCTGCATGCCAGACTCGGTCAAACGCTTTCTTGAAGTCTACAAACACATAATATGGATGTTGTTGGTGCTGTGGATATTTATCACAGATTATTCTGAGGTTGAACAGCTGTTGAGTGGTACTTCGCCCTGCCCTGAATCCTGCTTGTTCTTCAGCTATGATTTGTTCAGCGTGGGGTTTCAACCTGTTGAGTATTATTTTCAGGAGGACCTTGCTTGGATGGCTGATGAGGCTGATAGTGCGGTAATTTTCACACTCCTGAAGGTTACCCTTTTTCGGAAGAGTGATGACAGGCGACTGGGTCCATGGTGTAGGCCACCCCCCACTCTGCCAGATCTTGTTACAGATTATGGTGAGGGCGTCAATCATCGATTCCCCTCCTGCTTGAAGCAATTCTGCAGGTATGTTGTCCACTCTCGCTGACTTCCCCTTCTTTAGTGATTGCACTGCTGCCTCAACTTCTTCTTGGAGAATAGGGAGGGTTTCTTCCTCTTCTCTGTTCTGGGGACATGCTAGAACTGATGGGTCTCTGTTTAGTGGTTGTAAAGGTCAGAGCAGTACTCTGTCCATCTATCCAAGACTTCTTGTTCTTCTTTAAGCCATATGCCAGACTTGCTTTGGATCGTGGAGACCATGGGCTGTTTAACACTTGTCAGCCACTTCACAGTCTGATAGGTCTTCTTGATGTTGTTCTTGTTCAGACTGTTCTCTATTTTTATATGTATATTATATATAATAAAATACTTTTAAATCTGACAATTATTATCCACTCAATTTTTAATTATTGATGTGCCAAACTTTCTGTAATAAACCTCCAGGGCACTCAACATTTCTCCTAATAAAGACACTAAAACATAATATGTAAATTAAGTTATCAATGCTCTAAATATTTGTTTTAGATAGCAAGTAATTTTGTTTTTGTATGAATGTAGCATTACATACACATTTAGTACTAATTTGCAGGTGGATGGAGAGAAGAAAGTGCTGTTTGAAGTGGGATGTGGTGTGGGTAATTTCATGTTCCCAATTCTAGAAGAAGATGAGTCCAAGTCTCTCTTCATTTATGCCTGTGACTTTTCCAAACGTGCTGTTGAGTTTGTCAAGGTGAGTGCCTATGTGTGTGGCTATGTAGAATAGAGACTGTGGTGGGAAGCAGGTTAATTTATTCTTTATGCCTGTGACTGTGATGGGAAGCCGGGTTAATTTATTCATGTTTATTACTGTATTAGTTCATGAATACATAACATCACCACCTTAAAATACCACTAGGATAACCCTTAATTGCATAATAATAAGTGTACAATGTATTTGTGCATACAGTAGGAGTAGTGTGATCCATATTCATCAGACACTGCATTGTTTTTGTTGTTTTTCTTTTGTTTTTTCACTTTGTGGTTGCTTGTCAGTTATTCTTTGCTTGCTTTTTAAATTGGAGAAAAATATTGTAATATTTTTTCTTATACGGTAAAGTCAACAATATATTAAAGCCCTTTTTAAATGACTAATGAATTTTACAGAGCAGTGTAAACTTGTAAGATTATTCTCCACAAATTTTGTTGTAAACATCTATTTTGACTATTTAAATTTTTGTCACCAGGAGCACAGAAGTTACGATGCTAGCCACTGTAGTGCTTTTCATGCTGATATCGTCAGTGGCTTTGATGGAAATATACCCGACGGCAGCGTTGACGTCGCCACCTTAATCTTTGTGATGTCTGCCATTCACCCTGAAAAGATGAAGCAAGCACTTAAAAATGTGTTGCAGGTACACTTAAACTTTTATTTTTATTTATGTATTTTTGTATCTATTTTCCTTGGTATTTTTTTCTGAATATATTTATTTATTTGTTGTCATTTGTTTTAGAGTGTGGGATCATAATACAGTGAACTCCGGATATAATAAAGGCCGGATAAAGTAAATATTCGGTTTTAGTAAAGTCCAGTCTTGGTCCCGACCAAAACTCTTCTTTGTCTCTGTTTTTAAAAATCGGATATAATAAAAAAAATATAGTAAAGTCCGCTTATAATAAAGTGTTTTCTAAGGCCCCTGGCGAGTTTTGCTGCCGCTTATAATAAAGTTTCAAGGGAGATTACTGTATTAAAGTTTCATGAGAGTTACTGACGTTCATAATGACGCACCATCGTCATGTCACGCTTACCCTGAAGCCTAAAATAGATCTAATTCACTCACTTGAAGATGAAAAGATAAGAAAAAAAAGAAGAAATTGCTGAACAATTTGGAATTTCCGCATCAACAGTAACAGTGATTATGAAGGAGAGTGAAAAACTGAAGGAGAGATTTAACTGTTTGGCAGAAAAAGAGTACCTAGCTTAGAAACTTACAAAGCAAATTAGACTTCACTTTCGCTATACATGATGAAATGCGTTTATGACTAAATAAGAGTGTTATAAGTTGAACACATTATAATTATACCTTTTGTACTGAGATGAATCCGAATCAATGGAGAACTGGGAAACCAACGTTTTGACTGGTTTGCACTTTCAAATGAGAAGTAAAGAAGAGATTTATTCCTAAGCTGTTGCATGGCTTTGCAAGACAAACCATCTTTTTTTTAAATCCACCATATTGTTTAGGTTTTGTTCATGTCTTTGTTTGCTTTAATTTTGTGAGCTTTTTGTTTTTCCACAATGACGATAGTACAACATGTACCATTCATGATCTACTTTTATGATTTATCCTTCCGATTAAAGGGTTGGTTTGAAATAATTAGGACACGAAGGCTCACATGTTATCTCTTATCGGTAATGGACTCTCTCTCTCTCTCTCTTACCCTCTCTCTCTCTCTATCTCTCTCTCACACACACACTCACACACACATGAACTTACACACACGGACATAAACAAATAATACTGTAACATTTCAATCAATATACACAAACTGGGTTAAAAGAGAGGTATTCTTTAAGAATTTATAATACCCGAGTTAATAAACAAAATTAATCAATCAACATATGTGAGCGTAATGGAATCCAATAAGGGACAATGGACCTACTGCAAGTGTTCATTAAAAAAAAGTATCTTTTTCAGCTATTTCCCGTGGATTTCTGGTGGCTTCATATGAAAGGATAAAAGGACCTTTTCACTTTCGTGAAATATCACTTGTTATCATGTGGCTGTGTCCAGAAACAATAGATCTTGACGATGAGTGCATATTCATAATGTTCACTCAAGTAACGTAATTGCTATTTACCTGTAATTAGAGAGAGAGAGAGAGAGCTTGCTTGTCCAACCACTCAAATAAATACTTTGAATTTTGTTCTTGGCAACTCTGGTAAGACAAACGTCTCCACGACGACTTATAGACGGCAGTCCGGGGGTGTGGGGCTGGAGCTGGGGAGGGTGGGGGTGTTTTTTAAAATGGGAAAACATAGTTTTCGTGTGGAATTCAGCAAGGGACAACAAACCAACACAGAAATATTAATCTAAATTAAAATATGTAATAACGAAAGCGATTCGTTCGATTTGCACTGTCTTATTTTAACTGTTCAACTATGTGAATCTAATCAATTAATGGGATCCAATTCCAATGTACATGTATATAACGCGCCAAATGTCAGCTCAATTTAGAACGATGTTGAGTTACGTGAACACACAGACAAATAGACACACAGACGATTACAGTCTGCAGAAATCCTGGTAAAAGATGGAAATTCGAGAAGTCATTATTTTGTTCACTGATCTCTTTTGCTTTTCTTCTTCTTTACTTGCACCAGGGCCGGATCCAGGGGGTAGGGGGGGGGGGGTGCTAGGAGTGCTGCAGCATCCCCCACCCCCACCCCTTGGCAACAACCAAAATAAATAAATAAAATAAAGAAAGTAGAAGATGGAAGTTTTTGTTCAACTGGAAATACGTTATGTAAGGCAGTTAGTTACAGGACAGGACAGGATGCTATGCTATGTACGCGCCTTTCCCCAAGGCTCAAAGCGCGGCGATCTATACCAACATACACGCTCACCTGTCTCATTTTACCCTCACACACACCAAATACACATATGTCATTCAAACAGGTGGTGTACAGGCAGGGAGATCGCTATTAGAAGACGGAAGAAAATCGAATTTTTATTTTTGAAATTTTTATATTGACTGCATCCTGTACCATTATTGAAGGGAGGGAGGAAACCGGAGTGCCCGGAGAAAACCCTCGGTGACCTCAATGGTCTCGTACCTAAGTCACATACGTTCGCCCCTTGCGGCAATCGAACCCGCGACCTTCGGCAAGGAAACCGGCGACTTATCCACTGCGCCACGAGTTTTACTTGTGGTGTTTCACCATTCTGTACCATACATTTTAAAAAGAACTAGACTAGCACCCCACCCCACCCCCTCCCTCGAAAATGGATTGATCCGGCCCTGTGCACCCACATACACTTTAGACCAGCGTTTTCTATCTCTTTATAATGAGAGTGTCGGATTAGTAAACGTTAAATTAAAACAAAAACAAAGTTTCGGTTATGCTAAATTAACCCTCTAAAATCGTTATTATAAACGAAGTCGGTTATAGTCAAGTAAACCTCTAAAACTGTATTATAAACGAAGTTTCGGTTATAGTAAAGTAAACTTTAAAAACTTTACTGTAAACGGATTTTCGGTTATATTAAATATTCGGTTATACTAAAGATTTATTTGGTCCCAGGGCACTTTACTATATCCGAAGTTCACTGTATATTTATTTATTTGTTGTCATTTGTTTTAGAGTGTGGGATCATAATAGTGGATTAGAGACACATTTTCATTGAACCTAATAAGCATTTAATAATGCAACTGTAAAATGAACATTTCTCTCCTTTCAGTTTCACTATTATGCCTAATGTTATTTTCAGAAAAACACCTGCATTTTTCTTGGTAGTTTATAAGCCTGTACATCAACCAGCCAACTTAACTCTGATTTGTACATTGGCCAGCCTGTGTGATTTCAGACGCTGAAGCCCGGTGGTGTGCTGCTGTTCAGAGATTATGGTCTGCATGACTACGCCATGCTGCGATTCGCCCCTGGTCACAAACTGGCTGAAAACTTTTATGTTCGGCAGGATGGAACTCGGGCTTTCTATTTCTCCATTGGTAAATTTTATTACAAGTTGCTTTTTGACTTTGTTTGTTTTAAAGTTTTTGTTGTCTTTTGCAAGGATATTTATTGAGGCTTTGGAAAAAGATCGTAAGAGCTATTTGTCAACGGTGTTAAAATACAATTTTTAAAACCTGTTCAGTAGGATGGCTTTCTGTTTCTCCTTTTGTAAGTTTTATTATTGACTCTTTTAAATTTACACTTTATGTATGAGTGTGTTATTTACTCAGGATAATAAGAATATGATATTTTTACCTTCCCAATAAAAATTCAAGGAATACTACTAGTTGGTACAGTATGCGTCTTTTATTTAATTACTCATTGTACGTTTAGCTTTTCTTATTTTTCAGAACATCTGAGCAATTTGGTTCAGAGTGCTGGCTTTGAGATAGCAGAGTGTCAGTATGTACACAGGGAGACCATCAACAAAAAGGAAGGCCTGTGTGTTCCTCGCATTTTTGTGCAAGCCAAGTTCAGGCGTCCCCTTAGTGACACAAGGGGCTGCGCTTCCCCAATGTGTAACGACATAACATGCCCAATTTCTGGAGACGATGAGTCTCAGGTTTGCCCAGATTCTAGGCTTGTCAAGTTGCCAGAGCCAGAAAATATGGAGCGTATGGATTGTGCTGGTGAAGTGAAAGATTTACTGGTTTCTCAAAGTGCTGAGACAACTCTTGGCTATGACGAAATTGCCGACCGAGACACCGAAATGAATGGCAGCAAGATTGATCGCAATGGTGACACAGGGTTGCATAATCAGAAAAAGGTTGGAGAACACTGTTGAGAAGTGAAATCTGGAGGGAAAGAATCTGTGGACCCAATTTCACAAGAAAGTAAAATACACAGGGAAAGTGACCTAACAGAGCAGGTGGCAAGTTTGTCCGTGTGCAAAAAACAGTCCTCAGGTTCTAGTTGACCTAAGCATCATTATAGCTTTCAATGTTTCATAGCGAGATGTACATTTTCAGTGTTTCATATTGAGATGTACATTACTGTTGGAAAAATAAATACAGGCTTGGAGATTGTGTAACACGTCTACAGTATTTGCTTGTAGAGTATGCACCAGTGTTTGCAATGCATGGGGGGAGTATGCAGTCTTGCATGTTTTTGCAGAATTTGTTGTAAAGTTGAAAACTAGTCAGTGCTAAAGTACTAAAGAGAATAACATTTTTTCCACGTCCTTTATTTTTAAATTTTATAAATACCTAATAGAACACAAAAGAATAGCTTTTAAACTTAACTGTAATATCATGCTTTTCTGGAATGTTTAAATTACTCTACAAAGATACAAGAAAACAACTTTTTTTTTCATAAGCAAGAAAATACATTTTGATTATTTATTAGTATTGCTTTAGACATACGCTGTATAGAGAGGGGTTAAACTAGCATTTTCAGTTTTACTTCCCTGCCTGCAAACATACAAGAAATTGAGTCTTCTGTTACTAAAATGTGCATCCATATTCAAAAGTGCATATATACGCACAATTTTTTTTCATAATTCCCACCTCTCCACCCTACCCGCCCTCCCCTTGCTTATACGAGGATTGTTTGTTTAATTGTCATCACTCTTTTGGATAAATTCTAAGCAACTTCCTGCAAGCTGGGACTCAGCTCATCAACATCTTGAATTGGGAAACGGTGAACGTCAGCAGATAAAAGTCTCTCTCTGAGGCGTTTGGAGTAGGGCTTTATAAGGAAGCTGTTGACCAGATAACCAACAGCAACAATCACACAGATGAGTATAGCCCCAGCCAACCCCCATAGGGTTCGCATCCACAATGGTACCAAGGGTGCGGTGATGAATAGCTGCATGGACACCTGTAAAAGGGCATGAAGGTCATGTATCATGTGTTTGTGTACAATGAAGCATACTTCTGTTTCAAGTTTGTCAAAATAATAATAATACTGGATGCTATATACGCGCCTTTCCCCAAATCACTCAGGCTCAAAACGTGGCGATCTGTACCAACATTCATGCTCACCTGTTTCATCCACCCTATCACACACACAACAAATACACATTCATCACTCGAACAGGTGGTGTAAAGGCAGAAAAATTGCTATTAGAAGACTGAAAGAAAATCGAATTTTTTTGGTAAAATGTTTATATTGACTTTGTCCAGTACCATTATTGAAGGGAGGGAGGAAACCGGAGTGCCCGTAGAAAACCCTCAGTGACCTCAATAGTCTCGTACCTAAGTCACTTACGTTCACCCCTTGCAGGAATCAAACCCGCGACCTTTGGCATAGGAAACTGACGACTAATCCACTGCGCCACGAGGCCACCCCATAGTATTATGAATGTCATTATCTTAAACAATCAAAATGCTTAACTATTATTCTTATATTCCAACCTAAATTTATGTTCCATTTTGTGGTAGTTTTCTGATACCGATCATACATAAATAATTATTTAACTATAATTAAAATGTTTATTATGATGTGAGCTATGAAATGTACAAGAATTAAAAAACAATGCAGTATCTTTGCCATATTTTACCCTTTTTGATTTTATAAGGCTGGCTCAAAAGGCAAACGTTGTATGTCATGTAGAAGTGCCAGTTGAATTGGAATTTTAATTGCTCACAACATTGATGATTTAGCTCATTTATTAAATTTACGAAAAACAATAAATTTAAATTTGATAGTATTAATCTAACAGAATATTACAATTACATTTGATAACAAATATTTACTTTTTATATGTCTCATTTAATATGAGTAAATAAATAAAACAAATTAAATTAATAAATATTTCCTTACAAAAATGTTAGATTTTAGTTTGATAGCATGCATCTTTAAAGAACGTTACAATTATGATTGATAAATGAATGTTTTCCTTTTATAGAGTGCCTCTAATATATTTCCGTATCAAAAGTTATAAAAATGCATTGTTTGACTACCTTTCAACTACAAAAAGGTACATCATTATTACTTTGAAAAAACAGTGTGTGCTATCTAAACTATAGACAGCTGACTACAGGTGTCAGCCTTCTTGCACTGAAAACAAACCTACCTCAGCTACAGGGTGGCTGTCAATGAGAACCTGGCATTTGTATCTACCTCCATCAGCAGAGTCAGGATGTACAAGCACTAAGGTGTGGTTCGAATTCTTTGCTACAAAGTAACCGTGCCCGGGAAGTGTGGGCCAGTCTGCCTCTGACCCTTCGGCACTGTATTTGTAGTGTGGAATGGCCTTTGGGGTTAGCCACTGGGTTGTGACTGATGATGATTGTGAGAGTAAGTCCTCTGATGCATCTTTGTGATCGCTTCCGGAATTAGGGGCACTTTCTGCATTGTTGTGTTCAGCGGTGCTCTCCACAACTTCAGCAGCACATGGGTACCAGTGAGTTTCTCCAGACTTTCGAATATCATACAGAGGAGGTCTGGCAGTAAATCTCACGGTTGCTCCATCTGATAACACAATAGTCAGCATATCATCAATATATAATTTGTTATTATTATCCTGTTAGAAAATATAATACCTGATTGCTGAAAACTGATAATCATCTTTTCCATTTTTATACACGCTCTCTCTCCCTCTCTCTCTCATGGACACACACCAATTATGCCTGTACACAGGAACACATATTGTTACCACTTACTTTGAAGTACAGGTATGTTGTAGTCCTCCATGATATCAACGGTGTAAGGCACCTTAGATTGTTCTGCAAACACATCCTGGCTTTGTGCAAGAGTCTCTCCAACAATGAAAGAATACATCAAGCATAAAATAAAAGTTATTTTAAAGCAATAATTTAGGTGTTCCATCCTGCTTCTATTGTAAGAATACTTAGTATTACTATTGTTGGTATCTATTTTATTCTTCTTATTAATTCTACTAATTTGTCATTTCGTGCAGTGTAATCTGCTGAGTGGAAAAGCGTTTTGGATGGTAAATATGAATTTAGAATTAATACACATAGAGCGAGTTCCCTGAACTAATGTACCTAGTAACATCTGCAAGCTGTTCACATACATTTGAATTAATAATGATTTACATTAGCACAATTGTATGTCCTAATTATTAAATTTATTATTCATAGTTCATCAGTTCATCTCTCATATGACCCCAGGTGCATAGAATAATTATGTTTCTTGAAAATAATGTTTATTACCATAGGGTGCAAAAAAACACTTTTTCAAACTCGACCTTCTCATGCTGTGCACTGTGTCTGGCTATGAAGGATTTTTTTGTTGTTGTTGTGACTATGGGTTATGTATGAGAAATTGCATTGGTGTCACATTAGAAGATGATACAAAGTGTAATAGTTGCTCAAATCATCCGCTAAGCTTTGAATTTTAGGCGTCTCAGCCTTGTTCTGTAATCAACTTTGCCTGCTATACATACTTTTGCAGCAGCGCTATTTTTAGAATCAACCTTGATGCTATAAACAGGCACATAAATTTATATATTTAAAGGTGAGATTGTCATTCAGTGCCTGTGATATTTATAGAAACTGATAATTGTGACACATGGCCCCAAGCCTGCTGAATAAATTTCTCTTGTTTATAAAATAATGCCATGATCATCTATATGGAAAGGAACTACTACTTCTCAAACACAAAAGGTCTCCCAACTCTATGCCTGTCACTAGTGAAAGTGAATATGTACACAGTCTGAGACAGATGAGCACAACCAATGTATACTTTATGAACATATTCAGTGTTTTTTTTTAAATTTTTTTAAGAGGACATAAGAAAACTACTTCAGTATATAGTCACTGAAATACTGTTTAGGAAACCCCGTTAAAGTGCCGGGGTTTTATGTATAAGTAGTATCCCCACTTGGTGGAAATTTATGCTTTAAATTACCAGTTTCTATCCTCATTAATTCCTTCTAATCTGTTCTATCGATCTACTATCACCTTTGCTAGACCAGTATCTTTTTTTTTTGAAAACTCTTCCATAACTTGAGCGTGTATGCAGTCAGTTTGGGGAAATTGGACGCTTTCTGCCAATTGCACTAGGACTTTCTATGGTATCGTTATTTAGCAATTTAGGGATTTTATATGTACGTGTTTTGTTAATATTTTGTAAGGATGATTATATTCTAGTTTATTTTGTAAACAGGGTTCGATAAATTAAGAGTACAGACTCCGCATCCCTGCATTGGATGCCTTTATTATAAAGTGACCACGGGTGGGGTTCTTTCAATGTAACTATTAGGGTTGTTTCAGCAGATCTTGTGTACAGATCAGGGGAGTCCACTTTCAACAAAATCGTGGTCCTCATTCGGCTCTTTGTAGTCCGCTGGACCCTATAAACAATTATTTTTTTTTTAAAAAATAAATGTACCATACACTGTGAAAGAAGTACAGGTCTTTACCCGGATAGATAAATTTGATGATTGGTGCAATAGTGTTGTTTGATTTGATTTGGTTTCTTGTTTATAGGGTCCAGTGAACCTTTAGCAGTCATAGCTGGACCACCCTAGGACGAAATGTGTTTGTCTCTTATAAGATAGCGTAATTGTTTGAGCACATTCAACACTCATAAAGTAGAAGATCCAAACAAAAATTATGTCAAATAATTATTCTTTAATTCACATAACACTTGCTAAGCAGTATACATCAAATTTTCCAAAACTAATGTAGGTACAAAACCAGAGAAGGAAACAAAGGCAAATGTTCACTATTTGTTTCAGAGAACAGTCAATTAGTTATTAACAAACTTAAGAGTCCTGCAGATTAGTCTTTCATCATTTTTACATCAATTTTAAAAAAAAAAAAAAAAGTAAATTTAACATAAAAAATATTTTTTGGGAATAGGTCCAGAGTAAGCCATGATTATTTAACATGCTACAACATCAAAGTCATAATACCCATGATATCAGAAAAATTCCTAGATACAGTAAATTTCAAACTTTTTGAGTGCATCTGTATATAAGCCTCACCCACTAAATAAATTTGTAAAAATCATTAACTTTGTTCACAAATAAACTGCACTTGTTCTTAAGTCGCAAATATGTACAACAAAAATAAAGTTCAAATCACATTTATTCAGTGTAGTCATCATCCTGTTCACTGAATCTCGTTTTCGGCATGATGAGGGCGTGTGCTTGAGCAAATCATCTGAATGCTTCAGTGTACGCGGCGCTGATTTAAAAATGTGAACAGCTGACTCTGTAACAACGTGAACATGGAGCCAATATGGTGAGTTACAGCTAATAGATGATGGCGTGACGCTCTAGGAATTGGAAAAATCTGCAAACAAGCTGTACTGTTGTTTAAGCAGCAGGGTTTAAAGCTGGTGTAAAAAGTTGCGGCTTACAGTCAGAAATGTACGGTACATTATTGTATCAGTAAGCTCGTAGTTATACTTGGCAAAACTGTTAATAAATGGAAAAGTCGCAGCTTTTAACATTATGTGCTTATTCTCTTATATCTACACACATTACTCAATTATTAAGCAATGATTAATTTCATCCATCAAACTAAATTCATCCACATAATTTAACTAACATGCTTTGAATATGGAACATTCTGATCTGAAACTCGAAACGTTTCACATGGTATGTCCTAATGATTGCAAGAATCAAGTGTTGTCTATAAACTTGCAAAATAATTTACATTATGCTACATAATAGAACAAAATAGTCTAAGAATTCAAAAGATATAGGTTGAGATGGGGTTGGAACAGGAAAAATGTATTAGATTGGGTAGGAAAAAAAGTCAATTTTATCAAACAATAAAGTTGTGATGTAGTACTACATGAACTACTGTAGTCCATACCCACAAGTCTTCAACAGAAAAATCAACATGCGTGTTCCTTCACAGTTACAAACTGGAGAAAAATATCCAACAAGTACCATATAAATAAGACTATTGCTACAAACTTTAAGCTTTTTTTTTTTTTTTTTGGAGGGGGGGAGGGGGGGGGAGAGGAGAGGAGGAAGAGGTGGGGTGTTGGAGAGGGGGGGTACTATGACTTTTTTTTTAAAGGACAAGATTTATACTTTAATCGAAAACACAATTTATATGCCAACAGTCATTTTTTAAAAATCACACACAGTTCTTTCTTCAAATAAACATCCAAAGCAAAACATTCTGGATGCACTTTCATCATCAGGCACCACTTCCACATGATGCAATCAGCAGGCCGTCCACGGAAGGGTCCTTTTATCTGACACACAAAAAAAACAACCCACCATTATTAGTATGTTCAGTGTGTGTGAAGGGGAGTATTTACAATAGAGATCAAGAACACATATCAACATGTGCAGTTTTACACTTGGTGAGACTAACTCATTAAACTGCACCAACCAGACAGTTTCATCAACAAAATTAAATCCCATCTTCCCCAGCATATGACTTAACATTCATAGTTTCTATCCATTTTTTCCCCCCATCTAGCAACACTATTTTCAACCTGCAACAAGTAATATATGAAGCGATTGATTATGCATCACTACTTGGAGTTGGGGTCCAGAAAGTAGAAGCAGTGATACTTTCACCAATTGTATTCATGGCATGCGTGCACAACACGCACATACAAAATCCCCCAACAGAAATTGTGAATGCAGTGGATTTTTTTATTTTGGCTGGGTTATCCTCATTAAATGTGACCATAAGTGCTAAAGGCTGTTAGTCTATACACCATAGCATATGTTACTAGTCCTTTAAGTGTTGTGAAAATTCTGACTCCTGAAAATATAAACAAAATGTTCACATACCTTTCATCTGGCTTTGCTGTAGATGTGTGGCGGAGTGTTCTAGCACCTCCCGAAGAGATGCTTGATGCCTGGCCTCCCGTTCGTTTCAGCCATTTAGCAAAGAAGCAGCCAAGCACATGGCGCACATTGGTCACTTTGGGTGGACGTAAAGGCATGTTGTTGATATCCACCTCGGTCAGACGAGCCAAATCACCCACAGTCTTCAAACCCCGAGCCTCCAGTAGCTGACACAGGCCTTTATGCCTACAAATCAAATGAGAAATCAAAAGATTGTTAGCCGAGGTTTCGATTACACTTAATAAATTGAGAAAAAGTACACAACAAATTAAAAAAATTAGATATTGTAAACAAAATCCTAATAACATTTTTATAATGAGAAAACACAGTTGCAAGTCAATCAGCCATTCACGTGTCATACTTTTCGCAAGTGTGTGTACTGAATTTCCCTAGTCATTTTGCTGGAAAGCTATAGGATCTCCAAATTTGACATGTAGCAGTATTCTCTGTCTTGGAGGAAATGTAAGCATTGTCGAGAAGAAGAAGACAAATCTTAACCTTGTAGAGTATTTAAAACTGATAATAATAATTTTGATTTGCATAGCAAACTCCTTAACGAAGAAGTCATACTCAAGAAGTAAGTTAGTCATGGTTTAAAGGGTCCAGCGCACTGAAAAGAGCTGAATCAGAACCACATACTCAAGAAGCACCCAGACACTAAAGAGTAAAGCAAGTTACTCACCAAAGAGGAGAAGTAAGCTGGGGAAGCAAAAGATGCAGCGACTCTTTGCACTCTAACAGAGCTGGGAAGAATGGGTCCCTGTCATTGAGCTGCGACTCTTCTGTGCTTTGGTAAGTGTTCTGACTCGGGCTAGCAGTCAACTGACTGACAGAATCTTGTGATGCCGATCCTGCGCCATCCTTTGCCACTGGTGCGGATTTGTCTTTAGCTGTGCTGCAGTCATTGGTGGCAAGGGCCGAGTTGGAGTCTGCTTCGCTTTCATTCTCACTCTGATTATCCTAAACACATACACATGCAGCAATGTCAAAATTGAACATAAATCGGTGATGATGGCAGCTACGACATCAATTATGAATTTGCTACACGCACATGTTAAAAAAACACAGTGTGCTCAAATAAACAAAATCTATTTTGCTTTTAAACCGTCAATGAAGCAATATTACCATCAAATGCTAAACTTTCTCAAAACAGTTACTTGACCACATACAGTGGCGTGCTATGTAATATTTGAAAGCATGTCTAGATCAAAATTGTGAAAAATAAATAAATAAAATGCCTAATTCATGCTAAAAGACTGTTTAGTTTTTGTATTTAATACTGTGAAATTTTAATCAAAACCTCGTGCCATAGCATTCAAAAGGTCATCTGCTATCGCAGTTGCTGGCCACGACAGTCACTAAAAGTCGTTTAGCTGCAGTCTGAGTGAGTCGCCACGGTTTCATTGAGGTAGCATGTCATAACACCTAGCCGTGCTGGGCCTGCAGGGTGAATCTGCAGTCCTTATATATAATTATTGTTTTAAAAATTGGCTTTCAGTGGATTAATGTTTTGTAATGTAAATTTTAGCGATGTAATAGTTTATTACACAAATTACTGTGTGATCACAAATATATGAAGGAGAACAAAGACCCGAGGGAATAAAGACCTGGGAAAACATAGGCATGCTCCCCTTTGTCTTTTGAAGCACATTAGGTTTTTGGAGAGTTTCAGTCATGCTAAGTGAGGTGATCGGTGCTTTGGTTCCCTTAGAGTGGTAGCATTTTCCAGCACATCAAAGGCACAGTTCACAGATCAATACTGATAAGTATGTGTCTATGTTTCTGAAAATGTTAGGCCAACGCTCAGCTGTCCTTAATCGCCTCAAAGACACTTAAAATCTTAATCTGACCCCAGAATTTGACTTTTCAGATAGCCGGGGATCGTGAAACGCTAATAGGGATAGGGTGACCGACACTTTTGTTTTACCCTCAAGACAAATTCCCAGCAATTTCTGAATCTGCTTGGCTGATTTTTGCCCATCAAAGAGAGTAATCAACAGATCAATACTGATAAGCACTTGTCTATGTTGTCTAAAATTGCTATACCCCCCCCTCCCCCCCCCCCCCCCCCCCAGCTGGCCTTAATTGCAATTACAATCGCCTCTAAGGCTCTTTAGATCTTTTTAACCTGCTGCAATGTTGGACCTACAGTTCAAAACCAGAAAATTTCAGTTCCCTCTCTCTTTCTCTCCCTGTTTTCATAGCCACAATTCTTGCTCCACTGCACTTGCTTTTTTAACTATCAAATGGCTTTCTGCTATGAATAGTTCTACGTTGTCAGGAGCCGTTTCTCTGGATCTTTCAAAAGCGTTTAATCTCATTTATCACTACATACTGCTCCAAAAGCTTGAACTTTATCTCAATGGCTATGTTTCTTTGGATTTTTTTCATTCATATCTTAGTCAACGGACAAAATTCTTACACCTCCATTGTACAAATTCCTCTGTAGGCCAAATCAAGCATCGGGTTCTTCAAGGATCTGTTTTAGGTCCCGTTTTATTTTGTATTCATATTAACAACTTGCCTTGACATCTCTCAGATAATTCTGTTGAGTACCATAATATTATGTTAGCTAACGATACAACATTACAAAGTCAGGGCAGTAAACTAGCTGAAATTCAGCAATCTCTACAAGGTGTCCTTAACAGTGTTGCTGACTGGTGCAGTTTAAACCATATGTCATGGAATCCAGCTAAATTAAAAGTAATGTTAATAACAACTAGAAAAAAGCATCGATCAGCAGGCTCCGCTTTCTCTTAAATTAGTAGTGAATGGAAAAAATATCAAATAGGTTGAAAGTCATACACTTTAAGGCGTAATCATAGATAACAAACTCAGTTGTCATTCACATATTAAAAGTTGATATAAAATTCTCTCAACAAAACTATTTCTGTTGTCCAAGCATCAAACTATCATCACAGCAGCGAATTTTTTTTTAATTTTTAACAATATGAGACGGCTGCAGTGATGCCTTGGTAAAAAAAAAAAAAATTCTATTCACCGCATAGCTGCAAAATTAGTTATTAGCTTCCATCACAACCGATTCAAAACTAACAATTGCTGGCATGCTCCCCCTTAACAAACACCTAAAGTACAATAAAGGCCGTTTTAATGTACAAAATAATTAACAATATAGCTCAAAGCACATTTTAGCAAATAATCATCTCGTTAATCTTTCCGACATAATCCGACATTTCCAAGACCATGCTTAGACATAGCTGTAAGACAGGTCCCATAGGACCTAATGCTATTACCCTATTAAAAGTTTCAACTTTGATTCCTCTCAGTCACACACATGAACACGCTAAAAGTAAAAATTAGTTTCAAAGAATCCAGTATTGAAGAAAATTGGTGTTAGGGCACAAGCAATTAAAATCAACACACATTTTTAAGTTAGGTCTTAGCAAACAAAGAAAAAAAGTATTTGGTTATTGCCAGTTAGTTAAGATTTAAAAAAAAACAACTTTTAATTAAATAAATTAAACTATACATTTAAAACATAATATTTTATTAGTACTGATTCAAAACCATGCAGTTAAATCAGGCAAAGTGGTTGGGGCACCAACACAACGTCAGAATGTTTACAATGTCAATAAACACCCACAAAAACAAAATCACCTCAAAAGAAATACTAGAGGGGCAAAGCCCATATGACTCGCATGCTGCTTATTGAACTGGCAATATTCTACATCACATGTGTCGAACTCAAGGCCCGTGAGCCACATCAGGTACTGTTACGTTGAGACGCGCACGATGTTATGTGTGTGACGCGCGCGATAGATCTGTTCATTTTATTTTGCAACGCATGCAGTAATAGAGTGTATTTATCTTTGATTTGATTTTGCGTTGTTATTAGTAGAGGCTTTGTGTAACGTAGGTGTTTTTAGTTGGTCGATATTATTTGAGAATTTTTGAGAATTGGTTGTTTACTATTGATCGAAGTGTATGGATTGTTCTGTTGGTAACCATGGAAGCTTCCATTCCAAATAGGGTTGTATGACGTGAGACAGTGATGATGAAATTAATTTTGATTGGTTGTGGTGTTTCATGTAGGATATTCTCGTTTGTTCCCGAGTATGAAGAGACTATATAAGTGCCGCACTGTTTCAAAAGAGGTTGTTGATAGTGAGGTGGAAAGTAAAAAGTTGAGAGTGGAAAAGCGATTGAGCAATTGTATGCAGTTTTTGATGTGTGCTGAATAAAAGTGGAAAACTTACGTCGACTCCGTGTCTTGTATGATGATTGAACGGGTTGCGTGGATAAACGAATCCAGAGTTACACC
Source organism: Oncomelania hupensis (assembly GCA_036898135.1). NCBI lineage: Eukaryota > Metazoa > Mollusca > Gastropoda > Littorinimorpha > Pomatiopsidae > Oncomelania > Oncomelania hupensis. Next base: position 112,867,526 of record CM072511.1, read on the forward strand.
TATCAGGAATTCAAGCATTGGGGCTGAATCAACTACTGATAGAAAAACACCAACATCGAATGAGTGTAACAGGTACAATTATATCCGTATATATATGTGTGTGTGTGTGTGAGAGAGAGAGAGAGTGAGAGAGTTTGAGAGAGAGAGAGAGAGAGAGAGAGAGAGAGAGAGAGAGAGAGAGAGAGAGAGAGAGAGTTTAGGCAAAAATATTTTTTCAATGGCCTGCGATATAAAGTGCAAATCAAATTCCCTATTTAGCAGCCTTGCCAAACCATAGGCTTCCTCAGTGCGTTCTCGCTTCAATCAGAATAATTGAAAATAAAAGTTGTGTAGGGAATGGATGTTCGTCGTTACAATAACCTAACAACGTTCAGTTCATATTATTATTGAATGTTGCTTATTGACTGTTTATCCTGTTCGGCTCTCAACCTTATGTGTGATTTGAGTTTGGCCAGCTGAGCGATCGAGTTTGACACCACTGAAAATGAGCGCCCAGAAAAACTGAAACGAAGGAATGGCAATAAAATGCAAAGTAATACTGGATTTGATCTTGTGGTGATCTTGACCTTGAGCCCTGCCTCTAAATGGACACTTATGTACGATCAAATAAACTTCAGCAAGTTGTATTACGCCAAAAACAGTGGTCTTCAATGACTCTGACCTTTTAATCAAATAACCCAATGTTGATGCATATGATTGGTCAAATTTAGAGCCATTTGACTTTTCGAAGACAATTTTTAAAAATATTTTTAAAGGCCTAAAATGACCTTGACTTTCAAAGTCAACACAAAAACTGAACACATATGAATGGATTATCTCCACATACAACAAGTTTGGACTTTTTATCTATCAAAGTTTAGGACAGAAACTCTTGCACCATCATTAGGGACCTTTCAGAAGCAATTAGTGATTTTCGTTGTGAAATTGATTCTGCACTATGTTCTGTCCGTGACGTTAGCAGTTTATGCTCTCACTAGTATGCAAAGGTGAAAGTTCAAAAAATCTTTCTCTGTGATTTCGTGGAAAAAAACTTTCCCACGAAGTTGACTTTGTGGGTATATTTAGTAGTTTTTATATATAGTTTGTTTATTACTTTGCTTGTATGACATCCAAAATGATGTGATTTTGCAAAAGGGACCTTATTCAACCATTTTAGATGTGAAAATGGTGATCTGCACTTGTTTTGAGACTTAGAACGTAGTTTGAAGTGAGGTCCTGGAAGTAGGTCAAGTTTGTTATTGTGTGGCATATGAAGCCACCTCGTGGCAACCCATAATGATAACTGCCAACCCAGACCTGATAGTGATCTAAGAGAGGTTTCCGCGGAACAAGCGACTATGTCACGCCTTGTGACAGACATTTTGAAGTCCAATGAGTCTGATGACGTCCACAAATCCACAACTTGAACGGCGAAAATATATACACAAAAACCGTCAATGCTGCACCATTATTCCAAAACAAAGTATGGCGCCGCAAAACTGGAAGCGAGTAAAATAACTTTCGTCTTCCGAAACAAAACAACAACCCAAAAAAAAGAACCAAAAAAAAATGTAAGTGTCCGCAGATTGTTTTGCATTTCCTTTTTTTCCGTTTTCGTTTTCGCGGATTTCCGCGACTTCGCGGAGAACTATCAGGTCTGCAACCTGTAGAAATCCCAAAGAGAAATATTACGCGAAGAGTCAATCTGAGGAGCGAAGTGACGACAAGTGCTAGAAGGGCTCAGGGGCACGCTGCACCGAGAATGTTTTCGTCTAAATAGGCCAAATGGAGCACTCTGGTGTAATCTTAGCTATAAATTGACAAAACAAAAAAAGGTTAACAAGGAGGTTGAAAATATATAAACGGGAAAAAATTTAAATATTAAAATAAAAGATTGTTTTTGGCTTTGTCTTGTGAAAATGTATGAGACCATGGACGCTTGCTGCAGAAGACCTGAGAAGAAGATACCCAAAAAATTACAGTTCAAGGCAGCTTCAGGAGATTTAACGTTGCAGATTTTGCAGTCCTCAAGATCCCCCGTGAGAAGTTCTGCACTAAAGGCCCTCTCATGTTGGACTTGGCAACCCTCAGTGCATCACTCAGACATGCCTACCCCCCAAAACGTGAAAGAGGGACATTGGCACCAAAAAAGAGGGACATGGCTTGATTAGGAGGGACACCGCAACTGGATGATTTCAACACAAAAAAATGTCATGCATATTTTTGCCAAATGATTTGACTTTCAGGCGAGCTATGATCGTTGAAGAAGTTTTGAAATGTAAAATAAAAAATAAATAAATTAAAAAATTGAGTCACACTGAAACTCACCTTTGTTTATGAATCTGTTGTTATTGATACTGTTAATGATGAAGTAACAAATAAAACACAGAAACTTTAGTTCATGATTCCGTTTTACTAATCTGCATACTGCCACTGAAGGTAAAATCCAATAAACGTAGTGTCACTGTCACATACACTACCATTACATGAGAAACTATTATTCCTGTACAGATTATGTGCATGCTGCCACTGAAGGTAAAATCCAATAAACACATGAACTGTCAGTGTGACATACATATACTACCACAAAGTAACATGGTAAACTATTGTTTTAGCAGAGATTTGTAATATGCACTTTTTATCTGTTGAAGCTGCTTGCAATTCATTGCAATTATGTTTGTCGGTTTTAATGTGCCATTCAATATCGTTTCCGCCGCCGGACCTGATGGAGAAATCTACAGAACAAATGGCACAATGCGCCCATGATTCTCCTTTGCCCTCCCTAATAAAAGAATATTTCTCTGTATATTCTTTTCTGAATGTCTGATATCTTTTCTGTTTTTTTCTCGGAGGTGTATCAGGACCATCGTCTGCTCGTGAATTTGATTTTGACGCCATAACTTCTGTCGAAACAATCGCGGCAACTTGTCAGTAGCCTAGGCCTACCACTAGCAGGTTGCGCTGAAGAAAGTCACGTGACTCTGTGTTTGAAACTGTACGCGCGTCATTAGTCAGCGCAAAAACCGGATCAGACCACCGATATTGCATCAGCCGACGCGCTAAAAATAAACTTCTACCGGGTTTTTAAAAAAAAAAAAAAAATCGTTTTTTTTTTTTTAATTTGGCGGGACGTAAACTTAAAAAGCGGAATCGCGGAACACAGCTCGTTTTTTCACCTGAAATCGGGACGATTCCGCCTACAGCGGGACGGTAGGCAACTCTGATCACTGCACCGAGTGTTTCGCTGTTCATAGAGCCTCTGAGGTTCGCTTTGTTCTTCTGGCTTGGCTGAAGACTCTCTCACAGGCAGCATTGCTGTGTGGAAATGTCAAGATACTCAACATGGCGAAAGCCAATCTGTCATACTCAAGAGATCCGAATTTCTTGATGTTGCCGATGAACACCCACTCGTCATCTTCTCGGTTCAAGTCAGAAATTGAAGGTCCAAACTCGGCGCACTGGAAGCTTGCCTCTGGTTTTGAAGTTTGTCCGTTTCCCTCAACATCCGTCTTGTTTTCTCTTTCAACAAGAGACTGGGAAACTTCCTCACAAAGAAGATGATGATGTCCCAGTCTCCAGCAGTGGAAGCGTAGGCAAAGTTCGACATTTCATTGTTGCTTCGATAGAAATAAACCAGAAATACTTCCTATTAAAAAACGAATCAGGCATCTTAGGAGATGGAAAAGCGCGAATCAAAAATAAAACGATTTTGTTTTTAAATTGGGGGCGGTGCGGGGGGAGCGGTAGGAATCGGAATCTTAGGTACCCAAATAGGAATTGGTGGAAAATTTGTGAAAATCATAAAAATTCTGCAAATATCGTGAGGGTTGGCAGCTCACGAAAAGAGAAAGTAATGCAGAATCATTTTCACAACGAAATCACTCACTTCCGAAAGGTCACTACTATAAACTGAATGTAATGAAAACACACCAGTGGAATTTTGCAATCAACCTCAACCTGCACACACAAGCCCATTTCCAGGATATATCAAACAAATGCACTGTAACAGTACGATTTTCTGTTTCAATGACATGTGCAATGAATGAATGCGTTCATGCAAATACCATCCTTCGTCAAACACTAACATCTTAGTTTCAGAATGGAAAATTCCGGTCACTCTTGGTGACAGACAATATTATCATGCACAAACAAAATATTCCGAGGAGAAAAAAAACCAACATGATACCTGGCTGCTATTTTGTGGGTTGGGCACAAGTATCTGCCGACCGCCCTTATACAGGTACGATGCAGACTAGTTGCAAGACAAACACATGGAAATACAATGAACAGGCAAACACATAAAGCTCATCTCTAGCACACATAAGCACAAGCAACTACACTAACCATGAATAATAATTATAATAATAATAATACAAGAATGTACAATGTGCACATCTCATATACATATACAAGCTGTAACATCACACAGGCAAGGATCAGCATTAACACAATAGCTGTGTGCATATAGGCATAATTAAACAATAACTATTGACTAGAAGGGCAAAGCCCACATGACTCACATGCTCCTAAGAGAATGTACACTATTCTTTATATGCAAAAAGAAAAGTGCCCACGAAGCGTACAATGATATCATTAATACATACCTTTCCAGTTTGTTGTTGGAAAAACTTTGTGTAATGTTTATTTATTTTCTTCGATTGATATTGTTATAGAGCTATCAAGATGTTTCTAGAATTGTTTACTTTACCACTGAAAAATGGTTCGAGATCTATCTCGGAAAAAAGGTTCAAGATCCATCTCGCAGCAAGTAGTCAAATCTGTGAACTCTGCCAAACATATTCTACGACGTGACTTAATGTCTTTCTGGCATCTATCTTTGTTTTGATTAGTCATTTATTATATTATTCTCGAATGATCTAAAGTTTTCTATAATGTACAGAAGGTATAAATAAGATGCTTGTCTGCGCGTTTGGAAATTCAGTTTGAAAGTTATTATTGATGCCCACTACAGTTGGAGAAATTATATATATCTACAATACCATATAACACTACACAACTTTGTTACCCCAATTACAGGAATTACATGCAGCAGGTGCAGAATCATATTTTATACATATATATATTTGCTTTCATCCTCATCACAGTCATCGTAAACATTATTCCAACTCTCTCCCTCTCTAAGCGAGCCAAGCAGTTGAATGCCTTGTTATCATATAACAATGTCTTTGCTTTGAGTGAATGAGCTGCATGGATATGAACTCGACAGTTACAAAGATTCAAGCTTTAGGGCTGAATCTACTTTTGGTGTGTGTTACGTTGAAACGCGAAGGATAGTATGTCTGAAACGCGCACGATAGATCTAATCGTTTCGCTTTGCAGAGTATTCAATAATAGAGTGTATTTACCTTTGATCTGAGTTTGCGTTGTTGTTAGAAGAAGCTTTGTATAACGTTGATAATTTTTGTTAGTCGATATTATTGGAGAATTCTCTAGATCTGCTTGTTTACTATCGATCGAAGTTTCGCAATATTTGAGAACATTCTTGGACAGAAAGAATGTTGTAAGACGTAAGTCAGTGATGACGAAGTTTCATTTGATTGGTTGTAACGCGTCATTCTGGAACGTCCTGAGGTTACCTCGAGTTGAGAGAAAAACTATATAATGGACACACTGTGTTGTGAAAGTAGAGTGAAAAGGCGATTGTATGCAGTTGTTGATGAACGCTGAATAAAAGTTTGAAAACTTCATACGACGACTCCGTGCCGTGTGGCTGATTGAACGGGTTGCGTGGATAAACGAATCTGAGCTACACTCATCAGTACTTCAGCATTGGGGCTGAATCAACTACTGATAGAAAACACCAACATCGAACGAGTGTAACAGTGTGTAATAGATTCTGAGTTATTAACAACATTAAATTTTCCCTACACAAACTGACAGATGTGGAGATGGACAGATATTTTTTGCATTTTGAAAGAACATCAATTTTTGACTATTTAGGACTCGTCTCATACATATTTGCAAAGTTCTGAAAAATTCTGACTTTGTGGTGAGTACAGACTCCCACTGCTGCATGCATGCATGAGCGTCACAAATGCTACAATGAAGGTGGGATACAATCAAGCAGCTAGGTGCAACATAAAGCAATGCAAAATAGTTAAATATATACACTGAGCGAAGCCATGAGGGTTGCTGAGGACATAGAAAGATGGGAGTATGCTGGTTAAATGATCATCTATGGTGCCCTACGACCTCCGAGTTACAGGATAGGATAGGATACATTCGGTGCTACACTTATCATCCTCTTGCAAGCACAGTGTGGGAGTGGGGAAAAGCAAACCAGCCACAATGTGAAAAACACTATTCTACTCCTGATACTAGGTAGAACCAAGAAAAAATTCAAACACAAAAATAGTTAAAAACTGTTTTATTACTTCAAAGAATACATTAAAAAAAGAAGAAATCCAAAATTTGAGACATATATCTTTATTGGTTCATGAAATATTTGCATTTGAAAATCGTATGAAATGTTGTTTTTGCGTAAAATTGATAAATCGCCAAGTTTGAGGCATCACAAAATAAAAATTTCTCAATTTAATGTTATAAAATGTTCAGAATAGTTTCATACCTAATCATAGTTTAAGCCTATTTTTTTTCAGAGTGTACAACAAATCCATTTATGAGTTATTACCACTCAAAAATGACAAAATAATCATTTTTCGAAGGCGTCGGGGAAAAGGAAATTTGAGTATTTCGCGCATATTAGTTAAACAAGTATAATTCTTGAACTATTTAAGATACAAAAAAGATTTACATCTCAAAATCTTCAGGAAGGAATGAAGCACCTGAAAAACACTCAATTAACAAATAGTGAATAAATCTTTATTAGATTATAATAGATTGAAGATAAAAATAATTCATAAAAACGCTCAAAAGCATGCTGGCTTTTTCTTAGCTGCTTTTTCCTTTAATGAATCTTCTACCTTGTTATTTTTATGCCTGTGTCTGTGGTGAGTGCTGCTGGTGATGTATGCCTGTGTTGGGTAAATGTCTATGAACTGGATGTATGTGTGTGCATGGGCAGTGTGTATGTGCGGATGGTGTCGGGGGGTGGGGGGGGGGGGCTGCCGCTGTGTTTTGTGCAAGTTGTTTTGTGCAAGTTGTTATTGTTTGTAGACATCCTCATGTATATCAGATATTGTTTGTTTTTTTTTTTTTAATAATTAGAGAGCACTCATACCCCCATTGTAATTGCCAAATCTGGATAAATAAAGTTGTTTGAATTGAATTGAATTTATTGAAGGAAGTGAAATGACAATATTCAATGATTTAGTTTGTAAAATATGTTAGCATAAATTATTAAATTATAATGCTAATTAAAAAAAAACATTTTTTTAAAGTAACACTTTTAATCTATGACACTATAATAGTATTAGAATCTAATTTTGACTTGTTTACTAAATCAAAACAAATTAACGAAAACGTTCATTAGATCAGAATAATTTCTCAAGGCAGCAATAAGCTGACACTACTGGCACTTCTCAGCAAAAAGTCTTAACAAAAGATCTCCACTTTTTCAAATGCAACAGTTTATTATTTGGTGTAAGGCTGCTTGGTAGGTAAGGTCGCCTCCCTCTGCCTTCAGAAATGAAGGAAACAACAAAAATGAAGAACACCAAAACTTATCAGGTGTACATGCAAATGCACTGCTTTTTCAAATAGAATAAAAAAGCAATGTAAAAAACACATCTACCAAACCTATCATATAAATAAGACGTAATGCTATTTGACCAATAAGATATTTAATCATGTACTTTCATCAGGAAAGAAGAAGGAAAAAAGTAGGCCTAAATAACAGGAGCAGAAATAATGCATTTTTAAGTAGTGAAACAAAGGGGAAATCGTGGATGAAAATTTAAAACCATTGGATAATATACAATTATACTCATTTGAAAAGTAATTTGTTCTACATATTTCGGATATTGTCTTAAAAAAAAACCTACTAAACTGAAGGAAAACTAAGTGCGCTTTGGTTATTTACACCGGAAGTCGATGTTTCAGTACAAAATTAAGTGCCGGTCGCACCACGCGGAAATGAAAATAATGATCTATTGATTTCGACATCATCTAAACTCTGAAAAAAATAGATACGCAGTACAACACTTAAGGAAAACAATGATACATCTTTTCGGTGGTAAACTTCATTATTTTACCCCGTATTTTACACTTAAGTATGCGATGTGGCCACTGCATTAGTTTAGTCTAAAGCCAAATTTTCGATTGCCACTACGATCTCACGATCGCACTTTATCAACTTTCTTGTAAAAAAAACACAGCAAAGTTCAATTAAACCTGATCAATTCATAATCGAACTAACAGGAGACAGCATTTATTTTACTCAGAATGGTGTATATTCACGTAATTGTTAGCTGATATCCGAACCAGAACTTTAACATCACATCGTCCGCCATTACCGGTGCAAATCGAAATCTCCTGACCTTTTAAATCTCACGTTGTCGCGTCGACAGGTCATGAATACATTAACCTTATAGGTCATTGGAACGAGAATGAATTTATCTTTCGGTTTTTGCTAGGAATGACATATTTTCCGACGCTAGATTTCGTAAAAAATTGAAAAAAACTGCGTTGTTTTTCAGAAAAAATACAAAAAAAAGCTAAAATAGTGATGAAAACGACGAGGCATATTCAAGAACTATTTCTTCACATCCTGCGCTTTAATTTGATACTAAAAATAGCCTAGAACAGCGTGTGTCGACTGCTTGAAAACCTTTGAAAACGGTCAAGAAATATCGCTCTGTTCGGCTGTAGTTAAAAATGGCCGGCGCTCGCTTTTTAGACTGCGTTAGCTACCCTTCTGTTCGTTGTTGGTACACATTATTTTAGGCGTTAACACACAAATAAATAGAACACATAAAAAGTAAAAGAATTACTCTTTATTAAAATACAAACGGCATGAATGAAAGCTTGCCAGATTGCAAGATAGAGCAAGATAAAAATGGTAAAAATTGGCGATTTTTATGCATGGTTGCGCTGCACGTAGTAAGGCTGGTTCTACCTACTGATACTAAAACAAATGTTCACTCAACACCAAAACCAAACAAAGCACCAAAAAGGCAAAATACAAACAAAACTTGCCAGACAGAACCCTAAAATCCAAACACACCATCTTGAGCCACCAACGCATAACAAACATTTATAAAAATTAACAAAAACACTGCAATGTTTTATGTCAATGTACTTACCGAGTGTGGTCCTTTGAAATAGTTTCGTGCTCTGTGAAGGACAGCCTCATGAGCAGGACTCTCTCCACTGATGAGAGGATCAGCAAACGACACACGCCGCTTCTGTAAAACATCACACAAGTGTCAACTTCCAACAGTCAACGATGACCACATAGATCAGTGATCAACAGTAATAATGTAACTATCATACAGCATGGGCTGAACATATTTTTACCAACATAAACATTTTTTTTCTCTCTTTAAAAAAAAAGAAAAAAAAAAGAAAAATTATCCCTTTGCACTGTGTTGCACAAATTCAATATTTTAACAAATTACCTTGGCAAGAGTGGCGTCTGCTTGTTCGCGAGGAGTGGCATCATCTGCTTGTTCATGAGTGGCATCATCTGCTTGTTCATTTTCCCCTTCAGCTGAGTGTGGTCTCTTCAAAATGCTACCTGTTGGCGAGTTAGATGGAGAAGAAATAACCCTTACAATCCTCGGCGGGGTTGAACACTGCTCCCGTCCTGACCTTGACAAGGAGAGGGATGAGGAGAAAGACTGCGAGGAAAATTTTTTGTTCAGCTGAAGGCTTGTCTGTAGCATCTTCATTCCTCGCCCAGAATGAGACTCGTTAAACAGGCGGCGCACATGAAATTGCTGCAAGACAAATAACAAAAAGATAATTTAATATTAAGTATTTATCAGGGTGGAGAATAGCTGAAGAAAAAAATCTCTGAAATCCGGTTGGGGTCCAGGGGCGAAGCCCCGGTGGGGGGGTCTGAAAGTTTTATAGCATTTAAAACCCCAAAAGTATGCTTTTTGTGAGAGATAAATTTGGATGTTTTTCATAATATTCATGCATTGATAGATAGACATTAGTCATTATTATTTTTTATATTATTATTAAGACTAATGTTCATATACACACAAAAAAAACTTTTACTTGGAAAAAAACAACTGAATAGGTTTGTGTCAACATATGCAAGATTATGGCAAATGTCACAAACAAGCTTGCTTCCTAGTATTAAAATCTAAATTTAAAAAAAAAAAAAAAAAAGCAAATCAATACTCTATTTGAAAAATGATGATAAGGTGCTCTGTTTTTTTTTTAAAGTTACTGCTGGCTTAGTATTAGTGCAAAGTCTCTTGGCTGGAGGTCTGTCATCAGTATCTCCTCGATGTACGATCCTTAAATATGCAAGACATTCTTAGATTCTCACTGTTGTGGTACTGACACTGTGAGGGTGACTAATACAAAAACAAATATGGCTACCGCCATTCAGTACATTGGCTCGCTAATTGAAGGGAGGCAATTTGTCAATTTGACCAAACACTGAAAACTCATACAATAATTTGGTTAAAAATAATTAAATTACTATTTTAAAAAATTCTCGGTAAAGAAAAAAAAAACATCGGAAAGAAATAATTTTTTCTCGGAAAATCGCGAATCGGTGGACAATTCTCCACCCTGATTTATATAAATAAAATTAAAGAAATAAAAATGTAACTAACAAAATCAAACGTGTTAAAAATATTATTTTCATATGGTGTGGACTTTAGGCCATTCCAGATAACTAGAAGGACAAAGCCCATATGACTCACATCCTCCTTATGGAACTTGCAATATTTAACATAAAAATGAGTGCCCAGAAAGAAAAAAAAACGGAATGAAATGGTGGCATTAAAATGCAAAGTGATATCAACTTTGATCTTTCTATGACCTTGACCTCCATCTCCAAAATAATACATTCATGTTTGATTAAATAAAGTAAAGCAAAAGCTGTATTATGCAAAAAGTGACCTTGGGAATACCTTGACCTTCAGTGACCCTGTCCTTGGGATTACCTTGACCTTTATGTAACCTCTCATGATCAAATAGCAACTCTCAATACAACAAGTTTGGATTATCTCTCACAGTTTAGGGTCAAGTTCAATATTTAAGTTAATAATATTGAACTTATGATTCTATGCAAATTTGGTCAACCTCCCTCAAAAGTCAAGGCCATCGGAGTTGTCCAAAGTCAGTTCGTATAGGTTAGTTAGTTAATCATTGTTTACATTACAGGGCCACTGGACCCTATAAATAATGACTAACTAACCAGCCAACCTATAGGAACCGACTTTGGACAGCTCCAATGACCTTGACCTTGGAGGGAGGGTGACCAAATTTGCATAGAGTATGTTTGTCTCACTGATATCTATCATGCCTCAAAGAATCATAAGTTCAATATTAATAACAGTAAAAAAAATGAAATTTTGTGAAAAAGTTTCATTTTTTAACACATTTATTGACCCTTGGCCTTGAAGTAAAGTCATTCATTCATTTATCATTTGTGAGGTCTCATGGGTATACACAATCTTACCAAATTTGGTTGTGATAGTTAAAATAGGTTCTGAAATATTAATCCACTTGCAAGTTTTGCACAGACAGGCGGCATTCAGACTGACTTACGGATTAAAATATTTTTTTAAATTACATTTTGTGACTATTTAGGACTCATCTTGCACAGATTTGAAAAAATCTGGACATATTTTTTTTTAGGAGCGAGTGCATAGACACATTGCTATGCATGCGAGTCAAAAATTCCAAATAACCCTATTTAGTATACAAAGTATTAAATTAAAAAAGCGAACATAATCCCTTTGGTGGAACAAAGTTTATGCATACGCTGAGCATGTATTTACATGTGCATAAAATTATGTTTACTTTATTCCCGCGCACACAAATCTAAAACCTACAATTCCCATTCAATAATGGTATTGGATGCAGTCAATTTAAAATTTCAAATAAATAAATTCAACCTACCTTAGTGTGCTGTTTCAGCGCCGCAATGATTTCCAAAGGGGAGACATCAGACTTGGCAATGATGTCCAATATTTCCTCTTTCGTCATCTTGCCCGACGTCAGCGACAAAACGGGGGAGGTCTGAACGGCAATGTGGCATATTTCACCAACCTCAAACCTCTCTACACCATCCCATTCTGCAGATTCCTCACAAGCTTCTTCTTGGATTGTTTCCATTCTCTTACTGCTAGACTGCTCATCATTGTCTCCATTATAATTGGCTTCTTCCTCTTCTTCTATGCCAACACCAACCTCGGTCACACCCAGAGGGGATGAGACAAATATTTTTCCCAAAGACGCCTCTTCATCTTCAGGTTCTTGTAGGCCAGCTTGGTTGTGAGGGAAATGGTGATCGTCGGAAGCTTCAACAGTTGAAGGAGTTTCTGCTGGCTCTTCGCCATTTTGGGGTCCTGATAGTTCTTCCTGGGCCTCTCTCCTATCATTCTCCTGCTCTGTAGACTTCTGTGCATCTAAATCACTTGTCGTATATGCAATATTTTCAAGAGCATCCTCTGAATTATTTACACTATTATCAGAGGTAGGTTTTCCTGCTTGTTCAGTTTGTGCTTCTGGCATCTTATTGCCATCTTCACAAACTTTATCTGTAGTGGCAGCACATTCCTGTGCGTTAGAAACGGCAATACTGGGTTGACTGCCTAACTGTTCTGACTGGGTTTCCTTTGATTGAATTCTGTTGAATGTTTCTTGGGACTGCTCTAACTGATTCTGACTGCCAAAAGCATCAGGCTTAGCATTCAATCCTGATTCACTGTTAAAAGTAGAATCACTGTCCTCGTTTACTTCATCCATTTCCATTGGTTCAGCTTTCTCTATCTCATTTGAAATATGGACACTGGTTCCCTCCACAGAATCATAACCAGCAAAAAGATCACATGACTGCGGTGCTTCAGAGTACTTCTCATCTTGAGAGTCATTTTGTTCAACAACTATAGGGATCATGTCTAACATGAGCTGGGGGCCAGTTTCATTCTTTGAATCATTTGCATGTCCTGGTTCTCTAACACTTGTTGGATCTATAGGAACTGAAGCCTGTGCACAATTGTCTGTGATGGCATCTGCAAGAGAGTCACAGCCAGAAGAATTTGAATGCAGAGATCTATTTGCATCTGCAAGAGGTGATTTGTTGTCAATACTGTCCACCTTTCCATGACCGAGGGCATCAGAAAGAGCCACTTCACTTTCAAACTGTTCAATGGCCACCACTTCACTGGCTTCACCAACCTCGGATGCCTGAGACTGAGATTGAATTCGTCGACTACGTCTGGGTTCATTTACACTCTCAGGTACAGTCCTCCGCTGTCCTATGAAGCGCCTCCTAAACCGTCTCCAAGCAACGGGGGAGTGAACAGAAACTCCCCTTAGTCGATCAATTTTCATCAATGTTCTTCTGGATGGTATACTGTTGGATTTTGGGAAAAGGCTGGCTGACCTAGCCCTAGCACCATTTGGAGAAGAGGACCTACCCTGAGAAGGGGGAGAATCAGATTTACTGTAAAGTTCTGTAACAGAAGATGAGCGAGAGAGTTTTCTTTTCTCATCTTTATTATATCTTTCCTTTGACTTTTCCTTTGGGGTGTGTGTAGTGGGAGCAGAGTTTGGCATTTCATCAAGCTGCAGCTTTTGTGGTCGCCCTCTCTTCCTTTTGCCTGGCTGGACAGACTCTGATCCTGGACTTGAAACTTCCAAGTCAGTCTTTTTCTGTTCTAGTTCTGATGCAGAACTAGGTTCTTTCACATCCACGATTTCAATCAAACTGCTTGACACCGTCTTCTTGTCACTGTCATCCAGCACACCTCTAATTCCTTTCTCTTGGCTCAGTGGTGAGTTATTATTTTGGCTTGGCAAAGTGCCATCTATCTTCTTTAGCCTGAGACGGAGTTTAGGCGGGCTTCGAATAGAATGTTCTACAGAGTGTTTGCTCGACTTTTTAAGTTTGAGGCGTGAAGCTGAGAGTTGTTTGGGTGACAGAGGGCTGCTTTTCATTTTCTGCTGGCTCCTGGCTGGGCTCAATTTTGTCAGACCTAATCCAGCGGAACTCTCTGTGGCATCTGGCAGGGATTTAGAGATGGGCTCTTCCGTACAGCACTGAGCCTCCAATTCAACAATGCTGGATTGAAGGAACCTGGTTTTCAGTTGGGACAGAGGAGTATCTTCAGAGTCAGATGAGAAGGATTTTGCTGGTGAAGGTTTGTCAACTTGTCCAACTGCCAACTTGGCAAGGGGGGTGTTGTCGGTATCACTTGATAGAGAGCGTCTTGACGCGGGCTTTTCCAAGAGCTTCGACAATGGTTTGCTATCAGAGTCGGAATCAGTGTGGTCACTGCCCAAACATGATTCCAGAGCCATGGACATGGCCCTACGTTTTGAGGCTTCTTTCTTAGTTTTGGCTGTACTGTGTCTGAGAGGGGTACTGGTTGTTTTGGACTCTGGGGTTTTCTCTCCCTGCTCTTGTGGACTGAGCTCCTGCCTAGATTTTTCTTTATCTGTGGCGTTATCTTTGGTTTGTTTAGAGGTTTCTGGTTTGTCCACTTCCTTCTTTTGAGGACCATGTTCATGTTCAGACTCCTGACTTGGAGATCTACAAGTTTTCTTTTGAATGGGCGACATTTGTGGAGAAGTGGTCGCTGAATGGCGTCGCTTGCTGGCCTGACTGGAAGGTGTCGTAGTGCCATGGTCAGAGGTGTCACCATTTTTACAGCAAACACATCTGACTGCCTTGCTTTTGTGCTTTCTTGGCGTGCGACGCAACTGTGGCTCAGAAATCTTCTTTGGTGTCTGCTGCTTCCTCTTCTTGGCGTGATCAGACTTGTCGGAATTGAGAGTGGCGGTTGTTAGAGGATCAAAGCTACTGTTGGCCTCAGACGTTTCTTTCTCCTGTGACTGGGAATCATCTTCAGACTCTTCCTCCAGATCATCACTCCTTGTCTGAGGAGAGTCAGAAATGTCAGTATCCTCTTGCTTGAGCTGTTGAGGTGGTGTCTGCCTGAGTGTGCCATTTAAATGTGGGTTAAACTCTTCAGCGTCAGTTTCCTCTGACCGACTGGCCACATTATCATCCATCTCCATGACAGCGTCACCTTCCTTCTTTGTAGTTTCACTTTTCTGATCTTCAGTCAGCAGCTCAGAAAATCCGAAAAGTGTGCGGCGATCATGAGAATTTGAATTTTCCCTTTCTTCAGGCATGCTGTCTTCAACCACCATCTTCTCTTCTTGTGCAGCCACACTGACAGCTTGGGCTGGAATCAGCGGAGGCGGCTCATCATGGTCAAAAAACTCAAAACCCTGAGACGCTACTTCTTCTGTGAGCACAGGAGGTTCTAGAACCAAAACAGAGGGTTTGTTTCTGTCATCTGTCATTACCAAAGACACAACAGACTGGACACTGTTGCTGGCGTCGCACAAGTCTGAAACTGACATCTTCAACATTTGTACTACTGGAACCTTCGGACTATATCTCAGGTCGAACACCTTATCACTACTGACCGCAGCTTCATCAGTGCTTAGTGCCCCTTCGTTCTCCATCTGTCGCAAAGCCTCAGAGAAGCTTGCCACTCTTCCTCGCATAGGTTCTGATGACAATTTTGAAGAGGAAGACTTGGTTGGTGTTTCTTGGATGGAGGTGCAACCACCAGCTGCTTCCTGATGTTCTGGTTTTTGGGACGACTGGGTCTCCTCAACTAGAGTCAGCGGAGAAATCTTTTTAGGCGAGGTGGCTGTCTCAAAAACAATTCCAGTCGTTTTCACAGGGGCATTTTCCTTGATTTTTTCATCCTGTTTGACAGCAGAAGCAGTTTTCGTCAACCACTTATCCAGGCTCACCAAGCCGGCGATTTTTTTAACATCTTTCTTTGCAGGTGAATGCTTGGGCGATATCTCCTGCCTGCAAGACCCTCTCATTCCAGATTTCAGTGGTGAAACATAAGTAGACACAAGTTCTTGACTTTGTGCTTTGGGAACCGATTCAAATGTAGAAGTGGAGTTGTCGCAAAGGCCTAAGGTCTCCTGACTGCGACTTCTGCGGGTTATAGTCAAAAGTAACCCATCTGAGTCACTGTCGTGTCTAGTGCCGCGGATCCTAGACAAACCCTGTCCAACAGATCTGAAAGGGCGGTGGAAAGGATCCTGCTCTTCAGCACTTGAGCCTTTGCTACTTTCTTCCAAGAAAGACCGCAAAGACAGGGATGAGGGTTTGAAGGACAGTTCTTTACTGCTGCTGAGTGTATCCACTAACTTCTCTGCGTTTCCTGCCAAAACGTTGGGTTCAGGCGCTGGCATGTCCAGTGACTTCACCTCACCATTTTTCTCCATGTCTTCAGAGGATGACTTTACTGATGCACTTCCATCAACGGATGGAGTCTTAGACAAGACGTTACTATGGTCACCATTTACAAAAATCTCGTTATCAGCACTTTGTTGTGATTTTAGTAGATGTGTGATGTCTGATGTTGGCTGGTCACCATTGGTACCACCTTCAACACGACTGCTGCGATGTCTAGAGCTTCTCCTCAATGCTGGAAAGTCTGCCTTGCTGTCATCTGCTGTGTCAGATGCCTGTAAAAAGGAAGAAAAATCAAATGCAAACCAGTACAAGAATAGAATACACAGTGTTTTATTGCCAAGTGAATCCACATGGGACAAACATGGTCAATGCTTCAGCACATTTTAAAGTATACACATTATTGAACACAGTCGATAACAAAACTTTTTTTTTTAAAAAGATACAAAGCAGATCTGTACAAAAGGGTCAATTAGTTGCCAGTCAGATCAATATAAACAAAAACATATTTTAAAAAATCTCAGATTACAAAAACATTAGGCACAAAACTTTGCAGTTCATACACAATAACACATAATAATAACAACACACTATTGGCAAACAAATAAAGCCACAATGTGTAGACAGTTTTAATCCATCATCACAACTGTGCTAATGTATGCACTCAATTTCTACCCTAAATAAAACACTTACAGTATTCTTCTGCACATCCTGGGACTGGCTGGAGGCAACAACTATTACATCAGATACAGGAGACTGCCCTGATGCTGACAACTGGCTGCTGCAATCACATACACGGTATAATCAGTTTCAAAACACATTGTAAACTTGTAACTATTCTCATTATAAATGCTGCTTTCATTCCCAATGGAGGCCTCATATCCATTTTTTTTCCTTTCTAGAGGTAAGAAACATCACACACACACAAGTTGATTCATAGGATTCATAAAGATTTAAAAGTCTAGATTTCCATGCCCACATTTTTTTCTCCAGGACCACTGAATCGCTCAAAACATACACACACCCTACCACCCCACCCCACATACATCCCATCTACTCCCCACAAACAAAAAATATTCCACGAATACCTCAAGGCCATTCATTTTATTTTTGCCTTTAGTTTCATATGTTGTTTGGCATCAATGTTCTTTAAATTCCAAAGGTTTTGATGCCCTTCTCACAAACGGTGCAGTAAGCCATAGAACTTGTTTGCTGCTAGCCAGCCCACTAACTCTTTGTTTATCAGCAATATCTTACTAAACAAGCACTTTCCTTTCATTTTCATAGAGGTTTCCACAATATGCTAATTCAGACCTGCCTACCCTCAGATGTGAGAATCAGTAACACCAACCCCCAAAATCAGTAACACGCAGAAATTTTCAGTAACCAATACCAGCGGTATTCCTTACTGTGCTATTGTCAAAGGATGTAGGTTCCGTCTGCAGCTGCACAGTTCAAATGTCAACGTTATTCCATGTACTGAGCAACGTGATAGCCGAAATATTTACCAACGAAGAAATAAAAGCCATGTGTTTGTGTATTTTCACATATTTTCTTTCTGTACTTTATATTTTCTTTTACTTCCCTGTTGTTTTCTTTAATAAATGTCATCTCACCAGCAGTCACAATTGTTCTTTCAAGTCATTTTCTTTCTTTACAAATGCCAAACATTACTGTTTTCCACCCTTCTCTTTCAGTGACTTGTAATAGGCACTTTTAAAGTCAATGAAGTCCTGTACATTGTAGCCTCTGTTCAGGGCGCATCCAGGCCTTCCTTTGTTGACCATCAAGGCCTCCAGAGTGTCATGTCCCATGCCTGCACGAAAATCTGTGGAATGTTTTCTCACCTGAGAAAAAACTCTCTCAGTGACCAAATCTACAAGCATGACTTCCGCACGTATCACATCGTGGTCATATTTTTCGTCAGTTTTTGATGAAGTGGATGCCGATGGAACGAAAAATCCTGATATCTTCGCACACTTTCTCGTCTCGATGTCTTTCTTTTCACTGTCTTGGTGGTTTTTTTTTATTCAGTGTGCCGCCTGCAGTCATCCGCACCCCCATGTGCAATGGAAAACTCACAATCACAAACAGTGCAGAAGCACGTATGTTTTTTCCCAGCTCTCAGCGTTGGAAACTTACAGCTGTATTCATCCCGAAATGACTGCTGTCTTTTCTGCTTCTTTATTCGGCTTTTTGGTTGAGTCTTTTCCCTGTCTACTTCTTCATCAGCCACAACTGTGTCCGCTTTCCGCTTCGCCATTGGAGACAAAATGGCTGAATGAGTACAGTAGTAATGTTCGATTGCGCATACGCGGTGATTTCTGTCCAATCAGCTTTAGCTTTGCAAACTATGGGCGATTTCTGTCCAATCAGCTTGAGCTTTGCAAAGGATTGCCTGCTACGGGAAGTTACATACAGGCGCCTGACTGTATTTATTAATCTTTTAATTTTATTTTTTTACTTCACCCATTTTTCCGTAGCGCTCGCGCATTTTGCGTATTTTCCGGAACGACTGACATTTTCCTCTAATTTCCGGGACAAAATACGGAAAATCGTAACAGTAGGCAGGTCTGCTAATTCAATCGCCAAACAAACAAGATGGCTCTGCAAAACCAATCAGAAGCTAAGAAAGTGATACCATGGACAAATAACTGACCAACCAGAGATTGCATTTTAAACACTCTAGGCTACATCTCACTCACTTCCTCTGCAAGCAGATGACAAACCAGAAAACAAACGATCAAAAAATGTTTTCCAACATTAAAATTTCCATGACTTTTCATGACTTTATTAGAATTTCCATAACTTTCCAGGCCTGGAAAACCAATTTTGAAATTCCATTTCTTTCCATGACCGTATGAACACGGTTTCATGATTTGAAAGTGTCAATGCTAAACTGTGAACATGAAGATTTTTTCCCCTGAATGTACAAGATTTTCCTACCACACTGTATAGAAAACATTGGAGTTTTCTACCAATAGAAATGCGAGCACTTTTCTAAATGAGCTATTCCATTACAACAGAACATGGGAAAACAAAGATATTCAGCCATGGCAAAAACTGAAAATCAGCATTATGTTATGACGTCCGCCACAATATGAGCAAAGTACTTACTCATGCTGGGTATTATCTGAAGAGAAGAGAGCAGTGAGAGATGTGTCTCGTGAGGCATCCAAGTTGTTGTACATGGCTGGCAGTATCCTTTTCAAACAAAACAGGTTATGTGTACAGTGAGATATTGGTATAAAATGATGCACTGAAAAGGATCAAAAAGAGAAATGATATTAAGAAATTCAAATAGAATAGAAATATAAATAATAACATATTTTGGACTACTTTGTAATAAAATATTTTGTTGCTCATCTCTCAAAGTTTTCATGTCTGAAAATGTTTCAAAACATTTAGTCTTCAAAAGAATTATGCCAGACAACAGTAGAAAAATACAACTACAGGGTAAAAGAACCGATATTTCAGAATGTTGTGTTTTCTCAGAACACATCTAAAATGTTGTAAAGTTCATCGCACGTAAGTGAAAAATAAGAAAGCAAAAGCTTTTTCTGTTAATACATGAATGTGTATGTAGTGTGCGTGTGTGTGTGTATGTATGTATCAGGGATGGGAATGACCAAGACTTGGAGGGGAGTACAAATAGCTGGGAGCCCACGGGGAGATTTTGCAGTTTTCAACGCAATTTTTACCACTTCTCAGCATAGAAATAAGTGAACAAATGGAATTAAAAATACAATTTAATCACTTTACTTTTGGCTCATGAAAACATACTTTACACAACCATGTTATCAAGACTCTTTTCTGTAGTAAAGATGCATTCTTGTACTATTAAAAAAAAATCACCAAATCATTTTGATATTATGGACGAAAATTTTATGTTGGTTCAGGAAGTTTTATTTTGTTTTTATTATATAGTACAAACCTTTAGAAGTTTAAACAATTTAAAAAGCCAAGAATAATACATTAAAAGCCTAAATTGTGTTTAAGAGTTATAACTTGGGACCTGTACACAATCAAGCGACATTAACCCAATTACAGACATAGTATTACTACTGCCGTACTGATGTACAAGATAACTACTAGTAGTAGGCCTAACTCACTCGATAATTAGACTAATTATGCAAAACGAAGACCTTGCGAAATGCACAGAAATAAACATAAGAGAAGAAAGAACATTGTTTTGCAAACAAAACTCACCCCTGGAGTTGACACAACTTCATAATTTAATGTTAAACGCATGTTCTAATCTGAATGCGTGTTTGCGAAGCCGTGACAACGAATGAAAACAACATGGCGGCGACTCGAAAGAGGCATAACCATTCGTCGTGTGGTCTTGAAGTTTCTATAACTTGAAAGGCTTTACTCTCAAAAAGTTTATTTTTTGTTGTTGTATTATTTGTTTTAGAAACAACCATTGTACATAGCCGTTCGAGACAGTAATCTGAAGCGGTAAATGCTTTCACTACATGCAGTGTAAAGTCAAGATGGCGGCAATCGCTAGCGCGCAAGAATGATAACTCTCTCGAGTGAACGGCAATCGACTAAAAGATGCGCGATCAGTTTATTTGCTTACGTTTTTCCAGGGGCGTACCGAAAAATTCAGGAGCGCATTTGAATTTTGTAAGGGGCGTATATACGCGAATTGGCGTACAATTCCCATGCCTGATGTATGTTGTGCGAGTGTATGTGAGTGCGTTTGTCAAAACAAACAGGTACCTCTTCTTTCTCATCATTTCTTTCTGATGCTCCGTCAGCACTCGTCTCTTATTTGGGGTGTTGGTGATTACAACAAAATCCTGGAGAAGATAAAAAACAAACTCAGCAAAGATAAAAGGTAAACTCGAGTCGAAAGTAAATAATATTCTGAGAAACATAACGCCCAGATGCTGGATCGATCCCACACCTGTCAGGCCCCATTGGTTTCTGGCCTGTGGACAAGGCAAGTTAATCCTGCCTTAGACCACTTGGCCACAAAAAGTATTAGGAAGAGACGCCCAAGTTTGATGTGGATTTGTTACATTGTATGCAGTGGTTACTTCTCTAGTGCCAAGGGAGAAACATAATAGATCTAGATCAATATATTTGTGTAAATAAACAAAAAAAAATCGTCTGAACAAATTTCACACCAAGGAGTTGGTAAAAACAATTGGCAGATTTTCCGTCAAAAACACAAAGTTGTTATGCCTGAATATCTTTAGACGATATGTTATAATCAAAAGGATCCCACATTCTGTCTTTATGGTAATTAACCCACTGCTTCAGAGTGAACATTTCTGTTCACGAGTCCACCATATCTTGATGGAGTCTAATGTAATATTTGCATGCTCGAGTGAAACGTCATGTACTGCTGACATACTCTATTTACCAAACATACCTTATCAGACATGAAGTCAACATGCAGCTTTTTACGAGCACTGGATCCCAACAGTGTTTTGGGTTGGATGCGTTTGACATTTGGGTTTGGAGAGTTTGGCTTTCTGGCAGGAGAGATGTCCTTGTTGAGGAAACTTCCACGCACACGTACTGGGGACACAGGCATAGGCATGCCTGGAATCATCGGCTCTGGAGCTTGAGAGTCCATCTGTAAAAACGGCTACAAACTTCAAGTTACTGTGAAACTAATACTAATTAGATTTGAAGTTTAGAATCCAAATAGAAGCAATTATTTTAGAGTAACAAAAGAAATCAAAGAGAAAATGGGCCAACAACTTGGCATTAAATCACAAGGTTTCAAAGATAAATTTCTCAGCTCTTGCACCTATCTTTATCTCAAGTATATTTACACTTGGAGCTTTGTGCATAGTTTAGCACTTTCATCAAAGTGTCAAAAAATAATTCCAAATGCATTCTCTCGTGTGAAAATTAACATGTAACAGCATCTCTGAACTATCTAGCAAGTAATGAAGCTAAGAGAGCTTCGCTATAGCATCTTCCTTCAATTCTCAGAACAGATGGATTTTCGTGTTGACAAACAAGGTATTACCTCGCTCAGCTGGCTGATTGGAGTTTCATCAATGACAGACACAGGCACATTAACATTGGTCCACCCTGGTAGTGATATTGTTGCCTTCTCCTTTATTGCGGCCAGCACAGGTCTGAAATAAAATAATTCAATAAAACAGCTGAAAACCAAATACAGGTGCTAGCATTTTCAGTTTTGTGTCCCTGTATGCAAATGTTGGAAATATGGAAGGCGACTAGTCATGATCGGGAGAGATTGTCCCCTTTAAGCTGCCATAGCGCTGTTTCATAATGAAAGCGAAAGTGGCGGATCGGTTGCGGCCCTTGGGTTCGGCTAGTTCCGGTTGAAGCAAGAAAGATGGAGGGTTATATAAATTATATTTCTCTTGTACAATCGTTCAAATTTTACTCAGGATGGCTGCTTGCCTAAACATTGATTGCTGATTTATTTGTTCAGTAGGCCTAATTCGTTTGTCAGTGACCTACATTCACGAGAAATTTGAAGTCTCTTTCTTTTTCTTTGCTTTAATTTTTTAATTGAGAAATTTTAATTTTGCAGTTTATCTAGAAGATAACATTATTATACAGACAGTAGAATAATTTTTGTTTTTAATTCAGTGAAGCAACTGCAATTATGTCTTATTATTTTCAGTCTTTCAGTTGTTATTGTTATTAGTTGTAGTAGTATTGTTATTATTATTATCATTATTACCATATATTAATTATTAGTTGTCTGTTGGTGCTGCTGTTGTATTATTATTATTAGTTGTAGTTGCATTGTTATTATTATTATTTTTATAATTATTAATTACTCTAATGATTACGATTATTATTAATATTATGATGATTATTTTGTATTATTACTCTTATTATTATAATGATTATGATTATGATGATTATTATTATTATTATTATTATTATGATCTAGGATGGATCTAAGGCATGGAAGAATGGGTGAGTGTTGTAGTTGTGTATACATATACTGTGTTGTTGTTGTTTGTAGATTATAGTCACACGACACTTTCGCATATAGGTGACTACTGGACCGATTTATACTGACACCAGCGGGCCAGTTGTTGGTAAAGGGGAAAATAATATGATCACACGTTGACCAATCCGGGATTCGAACCAGCGACCTTTCGGTTACTAGCAAGACGCTCTTACCAACTGAGCTACCCGGCCCCTCATTTATACTGTGGAATAATTATCTGTGTGTTAAATGTGTACGCATGGGTATGTGGCTGGTTATCTGTTTATGCATGTGTGTTAGTGTTTATAGATTTGTATTTTGGTATGGAAGTTGTTTTTGATAGTATATCAAATGTATCAATATTGTATGTCCATGTTTGTAATAATTTTGATGTTGTTATCTCCTTCCTTATTGCACTGCTAAACAAATATCCATGCCTTGTGTTTGGACAATAAAGAATCTTGAATCTTGAATCTTATTTTACATTGTTGTAATCTTTCCGAATCAGTCGCAAACGTTGTTCCCACAGTCGTTTCAGTGTTTTGTTAGCTGGTAATGTGTGTAACTTGACAATGCGCCCTTCAATTACTTTTCCTGCGAAATTAGGGCAGCAAACGCAATACTGTTTTTCTCCGCCACAAGTCTTCCGTCTACGTGCGGCCATGCTTAATACTCAACCGGAACTAGCCGGTGTCCTTGGCATAGGTGAAGGCAAGGACGGATAACTCTATCTGCACTAGTTTTGCAACAGCGCTATAGGGAGTTGTTGCCTTATTCTCAGTCTGGACTTGGGTGGTTCCTGCTGTGCAAACTCCTGGAATGTGTGCTTGAACCCTTGGATTATGCAGGGCAATGGAACAAACTCCATCTGGCATTTAAAAAAAAAAAAAGTTTCTTTGCAAGACAGAAAACATGTTGCTAGTACACCCGATTGCCAGCTATTAGTGCCACTACACTCTTTACAGGTCACTGCCACAAACCTGCATAAAATGTCAGCCGGAAATTTAGCCCTGTTCACCCTCAAAAGAAGAAGACGATGGGCCAGACGGGGAGAACATATGTCGTGTTGCCTTATCCTGCATAATCTAAGGGTTCAAGCACACACCCAAGGACTCTGCACAGCAGGA
This sequence comes from Oncomelania hupensis, assembly GCA_036898135.1. NCBI lineage: Eukaryota > Metazoa > Mollusca > Gastropoda > Littorinimorpha > Pomatiopsidae > Oncomelania > Oncomelania hupensis. Next base: position 112,891,920 of record CM072511.1, read on the forward strand.
GCCACCCAAGGCCAGACGGACGACAAGAGAACAAACTCCCTCTGGCAGCCTCAGACATGAGATTCCAAAAAGTTGAAAAAGTCTGAAATGTTGGCAGGGGTCTGGGGGCCGCCGTAGGCCCCCAGTGGGGTCCAGGGGCAACGCCCTTGGTGGGGGTGAGGGGTCGAAGCCCCCTCGAGCTGAAGGTTTTTCAATTATGTGTCGATCATGTGTCGATCATAGTTCATTAGTTGGCTTAAAACACAACTTCTATTGAGCTTTTGACATAGAAACTAAAGGGGACATTTTTGTTTACCTTTTATCAGTTGACTGTTGTTAAAACCCACCCACATTCCACAAAAAAATCTTAGCATCCATCCCAGGGGCGGATCAGTTAGGTTTTGGGGGGGGGTTTCCAAAATTCTATTAAAGGGACTTACTCGGTAAATGTTAATGATGGTCAAGAAACGCTTCAGATCAAGCATCAACATTGGCAGGACACGCACTTTTCGAGCAGACATCGGAAGTGACCACAATCTTGTGATGATGTCTTTCCGACTTCACTTGAAGAGAGTAAACATAGCAAAGTGCACTAGACTAAAGTTCGACCTGGACAAACTGCAAGACCCGGAGGTGACAGAAATATTTTAGGCCACAATTGGAGGGAAATTTGCACCACTGCTCATTTTAAGAGCTGGTGAAGTAGATGTTAACACCATGACCACCACCTTCAACTTAGCTGTGACAGATGCCTCCATGGAAATCCTTGGAAAGCACCGGTCAAAGAAGAAGCTGTGGATCACACCTGAACTTTTGGACCTGTGTGATAAACGAAGAGATGAAAAAGAAAAGGAACACCTGACAGGGAGCTGATGCCTACCAAAAAATCAACAATGACATCCGAAAAGGCATGCGCACAGCAAAGGAGAACTGGACAGAAGCTCAATGCCAGGAAATAGATAACAGTCTGAACAAAAACAACAGCAAGAAGGCCTACCAGACTGTGAAGCCGCTGACAAGTGTTAAACAGCCCAAGGTCTCCACGATCCAAAGCAAGTGGCTTATGCCTTACAGAAGAACAACAAGTCTTGGACAGATGGACAGAGTACTGCTCTGACCTTTACAACCACAAACCAAACGGAGACCCATCAGTTCTAGCATGTCCAGAGAACAGAGAAGAAGAAGAAATCCTCCCAATTCTCACAGCAGTGCAATCGCTGAAGAAGGGGAAGTCAGCGGGAGTGGACAACATACCCGCGGAACTGCTTCAAGCAGGAGGAGAAGCGATGATCGACGCACTCACCATTATGTGTAACAAGATGTGGCAGAGTGGGGAGTGGCCTTCACCATGGACATCACATGTCATCACTCTTTCCAAAAAAGGTAACCTTCAGGAATGTGAAAATTACCGCACCATCAGCCTCATCAGCCATCCCAGCAAGGTCCTCCTGAAATATAATACTCAACAGGTTGAAACCCCAAGCTGAAAAAATCATAGCCGAAAAGCAAGCAGGATTTAGGGCAGCGCGAAGTACCACTGAACAGATTTTCAACCTCAGAATAATCTGCGAGAAATATCTACAGCACCAACATCTATATCATGTGTTCGTAGACATCAAAAAGGCGTTTGACCGAGTCTGGCATGCAGCTCTGTGGGCAACCATGAGAGTGTACAACATCAGCCCTAAAATTGTTGAAGTAATCAAAAGCCTGTATGACAAGGCTACCAGTGCAGTCCTCCACAATAGCACCATCGGAAACTGGTTCAGAACAACAATCGGTGTGCGTCAGGGATGCCTACTCTCTCCAACACTCTTCAACATCTTCCTAGAGCGCATCATGTGAGATGCCCTTGCAGACCACGAAGGCACAGTCAGCATAGGGGGAAGAGCAATCTCCAACCTTCGTTTTGCGGATGACATTGATGGATTGGCTGGAGAAGAACAAGAACTTGAACAGCTGGTACAGAGGCTTGACACCACTTCCAGAGCTTATGGAATGGAAATAAGTGCAGAGAAGACCAAAATGATGACCAACAACACCCATGGCACCAACACGGACATCAAAGTCCAAGGCCAATCCCTCAACACAGTGCATAGCTTCAAATATTTATTAGCCATTGTATCAGACAATGGGTCCCGACAGGAAGTCCTCTCCAGGATCGCACGAACAACTGCTACCCTGGCGAGGTTGAAGACAATTTGGAAAGACAGGGCCATCAGTCTACATTCCAAGGTAAGGCTGCTGCGCTCCTTTGTCATCTCCATCTTCCTATATGCTTGCGAAACATGGACCCTCACAGCAGATCTCCAACGAAGAATACAAAGCATGGAGATGAGGTGCTTCAGAAGACTTCTGGGCATTTCCTATACCCAGAACATCACCAACGACGAAGTCCGACAAACCATCACACAAGCCATTGGACAACACGATGACGTGCTCACAATGGTGAAAAAACGGAAACTCCGATGGTATGGCCATGTCACCAGATCATCAGGTCTTGCAAAGACCATCCTGCAAGGCACAGTGCAAGGAGGTAGAAGAAGAGGGAGACCGAAAAACAGGTGGGATGACAACATTCGAGACTGGAATCAAGACCCCATCGACCGGCAGATTGCCAGGCGGAACTGGCGCTGGGTGGGACACACTTTGCGGAAACCCCAACGGGACATCACACGGCAGGCCCTACAGTGGAATCCTCAGGGGAAGAGGAAGGTTGGTCGTCCCAAGAAGACCTGGAGGCGTTCCTGTGAGGAGGAGATGAAGAGCTGCAACCTGTCATGGGGTGAACTGAAAAAGGCTGCCCAGAACCGAGTGCGCTGGAGAACTGTTGTGGAGGCCCTTTGTTCCACGCGGAATTCAAGGAATTAAGCAAGTAAGCAAGAAACAATCAGGGTTGCTGAGGACAGGGAAAGATCGAGTACGTTGGTTAAACGATCATCTGTGGTGCCCCTTCGACCTCCGAGTTATGGGATATGATACGATAGGATAGGATATGTTATTTACTTTTAAGATTAAATTTTCAAAATAATAATTACCTCCTTTGCTCCCAAAATATGTACTGAGCTTTGCCACACCTTTCGAATCGGAGGGCTTCAACGACGGCGTTCGCGGCAGTTTGAAGCGCTGGGTTGCCCACACTATGACTTTTTCAGCATGCGAGGTACTTTTAAAATGACCAAGCCAAAATCTACCTACCACCAAAATGCAAAACATATATATAGTCATATAATAGGCTGACGTCAATTTTTTTTAATGCTAGCGATCTGAGTCACACTGCCTTCACGATGGACCGATCGATCGCGATCGACGTATTGGGCACTCCTGTCGTAATCCATTATATTATCCAATAGGAATATCGTTTCCTTTCTTTTCATTTCTTCCGCTCGTGGCGCCCCCCCCCCCCCTCCCTCCTAAAAAATAAACAAAAACTAAAACTAAAAATAAATAAAATATAAATAAATAAATAAATAAATAAATAAATAAATAAATAGAATGTCGACGAAGACGGGAAATATCAGCTTTGCTCTTTGTGGAGCACGAAAGACGGTGTTTGTCTGGAGATTGTTTAGAATGATTGCAATGATTGAAGTTTTTTAGGGAGAAGATTGCGAGGGCTTGCATATTGTGGGAAAAGTCAAATACTCGTACCCAAAAAATAAAAATAAATAAATAAATAAATAAATAAATAAATAAATAAATAAATAAATATATTATAATTTATTTATTTATTTATTTTTATTTTTTTTATTTTTTGTTTTTATAATTTTATATATATCTATAATAAAGTGATTTTTTTCTCTCTCTTTCTCTCTCTCCTTCTTCTTCTTCTTCTTTTTTTTTCCTTTTTTTTTTTTTTTTTGGGCTGGGGGGGGGTTTCCGGAAACCCCGGAAACCCCCCCCTCGTCCGCCCCTGCATCCCAAAAGCGAAAGTGACACGCTTGAATTCGTTCTTGAGAACGGATGGACATTGATAGTTTAAACCGAAACTCGTTTACTACAGACGGAAGTTATAGTTTCGGTAAACAAATGGCACTTCCGTGAAGCAATTGTGAAAAAAAGTCAACTCGCAACTCCACTTCCTTTTTCCCCTTAGGCAGCACCAACGTTGTTTTAACTGTAGCCTCAAGCCACAAAGGACTCCACTTGTTTTTCAGTCCTTTATCAATCTCCACCGCAAGGGCAAATTCTTCTTTTTTCAACTTTCTGATCATTTTGACATGTGCTTTGCCACTGATCAAAATGGCGTCGATCGGCGAGTCTCGGAAACTATCGGCAATCTTCGACGCGACAAACAGTGGAATTTTCCATATTAGTGAGGCACTGTAAGGGATACAATTATAATCATCGTTTGAAGCTTTGAAGCATCTTTCTCAATCGACCCTTATAGGGCCTCACAAAAGTTTTCTCTTTCCCGGTCAGGGTTACATTCAAAGTAAAACTATGCCCGTCTCAGTAATCACTTTAATGCAGTTTTGTCATCGTTGACGCCGTGATTCAGTGGAGTGAATGCCCGCTTGTGTTAATGGTTTTGTCTTCCTTTGAGTTTGAGACTCAGCGATGTCAGCCCTAAATCTTTTAACTCTTACCCCCCCCCCCCCCCCAATTTTCTCACCGGATTTGGATTGATCTTAAAAATGACCCTGGCGACCTCTGAAAAATCGGATTTCCGCCAAAAGTCGGAAGAATCTCATGTCTGCAGCCTAAAGGGGGACAATCTCTGACTAGTCGCCTCCCACTCTGCCACACAAACATGCACTAAATTGTATTCAAGCCTATAATTAGTGTCACCCTTGAAACTAAAACAACTGTGTACAATTTCTTTTAACTTTATTAGCTGCTACATACCTCAAAACAATCAGGTATGACAGCACATGTGACATTGGCTAATCCACAAATCGGCAGGATGAGAACTTCACAGCAACAGCAAAAGAAAAAGATTCTAGAAGGGCAAAAAGCCCATGTTGACTCACATGCTCTTATAAAATGAGTGCCCAGAAGAAAAAAAATGTAATCGAAACGGTGGCATTAAAATGCAAAGTAAAGACTGAACTTTTGATGCTCTGACTTTGAGATGACCTCTTGACTTCCGGCTCCAAATACTCATGTACAATCCTATAATCTACAGCAAAAGTTAATATGCCCAAAAAGGAAACCATAGGATGACCTTGACCTTTAGTGACATTGACCTTTGGATGACCTCTCATGCTCAAGTATGATCAAATAACCCAATGTTGTTGCATATAAAGAGACACTCTACTGTAAGATTACCATTTTTTAAAGGCTTAAAAATGACAGTGACCTTCAAGATCAACACAAAAATGACAGATCTATTATCTCTAAATACAAGTTTTGACTTTATATTTCTCATAGTTTAAGTTTCAGGTCACTTCAAAGTACCTATATGAACTGACTTTGAACAGCTCCAGTGACCTTCACCTTGGAGCAAGGTTGACCAAATTTGCAAAGAATGTGTGTCTCACTGAGGTCTATGATGCGTAAAAGAATAAAAACTCCAATATTAATAACTTAGTAAAAAAGTGAAATTTTGTTAAAAATTTTCATTTTTTGACTAACATTTGCTGACCATGTGACCTTGAAGTGAAGTCATTCATTTCACTGATCATTTTTGAAATCTCATGGGTATACACCACCCTACCCAGTTTGGTTGCAACACATGAAAAATAGATTGAGTACTTAGCAACTTTAAAGTTTTGCACAAAACGGACGGACAGCGGACAGACATACAAAAATCTTTTCTGTGGATATCATTTTTGGACTACTTAGGACTCATCTTGCCCAGACTTACACAAATCTGGAAAATTTGATTTTGGGGTGAGTGCATAGACTCACATTGGTATGCATGACAGCCAAAAAGCACAGCTTACTGCAGTTCATCAGGATATCTCAGTGTGGTGGCTTGACCAAAGGTTGCATCCCAAAACTGCAACGACTGTGCAACGACATTACGGCGAGAGTGGGTAAAGGTTGCTTGCAGCAATGGTGACAAATCACCCAAAAGGTCGGAGTCATAGCAACCCTTGTAGCGGTTTTGCAACAAATTGCATGCCTCCTGCCACAGTTTCTCCACCTGCAACATTCAATCATTTTCACATAATTGATTAATAAGTCAATCAATGCCCGAATCAACCAATCTTTTGGAATGATTGGGTTAAAAGTGTAAGACAAAATTCTGAAGACAATAATCTGCCTCATTTTTTGAGCAACAAGAGGGCAATTAATTAAAATGGAAATGAACTTGCTAGTAATTCCAGCTCTCACCTCGGAAATGCGCAATATTCATAAATACACTTAATAATAAAAATAATAATTTAAAAATAAAATAACTAATATAGTACACATTTCCCAGGGTTAAATGAGAAGCATGAAACCAACCAAACTCTTCTTATCCTCTTATTAATACCTTTTGCAGGAAAGCAGGACAGAAGACTTTTACAGGCTTTTTGTGGCTTGAAACAGTGAATAAACCAGCCAGCGGCTTTGCCAGTTTTTCCATTAAAGGACGAATAAGGCTGGACAAATGCAGGTGAGTTACGAGATAGGATGCTGTCTCTACAACCAAATTGCACATGTTGCTGAGGATGGCTGTAGATTCATTGGTCTGAAACATGATTGATCAACACAGAGTTAACGAACTGCCCTGCTCTACTTTATTTTCTCAATTATTTTTACACATAGGTGAGGGGCATTTCGGGGTGGTAAATTAGTAATTCTCCGGCAAACACACATTTTTTCCAAATGCTAGTTCATGTTGCTCGTTTTATCCCTGCATCCCAGTCTTAGTGCTGAATTACCTCCCTTTCACAGCTTCCTGAAGTGCAAAATGTCCTTGTACAATAAATATGCAGCAGTTCATTATCACGTTTGCTTCCTTTTGTGAGACAGTGTGAGAATAAATCTAACATTTTATTTCCGCAAATCTTATTTATCATTGTAGTTGTAGCTTTTGGTGTTCTAACAACAATCTTTTTTTTTTTAAACTGTAATGACCTATAAAAGTAAACTAATTGCAATGGCTTGGTAGCAATAATACATTGACAACGTATGAAGTAGCAAGGTATTACATTACATGACTAATTTGATGAAGTACATTACCGGTCCAAAAAGCTTGTAGGTACCTGCTTTTCAGCGCCACCTGCTGGAGAATCATCTACTTTCATCAGATCTAGGGCCCAGCCCACAAGACGTCCAAACAAAATGACGAAGGTGTGGATGTTGCCTAGGGTCTTCACATGTGAGATGCGGCGCAATTTCTTGGATGCAGAACTGGGTTCAGCAAGGCTGAGCATGAAAGGATTGGCGGTGGCCAGGGAGGAGAAGTCGACTGTTTCTACCATCACATGACACATGTCCAAAATGCTCTCCAAGGTTGCTCCATCCTGGAATAAAGAAATCGGCACAAAGGTGTCAGAATTGCAATCTGAACAGGATCTGATTTTCAAGACAGAAAGCGGGGTCTCAAAATAAAATTAAACTTACCCCAAAAAAAAGTTTAACAATTGCAAATGGTAATTACTAAAACTTCTGCATGAACAGCCAAGGAAACAATTCTTTTCACAAATAAAAATGTTTCAAAAAATCTACACATGAGTTAATTTCAAAGTAACATGTTTATAAAAAGCAACCATAATTAAAAAATGCATTTCACATTGGAACACCAAAATCATTCAGCCAGCTGCATGCCAGAATATTATAAAACTTTCACATCAAAAAGCAAACCGCATTAACTTCAGACACTACACTGACAACAATACCTGTCTACATCAACACTGATACCAGACTCAAACTGTTCTCCCAGACATACTTTTTTGAAGCTTTCCTTGGAGACCACCTCAAGTATTTTCTGGGATATTTCCTCGAGACACGCATTGGCCTCAGCATTGGTCACAAGAGCTGCCAGACGGGCGAACGTTTGGTACAGTTCTGTCCATGTCCTCATTGCAGTCTTCTGCACTGGCTGCAACATTAATGAAAATCACAGTTATTACTTGCTTTTCAGCATATATTAACAACAATAATCAGTACCTGAGTGCTGCTTTATCCTGGTGCTGTGGAGGTTGGCACAGTGTAACGAACTGCAATACTGCATGTGCTACAAAGAAGGGAGATGCACAATTAGGTTGACAAATCAATTGCAACTTATGTTGCTTTCATTATGCCTCTTTTGTGCCAATCAGCACTTCTGGGAATCAATGGATAATCACTCACAATTCAATCTCTCTTACATACATGTATACTATACTAATACATATCAACTCACCGACTCCACTCTGGCAGCCAAACTGTGCTTGATGGGCAACAAAAGGACAGTGTACATGCAGTCAAAGTTGTACTCCAGTGAGTCTCCCTGGTTCACCTCATTCGTCTGCAACAGCAAAATATAGATACAATTCAATTCAATCATTTATTTTAACATCTGTTCACCTTTCCTTGATTTTAGACCCTATGCAATAAATACAGATACAGTGCTAGAAATTTACTTTTTTTTTTACAAGGGTGCCCTTTGGGTGCCTAACTTGAAACTTTTGGGTGCCCAAACATTTTTTTGAGTGCCCAAAGACAAATAACTTGAAATACACGAGTGACCTACTAGGAGATTCCTTCCAGATAAAGTTAACCAAACAGTTACAAAATGACAAAAATAAAATGCCAAACCAATAATGTGGTTTTGGTTGTATAAAAAAAACACGTTATTAGTTGACACTTAAAACAGAAAAAAAAAGTGTAAAAATATCAGAGTAACAATACAAACAATAACAAATGCTCAATGCTCAATTGGTTTAACAGACATGGACATTAATAAAATGAAAAAGCAATGCCAAATAAAACCAGACACTTTTTTTTCTGCTTTTGCATGTGCCATGGAAAATCCTTCTTCCATGCCAAGATATTTTCTTTTTCTACCCTCTCTGTAGTTTTTCTTTGGTTTCTTTTCCAGTACTTGGTCACCTTCTTGCGAAGTTGATGGACGTTTTTTGACATCTTTACTCGACAGGCTTGTTTCCGAGTAACTTCCTGTTTTGTTTTGCAGACATGAGATAGCAAATGACTCCCTCATTGGTCATTGAATACATTACTGGCCAATCAGAAACCTCGTTTTTCACACATAAAGCAAGACTATTCCCAACCCATAAAAAGTGAATGGAGAAAATAATAAATCGATGTGCAACGGATTATTTCTGTGGCTGTCATTCTGAAGTTTTCCTCCGATCTTTAATTACGATTTTGACTATTCAAAGGGATTGTAAAGAGTTAACTTTCTTTTAGGATTTTACACGCGCCCACTGTTTTAGGATTTTACACGCGCCCACTGCGAGCACTGTCAACTAAGATCTGGGTGCCAAAACAGGAAGGAAGGCTCCCCAGGCGTTCGGGCACATGCCAAATTCTAACGTACAAAAATGACAACATCTGTACTTTGTGCATGTACTATGTGGCAGGAAATTCACTTCTATTATTACAACTATCATTAATTAACAGAACTATTATTACAACTATCATTGACAGAACCAACATTAAAATCCTCATTTCTAAATTAGTTTTACATTGGACAATTTGTAGGGAACTTTATGTACGAAGAATTTATGCCTCCTGTCCAAAAATAAAGTCAAGATCTAGAAGGATACCAATTCCTAAAATCAAAGCATTCACCGCTGTGTAAATCATAAAACTGTCCATAGCAATATTACAAACCTCAACAATGTGTTCCCGTAGCCTGTTAGCAATCATGCTCCAGAGGCGCCACAACTCATCAGCACTGGGGAGAAACTGTGAGTTGCAGTCAAGGAGGTTACAAACGTGATTGCAGAACACCAGCATGTTCATCAGGAGACTGTTGCCACATGACATCAGTGTTGAGAAAACCGTCATGAAGCTGCAACACAATGTTATCATTTGTCAGCCAAACCAACTGGAAGAAGTATTCCAGAGACAACCCTCTATAGCATCCAAAACTTACGGCAATGTTAATTTTTGTAAATTTTGATGGAAAATGTGTGGATCAAGGAGGCAACAGTTCTCTTTGTAACAATGTCAGCTATTTCATGCTTTTAACAATACCAGAGGAAGTAACTGTGACTTTAATTTTAGACACATTCAGAACAAATTCTGACAATTTTTGACAAACACAGAACATAAAAAAAAGACAAGCCAAAAGCTACAGGAGATAAAACACTCCACATCATTAAAATTTAAGGAGTTATTAATGACATATTGGTACACTATAGTGCAAAGTTGGAAATGTTTAAAGTGTATACTACCTGATTTAGATGGGGGCATAAATTACCATATTCTTTGTCGAAGTAGATGACACCATTTTGATTTTGCTCTTACCTAACTGATCACTTCCAATCTGTTTGCATCAACAACCACCTCTCTCAACCGTCCAGATTTGCCTTCGGTGTTCCTCAGGGGTCAATTCTAGGCTCTGTTCTTTTCATCCTTTACACATCTCCTCTGTCTCACATCATCCAAAACCATGACTCTCTTTCCACCATTTCTACGCAGACGACACACAGCTGAAAAACAGTGACACTCCTCAAAACCTTTCATCAATTCTGACCAAAACTTCTGAATGCTTTGAAGATGTTTTTAACTGGATGACAGTCAACAAGCTCCAACTCAATGCAAAAAAAACTGAAGTTATGCTCACAGGTACCAAACACAACCTGTCTTCTTCGTCTGTAGACACTGTCACTCTTGGCAAAACCACTCTTCCTATGTCATCTTCTGTCAAAAACCTTGATTTCGTTCTTGACAACATCCTCTGCATGTCAGAATTCATCCGCAAAACCTGTCAAACATGCAACTTTCATCTCCGTAGAATAGGCCTTGTCCGCAAATATCTGACCACTGATGCTACTGTCGAACTCATTTCCTCTCTTGTTTTGTCACGCTTAGACTACTGTAACTCTCTCCTGGCTGGACTTCCTTCTTCTTCTATTCATATGCTCCAACGTGTTCAGAACTCAGCTGCACGTCTGGTTCTCAAAAAGAAAAATATCTGATCATATCACTCCCCTTATACATTCACTCCACTGGCTTCCAGTGTCTCATTGAATTATCTAAAAAATCGCTACTTTCTGTTACAAGTGCGTCCATGGCTTAGCCCCTTCCTACCTCACCCAGAACATTCAATTCTATAAGCCTTCTAGAAATCTTCGTTCTTCCTCTGACACCCTCATACTTCACATACCCCGCTACAAACTCTCTTCTGCTGGCCGTCGATCTTTCTCTGTGCTTGGCCCTTCAACTTGGAACTCTCTTCCCCCCTCTCTTCACAGCTCTCCAAACATAGCTACTTTCAAATCCAACTTGAAAACTCACCTCTTCCTTAAATGTTTCTGATCTTGCCTCCCATCGTCTCCCCTTCTTGGCTCTCCCTCCTTCGTCTCTTATTCGTTAGCAAGTGTATGATTTTATTTTGTATGAAGCCAGATGTTTAAAATGAATGTGTGAGTACTGCGCTTTGAACTGATATTGTTCCTGAGGAAAAAGCGCTATATAAATATCCTTACTATTATTATTATTATTATTAATTAAACTCTGCTGCGTCATTCTACAGCTGAAGAACTGAAAATAGCGCTATGAAACAGAGGGCAATAGAACACATTTGAAAGCTAGAACTTTAGTTTCGGAAGAAATCTGACTTCGTTGAAAAAGAAAAGGTGGTCAGAGTTAAAAACTGTGATTGCAGTGGTTCATGATGGCGGTGCATAGTAGGGAGTGAGTAAACGGAAGTTTCAATTGCACACAAATAAATAAATGAACGAACTAAAATCAAAGCTAAAGTTCATTCTAAATCTACTCACTTTTCTTGATTGTCACTGTGTCTCAGCAGGTTTGGGGTCAAGAGGACCTCAAACAGAAACTGTGCTGGACAGCCCTGAAAGAGAAAAAAACATAACAATTATGCACAGGAAGGATCGGAAAAATTACAATTTGGTGGCGTGTACATGCATTACTGCACGCAATGAAGTCAATAATACAAAAAAGTAACTCCCAGCACTAAATATTTTTTAATGATTCTTGAATTTTTATTTCTTAAAAATCTATTGCAGAGAAAATACTTGAAATTGTGTGAGCTTAAAGAATAAATGTCTACTTTATTTGCATCAACATGGAGTTTTTAAAAGACAATAATCTTTTTTCAACCTGTCGAGTATTATTTTCAGAAGGATCTTGTAGGGATGGCTGATGAATCTGATGGTGCAGTAATTTTCACACTCCTGAAGGTTACCCTGTTGGGAAGAGTGATGACAAGCAACTGGGTCCATGGTGTAGGCCTTTCCCCACACTGCCAGATCTTGTTACAGATAATGGTGAGGGTGTCCATCATCATTTCTCCTCTTGCTTGAAAAAATTCTGCTGGTATGTTCCCGCTGACTTCCCCTTCTTCAGCGACTGCACTGCTGCCTCAACTTCTTCTAGGAGAATTGGGAGATATCTACTACTTCTCTGTTCTGGGGACATGCTAGAACTGATGGGTCTCCGTTTGGTGTGTGGTTGTAAAGGTCAGAGCAGTACTTTGTCCATCTATCCAAGACTTCTTGTTCTTCTGTAAGGCATATGCCAGACTTGCATTGGATAGCGGAGACCTTGGGCTGTTTACCACTTGTCAACTGCTGAACAAATCATAGCTGAAGAGCAAGCAGGATTCAGGGCAGGGCGAAGTGTAAATGAACAGATTTTCAACCTCAGAATAATCTGCAAAAAATATCTACAGCACCAACAACATCAATATCATGTGCTTGTAGACTTAAAGAAAGCGCTTGACCGAGTCTGGCAAGCAGCTCTGTGGGCAACCATGAGAGTGTACAACATCAGTCCTAACATTATTGAAGTCATCAAAAGCCTGTATGGCAAGGCTACCAGTGTAGTCCTCCACAACAGTTCTGATCGGCCCGCTGTTCTAAGGTTTTACACCTCAATCAGCCACCCTTTGTCCGTTTTTTGCTTGCTTGTCTCATGTCCGTTTCGTTGTTATTGCTTCTGGCCATATTCATTTCCAATCGGATAAATAAAGGTGTTATGAGTTATTGTCGAACATTGCGTATTGCCAAGCCGACGACACATGCATCTGCAGAGAGAGTTAGAGTAACTCACCTTGTTGCGAATGGCAATAACTCTTTTCGTTTTCAAAATTCTGCCGAAAAAGAAACAGAAACGTACCAGTGGCCAACGCTTCTTCTCGTTTGGTGTTGGAAAGAAATCAAAATGATGGCCGAAAGATTTTCAAAATGTCCTAAAGGTTCGTGACTGAATCGGCCAAATGGCCTATGCTGAAAATGTCTAGTAACATCACTGCCATTGTCATCTCCATCTTCCTATACGCCTGCGCAACAGGGACCCTCACAGCAGACCTACAATGAAGAATACAAAACGTGGAGATGAAGTGCTACAGAAGACTTCTGTGCATTTCCTATACACAGCACATCACCAATGACAAAGTCCGACAGACCATCACACAAGCCATTGGACAACACGATAAAATGCTCACAGTGGTGAAGAAACTGAAACTCCGATGGTATGGCCACGTCAGCAGAGCATCATGCCTTGCAAAACCCATCTTGCAAGGTACAGTGCAACGAAGAAGAGGTAGACACAAAAAGAGGTGCGAGAACAATATTCGAGAATGTACTGGCGTCCGAGTTATGAAAAAAGTGTAGATAACAGTATCTAGTACAGTTGACTTTGGATCATTTACTTGTGGACCTCAATAGGCGACCTCATAGGGTCATGTCAAATGGGTTCTAAGCAAAAGCTGTTCCCTGTGAAACTTTGTCTGTTTGACATGAATCTGTAATGTAAATGAAAGTCGACATAGCTGATTAAAAAAAAAAAAAGATAACAAGCGGAATTATTAATGCGAATCAGATTTGATTCCAGCAACAGAAGGCCAGAATCACTTACACTGACTGTCTCAGACCTCCTGACACTGTATGCAGTAGAAGACAGAACTTTAGATGGAAAGCTGCAGATCATCTGGAATAGTTTCTGAAAGAAACAGAACACATTCTTTGTCAGAAAAAACATGATAAGTTTTATTACAAAAAGTATTTCATTAACTATTTCTTTGATTAACAGCAGCAATTTTATTACCAAACATTTATTTTTAAACACACAAGTCAGTTGTATACTAACACTGGTAGTTCTGCAGTGAACAAAATAGATTCATACCATCACAAAGGTAGTTGGAAGTTGCTGCTGAGAAATCACCAGGTTTTGGAACTGTGTCAACATCAAGGTCAAGGCGGCATGTCGCCCCGTCCCTGAACTTGTGGTTTCCAGTGCTGTGCACATGTGAGCTGTTGCGCACCTCCAGGTATACAGCAGCAGAAGCTCTAAAATAAAAATATATGATAAAAGTTTACTTCTCTCTTCGGGATCTAATCCTCTGACCGACAGCTTTAGCATCCACACAAAACTGCATCAACAATCTTAAAGAATTACAACTGTCATTTAAGATTCAAACTGCTTAAAAGCCACATCTACTCTTCAAGATTCAACCTGTTTATCCCGTTTACACTTGTTTTAGTTCGCCACTAGAAGAAAAGTAACTCACCATTGCTTCGGAATTCGACTGTTTTGGTGAAGTCAAACAAAGTGGAAATCAAGACTGAGGAGTTCTTCAGAAATAAGCCTGGTGTCATATTGAAATCTGCTTTCAAAGGCTCTTTGAAAACACACAAAAACATAACAATGAAAACTACATTCAAGCTAAATAATGAACAGTTCATAGGCTACCTTGTACATGCATATTACAAATAAAGTTACAAGCCAAGAGTTTCATCATGACTGAATTCTGAATTAACTAATAAACCGGTAAAAGGAGAAATACTACAGAAATAATTAACTTTGAAGGGATTGGTTTAAAAACAAAAAGATGAGAAAGAAGAGCTGCAATGCATGGTCGATTCATAACTGACCCAGTGTGAACTGGATAGAGGCACTGGGAGGTTTGTTGGGTTCTCGCAACAGATGGGCCAGTATCTCCAAACCACAGCGTTGAATTTCTGGAAAAGTACTCCAAGTCTTGACTTCACTGCTGCTTATGTTGAAATGCGATGGAGATCTTAGTGTTGTCAGTGGGACTGGATAGAACAAAAATGTTAAAAAAAATTGTTATGCAAGAATAAATCATATATAGACAAATTTAATAATCACATTCACACACAAGAGAAATTGTTAATGGAGTTATCAGCTTTCAACTGGTGTAAATATATCAAAAGCTAGGTCACTACAGTATAAAAGAAGAAAGTTCATAATTTAACACACAAACCAGAAAAATTCCAAAATAATTGAAAACAATAATGAAATAAACTTGTACTGACTTCTCCTTGGTGTGTTAGGAGTGGTGGGCATGGTCTCAATGCTAGCGGTCTGTAATTTAGGATAGCCCAGACAAAACTGTAGCAGCAGCTTCAGAACCTGTGGGCACAACTGCTCTGTGCAACAATTAGGCAATACACATTTTGCGCAACACAGGTCAAGTTTCAACATATTAGATATGGCAATGTAGACAGCAGTTATGTTTTCTAAAAATACATTGCATACATATATTTTCTGTATTGTGATTGCTTCAAAATCAGAAAATAATTTGTTACAAAAATTTCGCTTACAAGATCAGACCTACAGTAGACTAATCTAGTTTGTTAGCATGAATATCTATCAAAGCCTAAACAGCCCAAGTACGTGTAAATACCAACTATCTTAATTGGCAGCACATAAAGTTCAGATATGAATACTTCTCCAGACCTACATCATTCTTCATTACTTTCCTGCATTAATCATACGGCTAACCTGGTCAAAGTGGTGCAGAGACAGTGAGCCCATACAGCGAACTAAGTGCCACCAGCTGGCCAGCTTGGCCTTCGTAGCAGGCAATGTAGACGTATTTTGTGTCCTGAACACCGACATCAGCAGTAATAAGTAGTTGTGTTCTGCTAGCATGTCTGAAAATCAGAAACAGAAATACAATGGAAATAATTCAACTGGCTGAAAGTACAGATAATAAGAAAGCTTTGTCCGGTTCTGAATAATTAATTCAAGACAACCATTGTATAAATCCTTGCCAGCTGTGAGCAATGCAAATTTATTTAGTTTACAGACC
This sequence comes from Oncomelania hupensis, assembly GCA_036898135.1. Taxonomy (NCBI): domain Eukaryota; kingdom Metazoa; phylum Mollusca; class Gastropoda; order Littorinimorpha; family Pomatiopsidae; genus Oncomelania; species Oncomelania hupensis. Next base: position 112,908,031 of record CM072511.1, read on the forward strand.
TGTTTACCCCCAATTTGTTTGTACAGTAGACATGGTAAAAAAAACACCAGAAGATTTGGGTAACAGACCAGAAGATCACTACGTCAAACTGACTGGTTTACTGCTTCACAAGGAATATTTTAGCTCACCTTTTGTCATGTTTAAAATACATGTATACTGAAGTTAAAATACTATCTAAAGTGTCAAAAGTCACAGAAGTACACAAAGAGTTTAACTTAGTTATTTTTTCCAACTGTGACAATAGGCATTCTTCAGATTGATGAGAGCCACTTCAGATAAATTCATGACTGAATCCACCACATCACAAGGACTGGTCTTGAGGACCAGAATTGACTCAAGTGTTGAGTTTGCAAGATTTTATCTCTGGCTCGTACGGTTCTTTCTGACTGTTGAGAAAACTCTCGCAATGTGTGCTGCTGTGGGGTATTGTTAGAATGCCCCTCATCACCGTAGACAATTCCTTGAACAGACCACCATGTCCTTTATCGTCTTGTAACATTTATATGTGGCACCACATCAGAATTTCTCTTCGATAATACAATGATGGCATAGCTGCCAACCATCCTGGAAAATCCTGGAATATCCCGTTTTTAGCTGCTACTCCCGTTTATCCCGGAACGCATTTGAAAATCCCGTTTATCAATTTTTTCTAATTTTGAGTTCCCCCCAACCCCCGCCCCCTCTCTCTCCTAGATGAGATTCTTAAAAGCAAAGCCGAGCGAAACTGAAAGTATAGTTTTGAAACCGGACGTCAGTGTTAATGCATTCTGTGCGGGACTAACCTTTTTTTCCCGCTTTTTGTTAGCCTACTAGCTTTGTGTTGTGCGATTAGGCCTAGACCTATCGGTGTGATGGCTAGACTAACATTGCAAAAAGTGTATTCTATATGAGGTACTAGCTTCAAAACAGACATTATTCAGCTAAACTTTTCTTTTTAAAAGATTGACATAAATTTACAGTATTTCTTTATTATGTCTTAATATAGAGAGAGACTATAAGGGTAGACTAGCTTCAAATGACATTATTAATATTACTACAGCGTGGACTCCTTAAGGTACTAGCTTCAAAACATTATTACAGCTAAATTTAATGAAAATGTTTCACTGTATTATTTTATGTAGCCTCTTTAATAAAGGCACTATCCTAGAAACATGCTTCTTTATCATTTGCTTTTGTATGAACATGTCATGCCTGCTTGTTTTGTAATTAAACACACGCTCAAAATGCTACTGAACTTTTTATCTGACTCTACCCTGTATTTTGTGTCTTCAGTGTGTCCACCGTCCTAAATAGCGAAAGATTGAGAGTAAAATTGAACATAAAACAGTGTGAAATTTTATGCTCCCATAGCGCCAGATTGCACAATTTTGCTTCGCTTAAAAAAAAAAAATTCTGGGGAGGGAGGAGGGGGGGTGCCTTGGACCCCCCCTAGCTGTTTCAGGCTTGCTGCGCGCACCCTCCATGGATCCCTGTTTTCATTTCCAGAAAGTTTGCAGCTATATTATCGTATTCGTATTCCCTCACCCATCTCCCCTTTTCTCCATCCTTATCCCTCCATCTCAAGTCCTGTATCTACCAAACGATGCTGTGGAACATTACAGGCTTAACGTCTACACCCACCATTGGCATCTTCATCTTTGGCCACGACTGACAAGCTGACGAAGTCGTTGCAATACATGTTCCCAGACAGCAAAATAGCAGCAGTTGTGACTTTACATGCCACTTTATGTCAATCTGTCCTCCGTGGCCAATTTTGAAATGAAAATTGCATGTTGTGCAGAAAGCCATGTCCTCTCCTTTTGAAGAATAAATAATCGCAGGAAAATACTTGGAATAACGCTTCTTAAATTTCTGTACGTATTTCTTCTTATTGGCTACAGATTTGGCAGTCATTTTTGTCAGAATTGTATGGTAATCACTTGGACTGTAATTCTAATACACATGATGTCATCTTGGTGTACGTAATAGAGAAGTGACGTCAGAAGCAAGAGGGGAAAACCGATAGTTGTGGATGGAATAAATCATGGACACTCTAGCCTGAATTGTTGCCTCTCTGTTTACGCCTTTCTCATCTGCTCGTCTCATCATATAACCAAAGCGATAAATAGTACATGGTGGCAACGTCGGGATAATGGATCCACCACGTGAACAGATACCGCAACAAATGGTTCGTCGACACAATGTTCATGTTCCCCTTCCAAAACCGTTTGATGGTAGGCCCGAACACTGGCAAACATGGAAACAACGGTTCCTCCGATTCAAGACATGCTCCGCTCTAGCGGACGATGACTGTGTGAGTACATTCTTATACAGTATGGGAGAAGTGGCAGATGACATTTTGTCAACCATTACAATAGAAGGAAGACCCGTAGATGAAAGCATGATCACATTCTCAGATCTGATGAAGGCTTTTGACGGACATTTTGGTTCCAGAAAAAACGTGATAATCGCAAGAGCGAAGTTTAACACCAGACGACAAAAGGATGGGGAACTAATAGATGTTTTCATTCAAGAACTTCACAAGCTGGCAGAGGATTGCGAATATGGTACCCTTCGTGACCAACTGATCAGAGATAGGATCGTAGTCGGGGTTACAGATGACGATCTTTCTAAAGATCTTCAAGCTAAACCGGAGCTAACTTTAGAACAAGCTATGCAGCTTTCACGACAAGCTGAATCACACTTTAGAACAAGCTATGCAGCTTTCACGACAAGCTGAATCATGCGAAGAAGGACAACCACTACTGCGGGCGGCCGCAGACGTCAACGTTATCAACAAACATCGCCGTTTACCTCCCCCACAATTTAGAGGAGATAAGCGCCAGAATGACTACAAACAGAACACTGCCAAATACCCAATATCAGACCAGGTGTCCCGCAAGTGCCAGTACTGTGGGTTTGAGTCCCATCCTAGAGATAAATGTCCTGCCCGTCAGGCAATATGTACACACTGTAAGAAGAAGGGACATTATAAGACGGTCTGTCGCTCTCGCGCTCCTCAACGACATCTCAATGAATTGTCAGAGTGTGACAGCGAAGAGGAAGAGGATGAATTCCTTGGACACATATACAATATCAATGATGACAGCACCTGGACGGCACAGATCTCCGTCGAAGGTGAACCCATCATGTTCAAGCTTGATACTGGGGCAGCAGTATCAGTCATTGGGGAGAGGTGGGCTAACGCTCATTTCTGTTTTCTCAAACACACTACAAAGCGACTCAAAGGGCCAGGGGACACTACTCTCACAGTACTTGGTTCCACACAGGCAAAACTTGAGTATAAAGGTAGGTCATTGATTGAAACACTATACGTCATCAAAGGCCAAACAATGGCACTACTGGGCCGTTCTGCATGTACAGGCCTGGGCATAATTCAGCGCATCGACGGTGTTGATTCCATCCCAGACTTCAGAGCTGAATACCCAGCACTTTTCAAAGGCATCGGGATGCTCAAGACAACATACACGATCAAAATCAAACCTGATGCTCATCCAGTATGCATCTACACACCACGCAAAGTGCCTCACCCCCTTATAGATAAGGTAAAAAGGGAAATTGAGCGCATGGAGGCACAGGGGATCATTACACAAGTCTCGGAGCCCACCAGTTGGTGCTCCGGCATCGTCGTCGTTCCAAAATCAGATGGAGCCGTTCGCATCTGTGTTGATCTTACTCACCTGAATAAGTCTGTACAGCGTGAGATTCATCCCATGGCATCAGTGGACCAGAGTCTCGCTATGCTAGCCAACAGCAAAATCTTCACCAAACTGGATGCCAAAAGCGGATTCTGGCAGATACCGCTTTCAGAAGAATCCAAGCTGTTGACAACCTTCGTCACACCCTTTGGGAGATACTGCTTCAATCGTCTCCCTTTCGGTATTTCTTCAGCCAGCGAAGTATTTCAACGAACGATCTCCGGTATCCTGGGCGACCCTGAAGGCATCATATGTCACATGGATGACATTCTGGTCCATGCGGCAGATCAGGATACACATGACAAACGCGTCAGAGCAGTCATGCAGAAATGCCAAGAAGCAGGACTTACACTCAATGACAAGTGTGAATTCTCAAAATCTTCGGTACGCTTCTTAGGCCACATCATGGACGCCACAGGTATTCACGTTGACCCGACCAAGGTGGAAGCCATCACCAGATTCCCACCACCCTCTAACGTGGAAGAGCTCCAGAGATTCTTGGGCATGCTCAACCAGCTCGCTAAATTCACACCCAATTTGGCTCACCACACTGCACCTCTACGTGCACTTCTCCAGAAGGACAACATGTGGATCTGGGAAGATCCACAAAAGCTAGCTTTTGAAAAAGCTAAAGAAATGCTGCTATCACCTCCAGTACTAGCACACTATAACCCCACTCGCCCCACCATCATAGCTGCAGATGCATCTAGCGAAGGTATCGGCGCGGTCCTATACCAGATACAAGAGGATGGTCAACGAAGACCAGTCTGTTTCATCTCCCGTTCATTATCCCCAGCTGAGCACAACTACGCGGTCATTGAAAAAGAGGCCCTATCTGTGACTTGGGCATGTGAACGTCTAGCTGAATACGTCCTGGGACTCGAACTCACGGTGGAGACAGATCATAAACCATTGGTCACACTCCTCAGCACCACTGAGCTTCACAAAGTTCCACCACGCATTCAACGATTTCGGCTCCGAATGGTGAGATTCACGGTCAAGATGGTTCATGTCAGTGGCAAGAATCAGACCACAGCGGATGCTCTCTCTCGAGCTCCGGCATCTCAACCAACTGAAAAGGACATTAATCTTGTTGATGATACTATAGAGCACACTCGCCAGTGCATGGAGATCTTGTCAGCTTCATCTCTGAAGCTTCAAGAAATCTGTGCTGAACAAAAGTCGGATCCAGAGACGTCACAAGTTCGCAACTACTGCCACACTGGGTGGCCAGATTTCCTACCGGAGTCACCTTTACTCAAACAGTACTGGATCAACAGACATCACCTGACACTGGTTGATGACATGCTACTATACGACGACAGAATCGTTGTCCCAAGAACACTACGAATAGACATTCTAGATAAACTACATGAGGGACATATGGGCATTTCAAAAACACGTGCTTTGGCATCAACCTGCGTTTGGTGGCCATACATTTCAAAACAGATCGAGGAGACTGTCAACAACTGTCACATCTGCAAAATACATCAATCGATAAAAAAGGAACCGATGCTACCATCATCACTCCCAGACCGACCCTGGTCAAGAGTCGGTATGGACCTCTTCGAGCTCAAAGGCAAAATGTTCCTGATTGTAGTTGATTACTATTCCAGATGGATTGAGTTCCGACCCCTAGACACTATCTAGGTAGGACCACCTACTATGAGCGATGTGGAGACACACGCTGTGCACAGTGGAATTCACCCATTTTCAAAACGCAATTTCTTCAACCATAATGCACAGATTTGTTTAAAATATTAAATTTCTAAAAGCACAATAGTTTTATTTGCCTTCCGTGTATTTTTTATCACTGCAATAACTACAATCGCTACACTAGAACGCATTGACTGCAGTGCCTTGAAGCGGAAAATTTTCCCGTGGCCATGTTTTTCATCTGGGTCAAGTTAGCAGAACGTTTGGGTGTTCCCCGAAAAAGCGTCACGGACTTTCCGCCTCTCAACCAATCAGAATGAATCTTATACCGATGGAAAGCTTATTTCCGTGGCTGTGACGTCATGGGTGTTTCGTATTAATATTTTATTTTTTTCAAGGCAAAATATTAAGTTAAAACAGAGGCATCACTTTCTTCTTTAAATATTTTCGTTACCCCGAAACGAATTATAATGTATCATATATGTAAAGAAAGGTCTTTTTTTGCTCTTTTTAATGGTATAAATTATGACCCGGAAGTATTAGCGGCGGAAGATCCGTGACCCGAAAATCGGTGAACCCCGCAGAACAACTTCAATGGCGATCGGCGTCATGGTTTGTGTGCTAACGGAAGTACATAAACTTTGGACTCGATCCGTTCAATTCTTAGTAAGGACTCTTCGATAGTTCGTTTTTTTTAAAATTAAATTGATATTTGAATGAATATTTGCTTGTTTTGTTTTGTAAGTATCCTTTGTATTTGGCGAAAGATTTGTCACAGAATGATCGAGTCGATGGCAGACATTTTGTGGTAGTGCAAGTGAACAGTGGTCTTCCTAAGATCGCACGGTTTCTTATTCAGTACACCAAATAATCAGCAATTATTTTGTGTCGAAATATTACATATTAATTGTAATATATAAATTTTTTTCTCGACCTAAAATGTGCGATAAGTATTTCATTTTTAAATTCAAATGCAATCAAGAACGATAACTCTTTGTTGACATTAGCCACGTAGGCCTGCCTAATGCAGTTTCATTTTGCTTTTGCTTGCAAGCTTTCGACCCATACAGTAAATCTTTAGGTAGCTACCTACGTTATTGTTCTGCTGTTTTTACAGCATTGATACATAAGGAAAGTTTTTAAAATGTATATTTTGTTAGTGCCAAATGCAATGACTCAGCTTGTAGGTATACAACTCTACCCTGGACTGTATGATCGTTTATCTCAGTTCTTTTGCAATTTTTACTTTTACTACCTATTGTTTTTTGCACTCATCCTTTTTGATATTAAGCGAAGCAATCAGTGATAGATTGATTTGCTGCCACAATCTTCTTTTTCTTCTCCAGTCTCGTAATAATTAAATTAGTGTGTGTGCACTTGACCTATTTGGTTACTTTAAAAAAATACTTCACGTTGTTTTCAGGTCTTCCACCGCATAATGTGGGCCACTTCATTCAAACCTGCATGTACCAGTGGCGTTCTGCAAAGACCCAGGCAGACAACATTCAGGCCTTCTTGAGGAAGAAGATTGACCTTCTTTTTGAATTGAACTGTTATTCTCCTCCACTCCTGCTGCCTTGGACACTTGTGTGTGTGTGTGTGTGGGCGCGCGTGTGTGTGTGTTTTTTTTAACAGCTGCCAAAATAATAAATGAATAATAAATAAATAATAATTGTAATAATAAGGTGTGTATGATTATTTGTAACTTTTTTTTTTTTTTTACACATGTTGTTGCATTTTTACTTGAAAATGACCCAGAAAAGTGTTTGTGATAAAATAAAGTTAAATTGGTGAAATTCATTTTTCATAAATTTTTGAGTCGTATTGCCATTGCAAAAACTGGGCGAAAGGCCATTTTTGAACCATAAGAATATTTTCCACAGTAGTTTGCCTGCTTTGAGAAAAAATAAGGCCAATGACAGTAATACAGACAGTACATTTTAGCACTTGGCAGACTTATATCTGCAGTATTAAATAAAATATAAGTTATCAAATATGGCCGTTTGTTCAATTTGCTCATCGTACGTATTTTGTCCAACTTTCAAGCCATGTATCTCCTATTCTATTGATCACATTATCTTAATAGTTTGCATACTTTCATTTGACATCAATACCAACATATACAGCAAATTTCAAGTCAATCAGAAAATGTTATTTTTTGGGTGATTTTGCAGATTGCACAAAATATTATTTTCATATCGCTATATATATGGCATTTGGCATCTAAGAAATAAGAAAACCATTGAGAGTACAAGTCCATACTAATGACAATAGTCATGCAAGTTTTCAGGAATCTGTAATTAGCCATTAATTTCCTATGATTTTTCAAAGCTACCCTGTCGTGTGAAAATGTGACCGTTTCCATCGCTGAAATTGCATAAAATGTCATTTTTGAACCAGTGTACCTCTGCTATTTAACATTAGTATGGTCTAAAAAAAATTCAACTAAATGGCAATAGTGGTGACAAAAAGAATACAAAAATTGAGTACTCTATCTTTAATTTTGAATTTTTTATGAATTTTCAAATATGCCTTTATGCGCAATTTGCCCTTTTGTGACATTTTCTGCTAAATTCAGGCGGCCGTATCTCCTATTCTATTTGAGATACAGCTATGATATTTTGCAGTTTTTCATAGCTCATCAGCATTTACTATTCCTGCAAATTTCAATTTGATAGAGTAATTTTGAAAAAATAAGTGGTCCTACCTACACTATCACCAGCACCCGCACTATCACTCAGATCAAGAGCATTTTTGCGGTTCATGGCATACCAGATGTCGTAATTTCAGACAATGGCCCCCAATTCGCCAGTGCTGAATTCCGCAGTTTTGCAGCTGAATATGGATTCACGCATACCACCAGTTCACCTCACTATCCTCAGAGTAACGGTGAAGCTGAAAAAGCTGTCCAAACCCTCAAGAAAACACTAAAAAAGGCCAAAGATCCGTATGCAGCTCTACTCCTATACCGAGCCACTCCACTCTCAAATGGCTCATCCCCATGTGAACTCTTGATGGGAAGAATCCTCAAAACTAAGATTCCCATCATTCCCTCTAAACTCGCCCAACACACCCCAAATCACACCCTCATCCAGGAGCGAGAAGCTATACTCAAAGAAAAACAACGTCTACACTACAATACACGACACGCAACTAAAGACGCTACACAACTGAAACCCGGTAGTCAAGTCTACATAAGAGATCTCGACCGAGCCGGCACAGTGGCAGCTCAGCATCATAACCCTAGATCGTACATCATCTCGACCAATCACGGTCAGATACGTCGCAACAGATCTCACATCATTCCTACAGAAAGGACAACCTCAACTGACAACGCACTGCCAACACCGCCAGCGACAACAGCAGGTCACCTCCCCAAGACTACCCAAATTGACACACGTCAACAAGCGCACACACCTCCGCGAACACAGAAGGCTCCAACACCAAAGAATTCCTCACAAATTCAGCCAAAGGACAAACTATCCGGGCAAACAACAAGATCAGGCAGAGTTGTTCGTCCGCCTGTCAAGCTTGATTTATAAACAGACATCTAATACGTTCGCAGAGAGACATGCAACTTCTTTACTTACACATGTGTGCTTACAAAACCTTAATTCACTTTGTGTTTCAATATTTACACTGCATAAATAAGGCAATGTTTTGTCACACACTAAATCCTTTCAGTGATGCACATTTTTCAAGTCCTATAGAAGACATTTTCTTCATTTAGTTCTTTACTTAAAAAAAAAAAAAAAAAAAAAAAAAAATCTAGAACAAGAGAAATCAGCATCGAGAATTATACAGTCGAATGTAATAATTTATGTTGTTCTCCAGTAGGCTTCTGAAAGGGGAGTTGTATGGTAATCACTTGGACTGTAATTCTAATACACATGATGTCATCTTGGTGTACGTAATAGAGAAGTGACGTCAGAAGCAAGAGGGGAAAACCGATAGTTGTGGATGGAATAAATCATGGACACTCTAGCCTGAATTGTTGCCTCTCTGTTTACGCCTTTCTCATCTGCTCGTCTCATCATATAACCAAAGCGATAAATAGTACAAGAATCTGAATCGGAGTCTGTTGTTTCATGCATTCTGATTCTGCTATCAGCATTGGTGCTGCATGGAATCGCCTCCATTTTCCAAAGAAAAGCGCCACCACAGGAAATTAACTCCCTTGCGTTTTCCAATTGGTAGACGCCTGCAGATGTTATATGTGCAAAGTCGGACCATGACAGTAGCGGGGGCGGCCTAATATTTACGAGATCCTATCAAAGCGTTCAGCAGCGTGTACAGTGCCGACAGCCGCTCGCTTAGTCAGATAATGCTTGGTCCACTGAACGAATTCTGCTTACGTATGAGTGATTGCAGCGAAGACATACTTCTGAGGAACATTTCGGAAGAATTAAAATGGCAGAAGCGGGAAATCGAAGCTTTGAGTGGAAGAACAGAAAATTGCTAATGAAATCGAGAGAATTTCCCGCTCAATTGGGAAGGTAAACAAATCTGAGTTTACAACGACTAATAATAATATGGAAAATAGAACCACCTACTTTTCTCAGCATAAACATCAATGAGTATCCTCCACGAGTGGAATGCTTGACGGCGTGTTTCATCTGAACGACGTTTGAATGCAACTTCCAGCACACCAAGGAGACTGTTCACCAGAATGCCTTTATCCATCCGATGGCAAAACAACCTCAGCAAAACGTTGCAAACTTTCAGAACCCAGAAGTCCATACCTGCTTTGCCATTATTCAGTATATTTATCAGTTGTGGTGCAATGTACTGCAAAATAAAATTAGTATGTATATATATATACATACATATGTATACATACATACATACATATGTATACATACATATAAATATATACATATATATGTATCAGTGATGCACAAGTTACCCAGACCCCGGACATTGACCGCTCGTTTTTTTAAATGTCCGATTGGCAAACCTCAAGGCTGACACCTTGTCCGATTAAAACGATGGGGAGTCGGACACATGTCCGATAGTTTTCGCGTATTTTGCAGACAGGGTGAAATGTTTATGCAGCGCTAGACGGAAAACCAAACAAGCCTCCGGCCCGTCGTCTGCATGCTGAAACGTATACATGCCTTTTCTCCCTTGTCATTGCCTGCGTGGGATTGCTATTTTCATCCCGAGTCACAAAGCAACACAGCCAACCAGCGCCCTTGAAACATAATATACAGCTTTGTTTTTGTCAATCGGTGCTCGCGACTTGAGTTTACGTTGGATTTGTGTTGGTTTTGTACTTGTACTTTTGGTAAGCCAAACAATCGTTCGAAATTATCGGAAATGCCTGCGAAAAAAAGACTGAAGGCGGATAAAAAACAAATCTCAATAACCATCTTATTTGCGGTTAATTCAGCTCCCAGCACATCAAAAGAAGCAGAGCCTACACGATCTGTGGAGGATTCTTCCGAAGCCGATGGTCGCGAGGCCAAGAAGCCATCAACTTCGTCAGCCTAATAGTAAGCTTAAACGTGTTATTCGCGTTTTTCAGAAGGCGTGGCAATCACAGTATCCATGGGTGACATTTGACTATGCAAAAAAAAGCCATGTTCTGTACGGTATGTGAATGTTCTGGTGAGGCGAAAAACTCGTTTACTCACAGCTGCGTTAACTTTTTTTAAAAATGCATTGGAAGATCATTTGACTACAGCAAGTCACAAACTAGCAATTCAAGTGCCCCAAGAGCAACTAAATAAAGAGGCATGTGAGGATCTGATGTTGACAAATCAGGAGGAGGCAATGATCACCACAGTGCGAGCTGTAAACGGGCTAATTAAAGAAAATCTGCCTCTCCTGAAATATGGCTCCGTTACGCAGCGTTTAAAAAACAGTAACGCAGAAAACATTCAATCTCTGGATGTTTCAGAGGACATATACTGAAAAAGCTTCAAAAGAGTATCTTCACCGAATTGTAAAGAAGTTGGCAAGCAAGAGAAAGCGCTACATTTTCAAGAATTGAACTTTCACTGTTTCGAAGTGCCTCTTTACTGTTCAGTATTACCAAATAAACAACAAGAGTTTTTGACAACAATGCCAGTGTCCTATGATTTTTTTGTGTTCAGGACATCATGTCCTATTGTTTTTTTGTGTTCAGGACATCCATGTCCTGTTAGGGTCACAAAACCTGTGCATCACTGATATATCTATCTATCTATCTATCTATCTATCTATCTATCTATCTATCTATCTATCTATCTATCTATCTATCTATCTATCTATCTATCTATCTATCTATCTATCTATCTATCTATCTATCTATCTATCTATCTATCTATCTATCTATCTATCTATCTATCTATACACACACACACACGAGGGTGGTCCAATAAGTACTTAGCCTACAAAAGAAAAACAAAAAAATTTAAAAAAGTGGCGGTTTATTTTTCAATATAGTCACCCTTTAGTTCAATACACTTGACCCAGCGATGCTCCAACTTCTTTAACCCGTCCGAAAAATATGTTTTCTCGAGGTCTGCAAAGTAGGCCTCCGTGGCGGCGATGACCTCCTCATTAGACTCAAATTTCTGCCCGGCGAGCGACTTTTTCAAGCTTGGAAACAAAAATAAGTCGCACAGGGCCAAATCTGGAGAATACGGTGGATGGGGCAACAGTTCGTAGCCAAATTCGACCAATGGCGAGGGCGGAGGTGTGAGCGATATTGCTCTTTTTCCATTTGTCTAAAATCAGCGGACACGCCCGCTTCCACACACGGTCAAAATAAAACTACGATTCCAATCCAACTGAAATTTCGACAGTAGTTGTCTACGAGAATGTACTACACGATAGTAAATTGCTTGCTCTTGCGATACTGGCGCCATCGGGCGGTGAGGCTAAGTACTTATCAGACTGCCCTCGTGTGTGTGTGTATATATAAATATTAAACAGCCCAATATATATATATATATACATATACATTGAGAGAGAGACACCTGCTGTACACATGAGAGTTAAAACATGAAGCTTTAAATTTAAAATATGCATATTAATTTTCTACTAACAAGATCACTTTGAACAAACAAACCAGTTTAGTGTATTGTATTACCAGTACCCAATAAATCAAGTCCATTTTATCACACCAGCAAACTTATCATTCAATCCGTGCTCTGCATACATACCACCTCCATTCCTGTTCAGAGTACCTAATAATCTTTAAAGGGTTCAACTAGTTCATCACTATTGCTGCTGTCATTCTAAATCAGCACACAGCATGTTACTTCTGCCGAGGTAAAAAATATTGTGCACACAATATTTGCATCGCTGTCTACAAATTTTTATGATAGTGGATGCAACATTACCTTATACCTGCGAACCGAGACCACACACTGAAAGTGGTATAGCGCGACCCATGCTGAAATAATTACCCCTGTATAAATGATTACTGTGTGAACTCACCTCTGCCATATAGTGTGTAACCCGTTTAAAGCATTCTGTGTTGCTAGAAACTGTGTCTTTCAACAGCTGCTGCCATTTTTTCACATAGTCCATTGCCTTCTGGTAAACCTTTGTCGACTCGGACACCAGCAACCGTAGCAACAAGGGCAGCCATTCACCACACAGCTGACGCATCTCCTTCTCACACCGTTCATACAGCCTGTGAGAAAGAAGAGAAATACAACTGCTCACAATTTCTGGTTCAACTTAAATTGACAATGTAATATTAACAAATACAGCAAGAAAATAAAACATAAAACCGAGAGTTGAAATTAAAAGTTTTAGAAATTATAAATATAGAACTTTGGAGGATTGCAGTGAGCACTCCAGATATGTAATTAATGATTATGTATGCTCTGTATGAAGTTGACTTTCATTCATAAGTCTGATGGGGCCCTTAACTGAAATAAGGGGGATGGGCATATGGGGTTGGGGGTAACATGCAGTCTTACCTGATGATGACATCAAGATAGGAGTTTTGTATGATGGCAGACTCTTGCCACCTTTCATTGGCTTTTTTGCTCACTGCTTTCATCAATGAAGGCAACTGAAACAAATATAAACAAAATAAATACTTCATACAACACTGTGAATCTCAAAACATGAAATGATTAGGAAAATCATTTTGGGCATATATAAACCGTGGATCATACCTGAACTTTTGGACCTGTGTGACAAAGGAAGAGAGATGAAAAAGAAAAAGAAAACCTCACAGGGAGCCGATGCCTACCAAAAAAACAACAATGACATCCGAAAAGGCATGCGCACAGCAAAGGAAAACTGGATAGAAGATCAATGCCACAAAATAGAGAACAGTCTGAACAAGAACAACTGCAAGAACCAGACTGTGAAGCGGCGAAAAGTGTTAAACAGCCCAAGGTCTCAACGATCCAAAGCAAGTCTGGCAATTGACTTACAGAAGAACAAGAAGTCTTGGATAGATGGACAGAGTACTGCTCTTACCTTTACAACCACACACCAAATGGAGACCCACAAGTTCTAGCATGTCCCAAGAACACAGAAGAAGAAATCCTCCCAATTCTCCGGGAAGAAGTTGAGGCAGCAGTGCAATCGCTGAAGAAGGGGCAGTCAGCAGGAATGGACAGCATACTAGCAGAATTGCTTCAAGCTGGAGAATCAATCATTGACACCCTCACCATTATCTGTAACAAGATCTGGAAGAGTGGGGAGTGGCCTACACAAGTCGCTTGTCGTCACTCTTCCCAAAAAGGGTAACTTTCAGGAATTTGAAAATTACCGCACCATCAGCCTCATCAGCCATCCAAAAAATAATACTCAACAGGTTGAAACCCCAAGCTGAATAAATCAAAGCTGAAGAACAAACAGGATTCATAGCACAGCGAAGTATCACTGAACAGATTTTCAACCTCAGAATAATCTGCAAGAAATATCTACAGCACCAACAACATAGATTCATGTGTTTGTAGACTTCAATAAAGCATTTGACTGAGTCTGGCATGCAGCTCTGTGGGCAACCATGAGAAGGTACAACAAAATCAGCCCTAACATTAATTAAGTCATCAAAGGCCTGTATGACACGGCTACCAGTGTAGTCCTCCACAACAGTGCCATCGGGAACCGGTTCAGAACAACAATCTGCGTGGGTCAAGGATGCCTACTGTGACGACACGAGTTTTCGACGCACGCTAAGAGTAAGCTGTGTCAGATTTGTATATAGTGTAGAGTTTCACATCTCTAATGAAGCAGTGTGCAAATTTTGAATCAGCAGTCTTATTGCGTATGTTATTATATGAATATATGGTGTTCACGTGCGGAATGCATAGCTCGATGGTGATTGGGGGCTGAACGAAACCCGATGCCTTGTACTGTGAACTGGAAGAAGGTTTAGGCCTCGGAGTTGAGTTGGTAACGCTAACTAGCAGACGGATATTTTGGATGAAATGTGACTGTGCTGTCACAGGACAGAACTAGTCAATTTCATAAGGGTTGTGTTGTCTTGTGTTAGATTCACCCGAGGTCTTGCTCCTTCGCCAGGACAAGAATGAGTATAGTAATTCTTAGCAGTAGTGGAAAGATTATGACTGCCACCATTTCTGTGTGAACAAGTGTAGAGTCTATTCTTAAGGGTGTGTGCTTTTTGTTTAGAGACCGCCCAAGGCTCAGTGACCTCGCCGGTACTGAGATACTCCATGAGCGTAGCATAGTTTAGCGTACTAAACCATATACTCTCTGCAGATAGTGTTGTGTTGTATTGTGGTGTGGTGTTGTGTATTATCTGTACTTCACAGGCCAAGGACCTAAAGACGAGTGTGTGCCCAGTATCTCAATTCCTTAGTGGCTATGCACTCCGAGCATGCGTACATGAATGAACGTTGAATGAGGGAGAACGAGATATATTCTGTTAAATAATATTTTTATATGATTTTCTTGGTTAAATATGTAAAATGAATAATGTTGTTGATGTTGCCAAATGAGGTCAAGGGGGATGATGAAGTATACATGATAAATTAAAATGAGTAAGAGAGAGGGGTGACGATGTATTATAGTATGTTAGAGAGGGATGAATGTGAGTGAGGGGAGACAATGTACTGTAATATGGTGATGAAGGTGAGAATGAGGATGATTCAAGATTGTTTGCCTGGTTTTGGAATTATGATGTGCATAAATATGAACAAGCATGTTTATGAGAAGGAATGTAAATTATAGAATTAAGAATTGAATTGTTGTAATGCATATATAAACAGGTCAAGACGGCGGAAGGCGGAAGGAGTTATTTTTTAATGTATTGTTTATCTTTTATGGGGATAGATTAGTAAGACGATTGGTTTGTTGACCAGATTGGGCCGACTACTTTTGCTGTACTTTTGATCTACTTCTGCTGTATTGCCTGCATTGCGGTTTTGACTGTGTTGGAAGTCGCTGCCACCCCATTCAGGCGTTGAGGGTGCCGTTTTGAGGGGTTGCACGCTCATCACCACCCGGACGCTTCGTATTACCCCAGACGACCAGGAGACAACCACCTGGGTTTCTGCATTCGGCACATCGCATTTCCACAGTCATACACACTTGCATTACACACAAATAAAACATATCTACATCTTCAGTAAATTAAATTTAGAGCAGTGTACTTTACTATCTGTGCGTTCACTGCTTCGTTTTGTGATTAGATAAAAGACAAGAATGCTACAGACAGCGAACGTTTGATTAGTAAAGCCAGTCAATTTCATTTAATATAATCTTCAAGTCTTGCTGGCTAAATTCTTTAATCTGTAATCGAATTTATTTTCAACTTTATTTGCTTATTGTTGCATATTGTTGTGTGGGCATCTTGTGTACAGTTTCTAAGGGTTTCAGAATAGACAAAGGGAGGTAATTGTTTGTTAATTGTTGGGGTTGTGGGTCCGGATAGTGTTTGGGGTGGTTTAGATTCCCATTATCCTGTGTGTTTGTTGTTTGAATAAAAGAGTGTAAATGTTCATCTGGCATTTGTGTTAGTTTTTTTAGTTTGAGTTCGATTCCTCCACCCGTTGTTGGGCTGAAGATCACTGAACCCATTCGGGTGACATGACACCTACTCTCTCCACCAGCCCTTGCAGATCACGAAGGCACAGTCAGCATATGGGGAAGAGCAATCTCCAACCTCCATTTTGAGGATGACATTGATGGATGGCTGGAGAGGAACAAGAGCTTGAACAGCTGGTACAGAGGCTTGACACCTCCAGAGCATTTGGAATGGAAATAAGTGCAGAGAAGACCAAAATGATGACCAACACCAATGGAATCAACACTTTTAAGTCAAAGGCAAATCCCTCATCACAGTGCATAGCTTCAAATATTTAGGAGCCATTGTATCAAACAGTGGGTCCAGACACAGTGTTCCCTCCACACACAAAAAATGAGAGTCCTTGGGACTCCCAGGTATAACATTTTAAGAGTCCTTGTGCAAATTTTGAGAGTCCCCAAATCGGTGGATGAACGGGTTTTGGGCCCAGTCAACCAAGTCAGAAGTGACATGATCGTGTATGATAGAATCAAAGAATGGATTAACGAAGATTTCTTTTGTTCAGTGAATGTATTGCTTGGAGCAGGGGTCCCAATACAAATTAATATAAATCCCTGAAAAAATCCAGGGCCGCACCTGGTAAAGTTGAGGGGGGGGGTTACAGATTTAGCGAAGGCGCGAAGCGCCGAGCCTTCTAGGGGGGTCCGGGGGCATGCCCCCCCGGAAATTTTTTTTTCAAGGATGCAAAATGGTGCAATCTGGTGCAATCTGAACCTTGAAAAAGCCATTTATGATGGTCTGGGACTTTGAGCTTTTTAAACAAATTGAAATGACAAACTCTGGGGTACAAAAATAATCATCTGCCCGTCCCTTAAAAAAACAACAACAAAAAAACACACACGAACATTTATTTATCAGCAGAGATGTTTTGTATACTATTAATAGTATTATTATTCACTACATTTTGTTGATCGTTAACAGTATAAAGCTTTACCTTGTAATTTATGAACATCACCGCCCTGCTTTCACTTTCAGTCTTGCTGCACTAGGTTCCTCGGCATTAGTACCTTTTGTGAATTGTATCTTCTGGCAAAACAGTTCACTGCCTCTTTGAAGTCAATATCAACATCCCTGTGCACTTTCAGTAAAGCAAGTCCATTGAGTCTATGTTGCCCCATTGTAGAGCGCAGGTAGTTTTTCAGGTTGCGCAACTGACTGTTTGAACGCTCACACTCGGCAGTAGTGACAGGCAGGGTGCAAAGGTTCTTTAGCATGATGAACAGGTTGGGATAAAAATCCCTGTCACGATGTTTCAGTGCTTCTGATGCCGTGGATGGGATGATAGCTGTCGCATTCTCAGCAGCACTTCGCCATTTGCAAACCCACCTTTGGTATTCTGCATCAAGGGTAGCGTTGTCTGGTAGATCAGACTCCCACAACATTGCCAGTGTCTTCACCCCTTCTGGAACCTGCATGAAACCATCCTGGTTGTCTATTAAAGTGCTTGGCACCAGACAGAGACCATCAACTGCTAGGTCAGCATTTTTGAACCTCGAGTCCAATTCGATTGACAGGTGTTCCAAGAAAGGAATGGCAATGCTAATCTTGAAATATTCTTCTGGAGTGGCCGCAGGTTGGTTGTCACGGAGAGTCTGTCGGGATGCTTGACGAGGAACAATAACATCAGTTGTCAAAGCATTCGCCATTTTGCTGACTTCACCGAACCAGGCAACGAACGCTGTGTCGACATCTCTTCTAATAGAAGACATGCAGTTACTGACCGCTTTGATTTCCCTGTAGGCATCGACAACATCTTTTGTCCTTTTCTGCAGCTTCACTGTCAAGGGTTTTAAGTAACGCAAACAATTGCGGACGACAACGAATGCAACGAGGAAAGCACTGCTGCTCAAGGTGTGGAGAAAGCCAGTTGCCTTGGTCAGAGTCTCACTGTCCCAATTGTCACTGTCTTCACACATTTGTCCCAAACAGTCGTGAACAACCAGAAAGAGAGATGTATAAACCTCCAGTGCTTCATGTTTTTCTATCCCATCTTGTTCTGCACAGATCAACAAACTTTGTTTTTGTCGTGTCAGGCTGAGATGATTCGATGGTATCTTCAAGTTTTCTTTGTCTCTTTGGAGAGTTTTAGAAAAACAGTGACAGTTCCCTCAGTGCTCCCATCATGTTCTTCACTGCAGGCAAGCCGCATGCTTTTACAATGCAGAGACTCAAGCTATGGGAAGCACAGTGTCTCAGGTAACAGAATGTAGTTACTTGTGATAAAAGAATCAGTGGTTGAAATTGAGTAGAGTGGAAGAGGATTTATTTTTTTATAGTGCCTAGGGGAGAGGGTTGAAATTTCTCCCCGGATTTACTTATGATTGTAACGTAGCCCCCTAAAAAAAAAAAAAAAAAAAAAAAAAAAAAAGGTACATAGTCAGGCCAGGGGGGGGGGGGGGGTTACGTAACCCCTGTAACCCCCCCCCCTAGTCCGGGCCTGAAATCCAATCACCGAATTTGTGCACGTTGAGTGTTACATTGACAGCCTGGCCAAAAGGTGTCGGGGATGGTCTGTCCATCAGTACGATCAGCCAGTTTACAAAATGTTTACTGGCTTGTTAAAATGCTAACATATGGATCCAGAGAAGTCACATTCTGATTCCGAAGGCACACTGACACAGTAAAAACACCTACACATCCTGCCTGATGTGACAGTCTGTTACAGAGCTCTTCAAGCTCAAAATGTCTCCCTAACACTTGTCTTTTGTCAGGGATGCTGCATGGTCAAGCCGGGCTTTCTTATTAACAAAATCCATCATGCTGCAGTATTTCCTTTTGCTTGCAGCAGCAGCTGGGGCAGGAGCTTTCAGTGTGTCTGCAATAGTTGCAGTGGCTTCTTTCTGGGAGGCAAGATAGGCATTGTAAGTCCTCCAAGAGCTCATCATGTTCCTGCAGAGATCCTTGTCCACTGGGCTTGTACTGATGTCCTCCCTCCTGAAATATGCAACAGCTGTTTTGTTGCATGACTGCATTAAGTATTTCACAGTCTGTATGCTGCTGTATGTCTCCACCTTCAGACTTGCACACTTCTCATCAATGATGTCTCCCATTGCACTGAATGCTGCCTCAACTTGTGGGCCATGAAAGCAGCTGCAAAGAGCAAGAGCCACTTTTGTCAAGCATGGGTACCTGCCAGTCTTCCGCACACTGAGCCACCAAACATCCAAGCTCATATCTTCATCCGCAGTTCCAAGCTTCTTGTCAACATTGTAGGCTCTGACCTCTCTGCTGTACATCTGCCTTTCCCCTTCTGTCAAAAGTACAGACATAAGATCCCCAAGCTGTTCCATCTTTTTCAGAACTGGTGAATGGCCCCTGCAGATGGGGTCCATGGCCTGCGCACTCTTGAGGAAAGGATTCTGCAAAGGCATTTTCTTTAGCAGGTAAGCTGCACATGCCAGGTATGCATTCTGGGTCTGTTCCAGGAATGTTTTTACTGTGGTCGACTTTGGATGTGTAGACACAAACTCTCTAGCTCTTCCCAGGAAGAAATCTGTCTTTGGCTGCAGATGCTTTGCTAGGTCAAGACCACAGATCTTCTTGACTGATAAGTCGTTGAAGGCCTCGGGCTTCACGAAGCAGACCAAAAATTCTCTGATCAGCTTTTCTTCCTTGTCCAAGAGCTTGTGGATGAGCGGCTCTTTGCTCTCAAACAACACAACATATGATTTCAGCATCGGAAGCACAGCCACATACAGATCCAGAATCATCTGAACATGACTCCCCAAGTGGAAGAGTTTCTCCTGTATGCGCACTTTTCTGTCACACCCTTCCTTGGTCATCTTTTTTTTCGCAGCTCTTGATGCATCTCAGCAATGCGCTTCTTAGATTCAGCACTCACACTGTGATTCTTTAAGACAGCGTTGAACTGAGGCTCAAATTCCCTCTGCTCCTCTTCTCTCAGAAACCCATAGTACAGCAGAACATAGGCATGAAGAAGGCGTGTGGTGTCCACAGCTACATCGTATGCTGATAGTCATCTGTGGCTGACATATCTCTTTGGCGTGGACATCTTCAGTCCAAGCATCAGACAACTTTCATGCAGCATTTCTTTTAAGTCAGGAGACCATTTAAAGTCAGTATACAGATCTGAGAACAGAGATTCTGCAAGACCTCCAAATGGTTTGCAGAACACCTTCGCTGCATTGTGTGTGTGGTGACAAGTATCGCCGTCTGTGTCCAGCAAATGTGGTGCCTTTGCTCGTAGTCTTGTTTCCAAGCCAGACTTTGACCCCCGCATCACATTGCAGGAATCCATCAAGACAGACATCAGATTGGTCCACGGGATATGGTTGTCCTCCATCAACTTTGTAATCTCGTTGAACAGAGCCTCAGATGTCACCTTCACTAAGCTGACCGATTCAAAATGTCTCACCACTACACGCTCAACTTCAGAAGAAAAGTAACTGACCAATATGGAGAGCACCTTCTTGTCATTTTTGCTTGTGGCCTCATCAATGTTCAGAGAAAAGGGGGTGCACTGGAGATCCTTGATGATAGTCCTTTTCATTGAAGCAGCAACACCATAGACGCTCTTGTATCTTGCAGCTGTCTCACCCAAAGCAACTTCATTGAGAGCTTTTTGGTCACGTGATACTTCCCTGCACAGATCCACCAGGTGTGGAGCAAGGCAGAATGGAAGGTTTTTCTCTGCCATGAACCCCAGTATCATAGCTTCCATGTTGCATACTCGATCACTGTAATGCAGAAAACAAGAGAGGTAACAATATGTAACATTATACAAAACTTGTACAGTTAACACACACACACACGGAGAGAGAGAGAGAGAGAGAGAGAGAGAGAGAGAGAGAGAGAGAGAGAGAGAGAGAGAGAGAGAATAGAGAAGAGAAAGAGAGAGGTTGGTTGACAAAAAACTATGACATTATGAGTGCATACCAGGACACCCTTGCGTACACACACACATAAAAAAATAAATTGTAAACATGTAAGCCCTTTGATAACCTGGAATGCATCATGGATAAAGCTAGTACTAAGCAGTCAAGTAAAAAAACACAAACCTCATTCAATAAATTAAAACTCAGACAATATAATTTGTGTGGGGCTTACCACAACGGCACAGATGGAAGTTGTGGCTTTTGTTGAATGCTTGCAGTGCCTTCTTGAACCCGTTCTTCAGAGGTTGGCTTGTCCTTCTTTCTGTCTTGGTAGGAAGCTAAAAACAGAAGGGTAATAATGCTGATAAATAATACATTATTTTTAAACAACAGATATTTACCTTCCAAAATAAACAGAGTAATGGGCTATGCTACAACGAGTAGTCTTGGTTTTAAAAAAAATCATAAGATAATCCAAAATTGTAAAGAGTAAATTAAAAAAAAAAGAATAATGGGCTATGCCAAAAGTGTAATCTCGGGTATATACAGGCCAAAAATCGTAAGAAATTACGCCAAAAGAGTAAGGGTAAACACCTCTATCCAGTGGGTCCCATAGGTCTCAAAACTGGCAGTCAACATTGATGCACTAATAAAAATTATGAGGGTCATTTCAAAATTTTTAGGGGTCAAATTAAAAATTGATCCGACAGCCTTTCTTGGCTGTAAAAGGTACAGACTACTTGCTTGGGCAAGACTTAGGTTGGACTCATCAGTTTGAGACAGTCTGAGAGCGAGTCTTCGTAAGCCACATGTATAACGCCATGTTTGCGCAAAATAATGGCAAGGGAAACAACTCTACTAAACTATGTCAGCGGAAGAACAAAATCGTCGTCTGCTCGGCAGAGGAAAACGTGTGCGTCATAAAGACGCACAGATCTAAAATCTCCGCGTTATTTCTTTATTTTTATGCGTAAATTACGCGCTGCAGTGCGTTATAGGAAACTCTGTCTATCTATGCTCATCTCACGCTGTTCGTACTGAGTTAAGGAACACACACCCCCTACCTCCCCCCCCCCTCCCCCTTCATGAATACGACTACCAATTAGAGAAAGTAAACAGGAAAGGAAGAACAAGATAAACAGATGACAACAGATTGGTTTATTGTAAAAACTCACCTGGTAAGCTGAAATTCCGCTCGGCAGTAGCCGTCCGTGTCTTGTGCTTTGCCGATTTGACATGGTTAGTCAAAGCCCGTGCGCCACTACTGCTGTAGCGTATCTCACATCGACAAAGCGTGCAATACGCTTTGCCAGGTTCCTCCAGCTTCGCGCACCATGTAGAGAAAGGAACGCTTTCAAAAGTTCGATCAAACCAGTTCCAGTTCCATTTATTTTCGCAGTCTTTGTCAATATCTTTCACTCTGCTAGAGTTCTTCTCCACAATGTCTGCACGCGACATGTTGGAACTGTGAGCAAAATGGCGGAAACCCGTGAGGAGGCGCGCGCATCGGCAACTTCCTACCGCGTTTCACAAACTTTCGTCGTCTGCTCTGAGACTTTGGCTACATTATTTTAATTTTCCTCTCCATATTTTAATTTTCCTCTCAGATTTTTTTTCGCGGATCGCAAGTAATTTTCGCGGAAATGAAATTCAGTTTTTCGCGGAAATCCGCGAAACCGCGGGTAATTGGGACCCCTGTTGGAGGAAGTTTACAATGCGCGCGCATGCGATTTTTAAGGACGACAACTCCCGACACAATCTTTAATCGTCTGCAATGGCAGTCTCAGTTAAGTTCTGATTCTGATTAAGCCGTGAATTAGTTCGCCACTCGTTGGTCGTATTTATGACTTCAGAGATTCCAAAAAATGTTTGCGTCCACAGGACGCACACATGCAAATTTTCATGCGTCATTTTTCATATTTTGTGCGTAATTGACGCACTACTGTGCGTAATCGGGAACACTGCAGACAGGAAGTCCTCTCCAGGATCGCAAACAACTGCTGCTCTGGCAAGGTTGAAGCCAATCTGGAAAGACAGGACCATCAGTCTACACTTTAAGATAAGGCTACTGCGCTCCATTATCATCTCCATCTTGCTATATGCTTGCGAAACATGGACCCTCACAGCAGACCTACAACTAAGAATACAAAGCATGGAGATGAGGTGCTACAGAAGACTTCTGGGCACTTCCTAAACCCAGTAAATCATCAACGACAAAGTCCGACAGACCATCACACAAGCTATTGGACGATGACATGCTCACAGTGGTGAAGAAACTAAAACTCTGATGGTATAGCCACGTCACCAGAGAATCAAGCCTTGCAAAGACCATCCTGCAAGGCACAGTGCAAGGAGGAAAAAAAAGATGGAGACAAAAAAAAGAGGTGGGAGGACAACATTCGAGAATGGATTGGCTTGATACTGAGCGATGCCATGAGGGTTGCTGAGAACAGAGAAAAATGGAGTATGCTGGTTAAACAATCACCTGTGGTGCACCAACGACTTTCAAGTTACCGGATATGATAGGTTTTCCAAAAGCAGACACTGGTTGCGCATATTGCATATTTATGCCTACTCCTCATAGTATATGGGTCTGTCTACAAAGCTGAGCACCGCGAGGGGTGCTGCTTTTCTAGATAATATTTATCACAACAAGCTGCTTATTTGCCTTTCCTTTTGCTATTATCGTATTTAAAAGTGATTGGAGAGATAGTATTAATCATTTCAAGACGAAAATGTCTATAGAACCTTTAAATGTCTGAAAGTGGCCTAAAATTTGACCTAAATTTGTGACATGAGAATGCCCGGGTTTTCTTTTAAGTGTTTACATGATAAATAAAGATGTCATATAACACGTAAAATTATTATAATCTAACTCATTAGTAATAGTTTAAACATGCACAATACTTAAAAAAAAAAAAATGTGTTTTGTATTTTGTGTATTATAGCCAGAGTAAATTTGGATGTCCAACGTAACGCATAGTTTCCGAAACAGGCAGAATGTTTTCAAAAATTGATCTTTGTCTTAAGCGCAACAATACATGTTTTTTTTAAGAGTTGTCTTTCTTGGTGGTATGTAATGAATGAATTCCAATGTTTACAAATAACAATTTAGTCGTTATGTAAATGCTTTTTATGGTCTGAAAAGCATCGGTTGACATTGTTTCCGGATTTTCGTGTTACGTTGGACTACACACACATTTATTTTGCTTATTTCAAAGCATAACTCGTCCCTTCTCGCGTGGTTTCATTTTACGCGGGGAATCTTTTTCATTGTGTGTGGTTTCTGAGTATCACGTAGTTGTTACGTTGGACATTGCATGCAGTGTCACCAAGAAAACTGACTCTTTACGGTAAGATTCTTCATGTTTATATAATATTTTATGTTTACTTAATCATAAAAATAGTTGTTAAAGCATTTTAAGCAGTTTTTTTTTATTTGTACATAAATAAAAGACGGCATAATAATTTCTAAATAATATTCCTCTTATCAGTTCATGGTTCTGAACAGTGAATTTCTCTACATCAGCTTTATATTTCACTCAAAACAAAGCAAAAAGAAATGTTTTGCACCTAAATCTTTAGATATCAGTATAGTTCATTATTATTAGTTGTTAGGATAAGTTTAATTCGACTGTGGCGCATATTTTAATGAAAATAGATCTTCGGCGCGGCGGCTAGTCCAACGTAATTAGAAGCCAAGAAACCATTATTTTTTGTCGTTCTTGTTACGATGGATGATGAGATCTGTTCTAAATTTGTTAATGAATAAATAAAAATGCTCTTTGAAACAGCAGTGACAAGTAAACTTATTTCAATTTATTATTTGACTTGATTTGGATACGCTAAGTTTGATAAATATTATTTATTCATATAGCAAAAAGAGAGTTGTGGAAGAAACCTAGTGGGTTGTCTTTGGTTTCTGTTACATTGGACATGAAATATTTTTAGAAATGAGTGGTAAATTTATCTTAATTTAGTTTTGCCTTTTGTGTTATTTATGTTGTTCCTGTGCATATAGAATAGTATATTTAATACAATAATAGTAAATATGACTAAAAGCTTTCACAAGATTGATTATTATTTTTACAAGCTTAATTTGGTTTCCGTGTTACATTGGACATTATTTTTAAATAAGAACCAGATTTTTTTTAAATAGAGACCTGTAAGATCTCACTTTTATTTTGTGATTATGTTATAATATTATACACAATTTGTATGTGCAGTAGCTGTTTCAGGTTGTTTCATTTTAAGTATAAAAGAACTTTTAACGATTAAAATTCGTCGTAAATTGACTGACTTGATAATGTATCAATAGATAAGCTTCTTTACTAATGTAAACATTTCTTTTTAATCTTATATCTATTTGATAGCAAATCTATAAATAAAGATTCTTTGCCAACTTTATATATATATATTGTTGGTTTTTAAGTACTATTTGGTTTCCGTGTTACATTGGACATTTCGTTGAGTGTGTACACTAAAGGTCTGGCTACATGCACAGGGTTCAGCCTGACACAAAAAAGCTATGGGCCATTGGGCCCCTCGGATAAAATTTCAATGGGCCATGATTTCAGCAGTAATTTACGTACATGTAAAAGATAACCTGGAGATATTAATACAGAAATTAAAACAAACTAGATTATTGTGAGTGTGCATGTGTTGTGAAGCATGTTTACCAACAAAACAATAACCAGAACAGGGATCAGTATTTTGACTTGACTCGGGGCTCACACAATCATCTTGCGTAGGATTAGCGGCGGTAGACTGTGGTTTAACAGCAGCAAACGACAGTCTAGACTGTCCTACCTCAAGTTTAGGTATTTTGGGGGTGGAGGGGGCATTTTCAAAGCGGCACAAAGAAAAACACAAAAATCCTCCTTGCACGGACACAACATACGCGCAGACGATAGCAAATTCTGATTTGGAAGAATCGTACAACACTTCTTATTGGCTGAAAGATCAACATCCGGGCCCTCATAGCCAATCGCTGAACTTGCCTTAGCAAAAGCACGTTTGTCGCCTCCAATACAGTGCAGTTATTGTGGTGGCGCACTGGTACCAAAAATCGAAGCGCCATTCGGCCCCTGGCAAGAATTGTAGATGGGTCATTTTTAATTTTTATGCGTCAATGGCGCAGGGCGCGCTAGTAAACTGATCCCTGCATGCATATAAAGGTCAAAACTTAACTTCTAACCTGCATGGCATGATCACACACATACATATCTTTCAAATAAACCACAAAATGTATATATTTGACAACTTTTTTTTCATGTCACAAAAAGTGAACCAGCTTTGGAGACAGACCCATATGTACATTTTCACAACAGACAACATAACCAACAACTGTGTACAGCGTTTCAAAGGAGAAAATGCTAGTGGGCCCTTGTGTAACTGAGAAATCCTTTATATTAATTTCTACATAATAGAGTAAACGCAGAGACGTGGTTAGGTTAAAATCTCCATCTGTGGAAGTTGTCCAATATAAAAGAAGTACTTACATGTGCTGCAACATCTGTGGGAGGAAACTTCTGAGTACTGATGCACCATATGGCATGACTGCAAGTAAGTAGATCTGTTGCTTCTACTACAATGTTTTCCAACACTTGCAGCAGTTGCTTAGGCTCCTCCATTGGAAGCATGCTGCAAAACAGAATGCAAAATGTTTTCAATTAGGCCACCTTATTACTATATTAGGAAAGTGCCAAACTAGCAACACAACCAGAATCAATTGTATTCCGTGCTTAAACTGTGTGTTCTAATGTGTTAATTTCAAATGAGTGGCGCGAAAGATTTGTCAGTGTAAAAGAAAAACTAAGTCGTAAAAAGTTTAGTGGAAGAGAATCATCAATTAACCGTGAAGAAATAGAAGATGTTCAAAACAAAAAGATCACTCGCGTTGGTAATCTGCCTTAGTGAAATAGCAACCTTTATTCTTTCCCATTTCCTGCGTGATTGTTCCCATTACACACCTCGGTTGTTGCACAGTAATATTCTGTTTTTTATATTTATCATCAAGGGATGCCAGATATGGAGGAGTCTAGTGCACTGTGCTGTGTTAACTCTCGTCAAGTGGAGTCGGAAAGACATCATCATCAGATCATGGTCACTTCCGATGCCTGCTCCTGGAAAAATGCGTGTCCTGCCAATGTTGATGCTTGACCTGAAGCATTTCTTGAACATGATGTAGTTGATCTGGTTGTGATGCTCCCCGCCGGGACTGTGCCATGTCTACCGTCGGGATTTTTTGTGTAGACCAAGTGAGTTCGCCAGTATCAAATTGTTGTATCTGGCAAACTCCAACAGTCTCAGACCCCTATCATTTGTCTCGTTGTTGCAGTATTGAGTAAGGTCCACATGTGTCTCCCCAGTTGTGGTGCGCAACTTGGCCAACCTTGGCATTCCAGTCGCCTTGCACTATGACTATATCCTTCTTCGGCACTTGGTCAAGGACAGCCTGTACGTTTTTCATAGAAATCCTCCACTTCGCTGTCGTCATAGTCTGATGTTGGGGCATAGCCTGGATGATGATGATGTTGAAAGGGACTGCTCTTAGACGGATGGTAATGAGTTTACTGGAGACTGGGTGGCAACCCATGACCCCTTAACAAAACGCCAACATAATACCATAGAAAGCCCTAGTGACCATTTGGCAGAAAGCATCCAATATTCCCAAGCTGAACCAACCGACCCCATACACAAATGAGAAGTTTTGTCCCAGAAGAGTTTTCAGGAAAAAAGGTAGGTGACTCAGTGTTCCCAATTACGCACAGTATTGCGTCAATTACGCACAAAATATGAAAAATGACGCAGAAAAATTTGCATGTGTGCGTCCTGTTGACGCACACAATTTTTTCGAATCGCTGAAGTCAAAAATACGACCAACGAGTGGCGAACTAATTCACGCCATTATCAGAATCAGAACCCAACTGAGACTGCCATTGCAGACAATTAAAGATTGTGTCGGGAGTTGTCGTCCTTAAAAATCGCATGCGCGCGCATTGTAAACTTCCTCCAAACAATACATTCACTGAACAGAAGAAATCTTCGTGAATCCATTCTTTGATTCTATCATACACGATCATGTCACTTCTGACTTGGTTGACTAGGCCCAAAACCCGTTCATCCACCGATTTGGGGACTCGCAATATTTGCACAAGGACTCTTAAAATTGTATACCTGGGAGTCCCAAGGACTCTCATTTTTTGTGTGTGGAGGGAACACTGGTGACTGGTCTAGCAAAGAAGATAGTAGATATAACAGATTATGAGAGAGAAAGACCAAATGAGAATGACAGAAATAGAGGTAACTTAAAGCACTAAATTTCTACAAAGTGGGGATACTATTTTATACAGAAACCCCTGGCACCCCAAATCGGGAGCATAACTGAGTGTTCAATCTAGCTATGTTAAATTTCTTAAAACAAACTATTAAATATTAGGGAACCTACCTGACTATCTCTTTGTTACCAAGCAATAAACCAAAGACAACAAGTGCCTTATGCTTTACGTCATCTTTCAGTCGTCCTTTTTCCTGCACAAGTTTCTTTGTTGCTGCAACCAGCTTTAATCCATGCTGCACAATTTCATGATTGTAAATACTCGGCTCTCCTGTCAGGTGGCTGCGAAGTGTAGTGAACACCTGAAGAAGTTCTTCATTTGACGCAGACTTTGACGCCAAAGTGGTGAGAACTTCTTGCAGATTCATCGGAGAATCGCCCTTATCTACAGATGACATATCCTGTTGGCAAGAAACACATGATTCATGTGATGCTACCATACTTTGTGCAACTACAAAACTTGTCAAACCATATCAATCTCAAACACACCCACCCCCTTTTACATGATTACATCATAATATTCATACATGTGCTGTAGGGATGTACAGTCATGTACTGATATTAAAACCATGGTTTTGATGGAAACTACAAACGCTACTACTAGAGAGTAGAGTAACAATAAATATACATTTATCTAACGAAAATTTGACAAGATGTAACAAAATGGAACGGGGTTTAAATTGTGCACTGAACAGCAAATGTTTCGAAATTTACAATTGCCTAGGTTCTTTTCAGTCTGAGAAAACATTCAGAAAATGTTGTCGATCGATTACATTTCTTTTTGCGGGAAAACGAACAGCATTACTAGAAATTATAAAACTTGTTACAAGTTTGTGTGGATTGCATGCAATGTAGGCTACAGTATGAGAACAGCCCTTGTGACATATCAATTAATAATTATAAAACGGTCAGGACAACCCTGATCGCTAAAATTTTGTTAACAAAACATTTCAATAAAAGTTGGCAAAAGATTAATAAACAAACCCACACTTTCTTCCTCAACTTACCTTCTAAGCAGCAAAAAAACTATTCACAACCAACAAAAAGCGCAATATTGCTTGTTCGCGGGAAATGGTCGTCACTCTCGGAAGTCGATAGTAGAGGGATTCCCATTGGTCAGAATCTGGCGTGTGGCGGCAGACGCTTTTATTATGTGCTACATGTAAATACATTATTTTCTTCTTTTTTTTTTAATATTATATGATTATTGAAGGAATAGATTTACTGCGCAAAAATGACTCCTATACTATAGATTTAAAAGAATGTAATAGTTTAAAATAAACATTTCCCGCGATTAACGCTTGCGGGCAGAGGGAGGGAACGCTGAATAAAGTAACGTAGTGCATAGTTGCTCCCCTTCAACCATTTTCTTCCATATCTTGTTCTGCCAAAATAGGGAGCCAAAGTTGCATACACTGCGACATGACAAAGGAAAATACACTTATCAGCGACCTCTAGAGATTTCTGCACAGGGGACCTTTCACAAAAGACGTTTTTGGCAAGGACACTCCTAGGAGTGTAGTGGTCAAGCTGACCAATTATCTTCTTAATCCATGAAGCCGTTTTGCAATAATTAATTGTTAATTATTGTACTTTATGAAGATTTCATGAAGAAGGAGAAAGGAAACCAAAATTCCAATCCAGCTGAAATGAAGTGAACTCAGGAATTTCTCAACTTGTTTTACTGAACAGCTGCGATGACAACTCACTTAATTTACCAAACCAGTTTTCACCCCCACCCCCACCCCCCTCCTCCCGCCCCTCTCCACCTCCACCTCCCTCCTAACGTTCTTTGTCTATTTACATAATTTAATCATCCGTGTTAAGCTGTATGTTTCCCGGTGGGGTGCCGGGGGGGTTCAGTATATATAGTATCCCCACTTTCTGGAAATGAAGTGCTTTAAATTTCCACTGTCGCTGTCTTTCTCCTTTGTTCTTTCTCATTTCTACTCTGCTCTTTCAATCCACTGTACTTACTATATTTTTCTTCGCTAGACCAGTAACCTACTTTTTTTCTGGAAAACTCTTCAGGACCTAACTCCTCATTTGTGTGTGAGGTCTGTTGGATCAGCTTGGAATATTGGACGCTTTCTGCCAAATGGTCACTGGGGCTTCCTATGATGTTATTATTTGGCAATGTAGGCATTTTATATGTATGTGTTTTGTTGATATTTTATCATGATGTTTATATTCTATTTTGTTTTTGTAAACGGGAGTTCGATAAATTAGAGTATAGCCTCAGCGTCCCCTGCGTGGGATGTCTTTATTGTAAAGTGCCCGCCTGGTGGAGTGCCTGCCTTCAGTGTTACCACTAGGATTGTTTCGGCAGATCTTTTATGCGGATCAGGGGCGAATCCTCTTTCAGCGAAATTGTGGTCTTGATTTTGTGGTCCTGATTCGGCTCTTTGCAGTCCGCTGGACCCTGTAAGCAATGAATAACTAACTAACTAAGCATAACCTTTGACCTTGAACTTAATCTGAACTAATGTGCCAAGTTAACTGAACCAACACGTTAACATTAAAGTGCGACTAGGAACATTTGGCATAACGTTATGCTTATATAACAACTATGTTCACGCACACGACAACGTCCGCCAGTTTTATTGTAGATGTTCTGTTGTTGTCACTAGTAATCATAGCCTTTACGTCTCCTCTTGTCAAATCTCTCATCAAATCTTTGCGCTTCTGGGGCAACGATGGCTTCTGGTACCAGCTTCTATAGCGAGACACTTCAGCTGGATCCCATTGAGGTTGTGACCGACTCGACGTATTTAAACGTCCAGCAAGTCGGCACTCCGCTGGTTTTTCTTGGTCCCAGCGTGACGGCGTTGCTGTGGATGAGACCTCCCACAGAAAAAAAACATCTTGCTGCGCTCTTCGCTCTGGCCGTGTCAGGAGGGCCAATGTCGTTGTAAATGAAGGAAGTACTCAAAAACATTCAAACGAGGATAGGATAGTTCAACTGCCAGTCTGTGGGGCCTAGTTGCAAAACGAACAAAAATAGTCGATTTCATTCTAGACGAAAATATCGACGTCCTCTTCTTAACCTAGACCTGGCTGAAGACTGCTGGTCATGAGAGTATAATTATGCACAAACCTCACCCCTCTAGGATACAAGCTGAGATCGTTTCACAGGGGACGCGGCCTTGCCGTCATTTACCGCGACCATCTGCCTGTTACCATCAACTCCACCTTCCCCTTTGACCACACCACCTTCGAACTGCTGCAGTTTACGTTATCGCTCCCTCCCCTCCCTCAGCACACTCACATGTTCAGTATGTACAAAACTCCCCCAACAAGAAGAATCAGCTTAAAGACGCTACCTTTCTATCGGAACTGCCAGATTTCTTGGATCATTGCAACCTGCTGCGCAGTAAGTCTTCATCCTTGGTGACGTAAACGTTCATTGTGACGTCCCTAATAACCTTCTAACAAGCAAAGTTCAAGACATTCTGATCAGGGCATCAAGGAGCCAACCTACTACCGGAGCGGTTATATCATTGACTGGGTCTTGTATTGTGAGGAGGACCAACTGGTCAGCTCGTGCTCCGTCAACAACATCCTGGCCTCTGACCACGCTACATATACAGTCATCTGCACCCTTAATGTGGCTCATCTTCAGCGCCCACCTGTCTATCGTGCTGTGAGGGACATCAAGGCTATAAATACAGCCGCTTTCAAAGCTGACATCACACACCCGGGACGTCGCCAAGGTCGAAAGTAAATAATATTCGGTGAAACAAACATAACGCCCAGAGGCAGGATCGATCCCACACCTGTATGTCAGGCGCCATTGGTTTCTAGCCTGTGGACAAAGCAAGTTAGTCCCGCCTTAGACCACGCGGTCACAATGCTCTTAGTTGTGGAAGATCCTCCGTTGGGGTGCCGGGGGCTTCAGTATAGCACAGACCTGGTCTGTTATCAACATAAAAGTCTCTTCTCATCCTTGTAATTTTTATATTATCTGCTCATAAGCACCTTCAGCTCTAGGCAATATAAGCGCCCACCTAACCCTTTAGAGCATATAAGCGTCTATCCAGCCTTTTCACATGCCCACGCTTTGCCTGCGGCCCCTTCAGCTTGTGGTATCAGGACAACTCTTCATCTTGTGACCAGTTTGCGGTCTTAAACTTCGTCAACCCTCATCGGGAAACCCTCTGTCCCTTATAAGCTTCGGTTTCTAGGGACGTTAATTTAATAAACGAAACGAAACGAAACGAAATGGAAATTTCTGAGGGGCCGGGTAGCTCAGTTGGTAAGAGCGTCTTGCTAGTAACCGAAAGGTCGCTGGTTCGAATCCCGGATTGGTCAACGTGTGATCATATTATTTTCCCCTTTACCAACAACTGGCCCGCTGGTGTCAGTATAAATCGGTCCAGTAGTCACCTATATGCGAAAGTGTCGTGTGACTATAATCTACAAACAACAACAACAACAACAACAAGCTGACATCACACAGACGCTGCAAGAACTCGGCCGTGGCATCACTGCTGAGCAGCTAGACAGCGGTCTGCGTAGTCTGCTGGACCAACACGCAACTCTTATTGAGCGACGTGTTACGTGTGGGCGGACGTCTCCCTGGTACTCCGCTGTCGGCGACCAGCTTCGAGAAGCCAAACAAAAGCGCCGTCGTGCTGAGAGAAAGTGGCGAAAGTCTAAGCTGCCTGTTGATGACTGACCTGGTTCAGAAGGCAAAAGAGGACTACTGGTCTGAGAAGATTGCCAGTTGCACAACGTCTAAGGAAATGTTTACTACAAGTAAAAGACTCTTGCAAAATGAAAGATGTCACCCTGCCAAAGGACATACCCAGAGATAATCTGCCTTTTGCCATTTTGGCCTATTTTGCCAATAAGGTGCAGGTGATCAGAGATGAGTTGGACAATGCAGCTCCGCCAGCGTTATCAGCGATGTCCGAGGACATACTAGCTTTGCCGAGATCAGGCCTGTGAGCGAGCAGGAGGTCAGATGCTTCATTACCAAAGCCTCCACCAAAACCTGCCCCCTTGATCCCATACCGATTCACAGTTTTTGTTGAGTGCATTGACGAACTGCTCCCTGCCATTACCTCTATCACCAACAATTCTCTGTTGTCTGGCAATTTCCGTTTATCTTTAAACAAGCTTTTGTCACACCCCTTCTGAAAAAAATCTTCTCTGGATGCAAACAATCTTAAGAACGACCGTCCTGTCAGCAACCTCTCCTTTCTCTCTAACACAGTAGAACAAATCGTTTTCTCTCTCAGTTCTCTGACTATCTTCATGCACACGACTTGTTTCCACCTACACAGTCTGCATACCGACCTGGCCATAGTAGTGAGACCGCCATTCTCCGGGTTATCTCTTGCACGCGATGGACAATGGCCAGTTCTCCATACCGACTCTTCTCGATCTTTCTGCAGCCTTTGACACTATCGATCACCACATTCTCATAGACCGTCTCAATAACTCATTTAACGTCTCTCAACTGGTTCAGATCTTATCTCTCTGGCAGAACACAGACAGTTTTAGTTGACAACCTCAAATCCAAATCATCTTGCCTCTCTTTAGGAGTTCCACATGGATCAGTCCTGGGCCCAGTTCTTTTTATCCTCTACACCAAACCACTTCCTACTCTCACCAGTCGTCATTCTATAGCCAGTCAGTCCTTTGCTAACGATACACAAATCCGTGATTATTTATCTCCTGACGATATGTACGTCCGTCGCGTGCAGAATTGTGTCACTGACGTCAAACAATGGATGACATGCCACAAACTCAAACTGAATGATGACAAAACTGAAATCCTCCTCATACATTCTTCCATTAGACCACCGCCTTCTTCTGCATCTTCCTTTATTTCCATCTGTAACTAAGAAATCAAACTATCATCCTCTGCCAGAAACTTAGGTGTAACCATCACAGACACTCTTTTCATGGGCAAGCACATCACAAACATTTGCAGAGCTGCATACTTTGGGCTCCGTAACATCAGCACCATTAGACACCTTCTTTCCTTTAATACAATCAAAACTCTCACCTGCTCTCTTGTTCTGTCCACATTTTACTACTGCAACTCTCTCCTGTCTGGTATTTCTCTATATCTCATTGACAAACTTCAAAAGGTACAAAACTCATGTGCAATATTAATTTTCAGAGCCAAGAAACGTGACCATGTTCAATCATTGCTCCAACAACTCAACTGGCCCCCGATTACTTCCCGTATCATGCACAAAACCTCCAACCCCTGCTTTAACTCTTTCGCTGATCCTCACTTCCGGGTCTATCTCTCTGATCTTCTATCTGTCTATACTCCATCCCGACTATTACGCTCTTCCTTCGACACCAGAGTGCGTTCCATTCCTCGGGTTGGAAGCAAAACGATTGGCGAACGTACTTTCTCTTTCTCTGCTCCCACTGTCTGGAACCAACTACCCCACCAAATCCGTCACTCGCAGTCATCATTCACCTTCAAAAGGTCTCTAAAAGCACACCTGTTTAAATCGTCAACCGGCCTCTGGCCTGCATGCTTCCTGCCTCCTCCATACTTCCTGCCTCCTGCTCGCTTTCAGGTTCTGAACAGACCGGTTCGTGGGTGTAAACGGGAAGAGAAAAGAATGTGATTGTGTGTGTGTGTGTGTGTGTGTGTGTGTGTGTGTGTGTATGTGTGTGTGGGTGTGTAGGTGTGTGTGTGTGTGTGGTGTTGTGTGTTTATGTATGTGTGTGAGTGAGTGTGCGTGTGTGTGTATGTGCGTTTTAGGTTATTTGGATTAATAGCTTTTACTGATTTAATATTCAATATTTTTATAGCTTTTGTTTTTTGTACGTACTTTTAATGTTGTATATATTATTCTAATAAATTTTATATATCATTTTTCCTGTGAGTTTGTACCTGTATATGAGACTGTTTATTTTACATTGTTGTGCTTAATATGGCACAATTATAATAGTTCGGAGCGCGAGGCGTCTGTTGGGGAGGGAAGGTGCATGTGTGTGTGTGTGTGTGTGTGTGTGTGTGTGTGTGTGTGGGTGGGTGGGTGGGTGGGTGTGTGTATGTGTGTGTGTGTGTGCTTGCTTTTGGCTTTATAAACAACTATGTTTTATAAACTGCGTTGTGAGTTTGTTGAGTGTAATATCATTGTAAAGCGCATAGAACTTTTTGGATATATGCGCTATATCAAATTACCTGTAATAAATAAATTAACGGTTGAGAGACGAACGTGGCCTATTTTTAGGACTGGTGAAACCGAGAATCAATCTTTAAGATAGTCCAATACTTACGGCGGATAAAAACTTCGTCTTTATTCAGTATATCGCTTTGAATTCAGAAATTAAATTTTGAGGAAAAGGTCGTACGTTATAAGATACAAGAGACGAATGTGGCCTATTTTTAGGACTGGTGAAACCGAAAATCAATCACAGGCGCTTGTATCTGGACACGCGAGCGTCTATGTCTACACGTATGAGGCGCCGTATGCGCCTCATTAACACGCGCTGTAATCGTTCTATATAGTCGTGTCTCAGAACGTAATGCACGATTTTACTACTACTACGCGAGCGCCTATGCCTATGACGCGTCTCCCTTCTTGTGGCTATCAATAGTACTGATACACAGGCGCTTGTATCTGGAAACGCGAGCGCCTATGCCTGTGACGCGTCTCCCTTTGCGAGCGCCTATGCCTGTGACGCGTCTCCCTTTGCGAGCGCCTATGCCTGTGACGCGTCTCTCTTTGGTATTATAAATAACCAAAGGGAGACGTGTCAAAGGCATAGGCGCTCGCGTGTCCAGATACAAGCGCCTGTGTAATGATACCCAAGAGAAGACAGAGACGCGTCATCGTCATAGGCACCCGCGTACGCATAGGCGCTCGCGGGTCCAGATACAAGCTCCTGTGGAATCAATGATGAAAGAATGTAGTGGTACAGTAGGCCTACATGGCCAGGGAGTGAGAAGACAGCTTTGTTGTAATCAATGGAAGGATGTGTTTTTATGCTTTTATCAAGGGGTGCAGATGGATGTGTTTTATGTTCTTACCAATGTATGTGTGTTTATGCATCGTTGTTCATGTGTGCCAGAGACCCATGAATTTTCATTTGGCTGGAATAAATTGACCACATCTCTCTACCGTTTCAAATGAAAAGTCGAGTTTAATGGTCTCTATCTAGTTTTATTCACACGTTGATGTTCCTAAAAATTAAAAAATTTGCTATATGGGCGCAAAAAAAAAAAGCACACACTTTGAAAGGAATTCGATTTTTTGGGGAATGGGTTGGGGGGTGGAGGATGGGGAGTTAGTAAATTAGTTAGCCAGAGGAGGAGGCAGCAACATAAAAATATATAATCAGAAATTTAATATAAGATTTCTTAGGAGAAAAGTTTTACGTGACTTGTATCTTATAACGAACGA